>JBAWJQ010005189.1:0-332500 GCA_037783105.1 Bactrocera zonata | reverse complement strand
TACAAAAAGTTTGCTAAAATTGATGATTTTTCTCGAAAGTTAATGCTCTTTTCTGACCAATAATTATTTACGAACTCTCTAAGTTTGTCTTATAACATCTCATTTATTGTTTGTTTACAATTAAATCAAGGATTTGTTTCCTTAACACAATGAATTTTTTGAAACGAATATACATTTCAGTATGTATGTTACTCATACGCCGTGTTGCACCAATACTCTTTTTACATTACAGATTTTCTATACCAAATATTACAAAATATTTCTTACAGATAGTGGATAATAAAGAGTTTTCTTTGTTTGTTTAATTTTTTTCTAATTTTTATGTTACGACTTACTATTATTGAACATTTATATGACCACTACTGTATATTTTATATTGTAACAAATTCTAAGCTAAATAACTAAACATTTGGCTACTTAATGACGCTAATTTTTTAAAATATCCCGAAAAGTTGAATTTTCTAGAATTTACCCTGATGTAGAGATATTTTTTTTTTGCCATATAAAAATATTTAAATGCTTTAAAAAAGTGTCAAGGATATGATAATTATTGCCTACTAGCGTTACGTTTCGAGCTGATACTCCATTATCAAGTTTATTAATGACTGTTTAGAACTATTGTGACCGTTTTGTAGTAAAACGTCGTGTTTTTGTTATATTATGTAGAAACTGGCACACGAAACAATCAGTTTTCCTTAAATAGTTTTATGATTTCTTCCACATCCATTGTCTTAGAAACTACAATACCATATCGCACTTGAGCCATATATTCCGACTCATATTACAGAAGCCTGTTTTCCTATACTAATTCTAAGATTTATTATTAATCGTCTCGAAACTACTTCCCATCCTTTACTTTTCAAACTATCGATTATAGCATTTCCTCATTCGTCATAATTTTCCTCGTAAAATCATTTGTTAAACCCAATATGATAGAGTGTTTATGACTAATGATTGATTAGCTTACATTCAGCTCGAAGTAAATATGCCTATTAGCATTTGTATTTATTTATATATAGCCCTTTTCGTCATTCCTCAACCCTTTGCGCGCGATTTAAGTTCGTTCTGGCTGCGGTCAGTAATCAGAAAATTTAAATGTCTTAGCATTACCATTGAATTACGCTAATAAATTTCATTAATTTTGCCAAATTCGGACTAAATTTGTTTTGACGCGGTTTTGTGGGTATTACACAATGTAAATTATTATACATTTAAATATCGACAAAGGCGTTTTGGTATGTCCCAGCGCCAAGAATTTACATAATCACGAAATTCTTGCAAATTTGACTTCTATATAATCATGAGTAAGGGTGGTTCTTAAATTTATGGGGATATAATTTTTTGGTATATCCATCTTATACATAGTTCAGTAAGAGCTAAAGACCTTAAGTAAGAGCTGAGACCATGCCGAGACAACGAAAAAGTGAAGTTGCAGAATTCTTCTCGGTAAAATGTTTGTATATAACAATTTCTTCTTCCTTTAATTTTTATTTGTTCTTCTTCTAAAATAAAACTTAACAGTTCAAAAACATGCACTAAGTCCGCTTACAAAAAATTCAAAATTTTGTTTGTACTTATTTCAATTCGAGTTGCATCCTAATGCAAGTAAGTTAACTTTTTCCCCCTTTTTTCTTACGCATAATTTTCTTTGTTAATTATGCGTGGGTGGTTTTACACTTGGAATTTTGTTGTTCTTACGTGTGTTTCTCTTATTTGCGTTTGCTTTACAACCGTTAGGCCCGATTTTATAGCGACTTTTATCCTTCCACATCCGCGACGACTGTGCGTTAATTACGCATATTAATGTGGTTACCAAGAGCCACTCGCCATTCCTTTTAAATACGCGTTTGACCTTGAAGTGAAGTAATTTTGTAGAAACAAACCATTGCGCTGTTCTTTTGAAATAGTTACTCACTCTCTCTGCTAAATCTCTACCTGCCGCCTTTAAAGATTTGCGTAGGCGTTTCTTGGAGAAATTAAGTATTAGTTTGTATAGATGATACAATGTAATCCAGAAGTACAATCTTACATCATTTGAGTTCCGCTACGATTCTTACAAGAATTTCTATATTGGATTACCAATAATGAATAGCTATTTCGTATAATTAAACCGAGCTAAGAATTTTACTATAAATCAAACTGTGTTCCAAACTTGAAAAGTTTTTTTGGAGAATTACTGTCAAGATTTTTCAAAAACAAACGCCAAAAATTAAAATCGGTTGAAAATTTTGAAAACATTGGGATAATAGTGTTCCAGAAATCGTCGATTATCTTCTAATAAAGGTTAATTGCAGGTTGATGATGGCAATGTCCTCTTAATGAATATCTGCTCTTGAATGTTCTGTAATTTTTTAAGGATAAGAGGGTATCTACAATGTTTCCGAAGTGAAAGTCACAGACTAGATATAAATCCTTATCCGTTAAATTCACGTAAACGAGACTGTCGCGGGAACAGATCATGTTTCTTTTGATACACAGAGATACTATTATTAGGGAATGATTCTCTCTGAATTTCAATTGAATATCTCGTACATTGTCCGATACTTTCGGTGAAAAGTCAACTTTAGATACTGGGTTCCATATATTCGGTATTAGGGGCTTGAATAATTTTGGTTGGTTTTGGGCAATTTTTGGTCATAAGGTAGAACATACTAAAGACATCATTCGTGGAAAGTTTTATCCCGTTATATTATTTGCTTTTTGATTTTTGTACTGGAAAGTGAAAGTAATGAAACTGAAAATGGAAAGTAGGCGTGGTTGTAGTCCGATTTCACCCATTTTCGCACTGTGACATAAGAATAACAGTAGAGTGTCATATATCAAATTAGGTTGAAATCGGACGGGCGGGACCCGCAAAAATGTGTTTCCCTCTAAAAGTGGGCGGTACCACCTCCATCGTTAAATTTTGACCTTTGTTTCATTAAAGCCTTAACATACTATGTCTCTGGGTATTTAGTTATTGACTTATTGCACTTTTAATAGATTTTAATAGTACCGTTATATGCCGAGTGACCGAGGTTTCCATCCGATTTCATCCATTTGCACACTGTCAATAGGTTCTTATAATATTTCCGCTAGACGAATTTGGTTGTTGCAACTTAAGTAGTTTAAGAGATATATACATTAAACTTATTAGAAAGCAGAGCCACGCCCACTTTTACAAAAAAATTTTGCCCACGTCTTGCCGCTTCTAGAGTTTTATATCTTAATTTATTGCTTATACAAGTAGGTCTTCGATTAATGACGTTTTGCAGGTGTGGCATCTTTCAACTCTTACTCAAGTGTTTAAAAGATGGCATGAGAGCTCGATTTTGATTGGATATTTTTTGTATGAACCGTGTTCTTGCTCGACTCGTCTCGATATAGCTGAATATTTTATTAAAAGAGTATTTTTTTTGTCACAATTGTATATACTATATCTATGTCGACTAGTTTTAGGTGATACGTACTACCGTTAGGTGAAAAAAACTATTCTACTCTGCAGCAACATGTTGCAAGAGTATAAAAATTTACATATTTTCTTAATATTTTACCCTTCGTTTAATAATAAAAAGACCACTGTACTCGTATTTAAAGGCTCTTAAATTGCGGTGAAAAAAAATCAATAAAGATTAGAAGTGGCTGAGGAATTGGCACTCGGCCTATAATTGAAGTGAAAACGCAACAAATTATCCAATAAGAAAATTGAAATCACTTTAAATGCCTTTTAATTTCAGCAAATATAGTACTGTGCATAGAAATAAGTCAGTTTATCAAAGTAAATCGGGACCATGTTACGATGTTTCCATCGCACAATACAAGTGCCGTTATTTCTGTCTAAGTGATAACTATATCCCAGCACTGTCTTTTTTTTATTATTTTTACAGTTATTCTTGAGATATCTCTCCATTTTTGGTTGGAACATCTTTGTAAAAATATCGCTTTTAGTTATTTTTCCCAAATATTCCGAGAAATTACAATCGCCTATTGCAATGACAAATGTTTCGACCGATTTATGAACTCTATCAGTGATGTAACATGGTTCTTTGAAATTACCTTGATTTTACCATCATTTTAAGTTTTATACCACAAAATTTATTGCTTGTCTCTATTATTATGCCCAACGTGGTAAATAACCATGCAGCTATACAAATATGGCATTGCATGCGAGCCCTTTGAAATGGAAATGTGGCACTCATCAGACTTTGGTATAATTTTTTTGCAACAGCAGAAGCCTATTCCTCATTGTGAGTCTTCCAAGTGCAAGTGCCAATGTGGTCAATTAGAATCAATCACAATTCCTAGGCTGCCATTATAATTGTTATGCACGTATTTCAGCAAGAGTTACGACTTTCTGGGTTATTATTGAGAGCCACTATTTTACGCATGCAACTATTTGTGGCTTATGTTTATGACCCTTCGATGGTAAACTTTAAATTGGCTTGAAATGATTGGTGGTTATGATCGTTACAGCTCGGATTGTTATGTTTTTGGTGCGTGATTTATAGCTAAGTCTGCGTAGGAGTAAGCAGAAATTTTATAATTATTTGAAAGAGAGGAAATCAGCGATTGTGATGATCTGGGGTCAGGGTTGGATCATTACTATTTTAATAGCGGAATTTCCGCGGCAAACAATGTCAGATATCTGATATTATGTATTACACTTGATGATGTGGAAACTAGAGCTATTGGCTTACGATTAACCGGGTAGGGTACTATTCGAATAATAAGTAACATTCGGTTTGCACTGACCGGATATTCGTAAGTCGGCGACTATTCGATTAATATTGGCAACATTATGACTAGTCGAATAGAATTAATCGGTTAATATTTCTAAGAACGGCTACGAACCAGCTATTCGAATAACCGGTTTTCATGTTATTCGAATAATTTTAAGAGCCCTAGTGGAAACCCCATCTAATTGAAGCCGGGTGTGCTAACAGAAAAGGAAAATGTTAGTTCGGTCTAGCAACCACTAATCCTTCATAGTAGAATAAACTTCGGAGAACCACTCTAGAAATTTTTCAGTTAGACCTCTTTGTTTATCCGCGTGCTGCTCAGTTGAATCCGAACCAGTTTGCAAAGTTTTCGCATACATATATAAATATTCATGACCGATATGCCCCACATATTCCTTTGAGACCTCATTACTGCTTTTGGATATCTAACTACTCGCTTAATATAATAACTGTAATAATTTCTAATGTGCCTTTGGAAGTAAGGTCTATCAAATAAACATAAGAATTCAATTCTATTGATGACCTCTTACAAAAATTTACGATCCAGCCTGTCTGGTGTACAATAACATACATGGAGTACATATGACAAGTTCGCCATTAAACTGATGCGGCTGAAATGTGACCCACCTATCGTCTAAGTATGTATTCACAATACCAAAAATGGTATATATATTCATGATGGGGTTTCCATGCGGAAGCTTAGGCGTTTTGCCAAATTAGTAGCTTGCAATATTTCTCCCCATACAAAGTCCTACTTGTACATACATGTGCAACAACTTTGAGTGCAGTGTGTCCACATAAAATGCTCCTTATTTAAGCTGCACTGGCATGCAGGCTTGTTTGTTGTTAACCCACCTGATGTTGACCGCTTGAACTGCATATTGATATGAGGGGAAAATGAAATAAAACTTCATTTGCTTTCTCCTTTTGTTTGGAAAGTTTCGGTTTCGTTTTAAAGTTTGTTTGTGTTGTTGGTCGCTTGTTGGGTCGAAAAGTGCACTAGGCGCTTGTTCCTAAAAGCTTTAACGTTGTCCAATTTGAAAATTTGGAAATATTTGTTGGAGTTGGATAAACAATTGAGTACAGTGAACTCTGTCTTGTGCTGATTGATTTTTGATACTTACTATATAAGAAGATGTGGCACATGCATGCAGATACCTCGAATTTATAAATATAAGAATAATTTGATGGGTCGGTCGCGGTGAGCCGCTTTTTCTTGATACATATTTCTTTTTAAATGACTGAAAAAGTGACTCGCAACATATCAAGTCACGCTCGTATATTTGCGCTCCCCATATTTCTTATGTCATGTTTATTGAACGCTCGCTGTCTTAACCATCATTATCTTAGCATACTAAAAGTTTTGCTCCCAATTTGCTCTACTTAAATATTTAGCTATGAAGTAAACAACGTGTCAACCTAAATAAAAGCCCAATAAACCAACATTTCACCTTATTAAGGCAAGAAGTCAGCGCTTTTTGTGGTTGTGTTGATCTAAGCCATCGATCGATATTTCTTAGCTTAAAATAATAGTTCTTACGTTACTAACAACATTTTTATCAACACACATATAGACTTACATATATGATATATATGTACATTTGTAACTGGTCAATTGAAAAGTCCTCAGCCCACATTTCCAGTAAAACACATTTCTTGGCAAAAATTGTTTTTTTATTCAACATACATACGTAGTTCCCTTCAAAGGTGATACACTGACTATAGAGACCCTCCAACTTTTTTGTAGTACTATTTGTCCCTTGCCTCGAAAAGGACGAAACCTGAAGATCAACTCTTCATTCGACGAAAAATTCTTCCAGCGAGCATTCGTTTGTGATCTGAGGACAGAAAATAGTCGCTGGAGGCCAGATTTAGAAAATACGCTGAATACGGAAGCAATTCGAAGCCCAATTCATGGATTTTGTCAGCATTTTCACTGACTTGTGACACGTTGCACTTTCTTTTCTTCAAATGCGGACTTTTTCCGACGATTTCGGCCTTCAAACGATTGAATAACGCTATCTAATAGCTGTTGATGATCTTTCATTTTTCAAGATGTTCAAAAAGATTATTCTATTCGCATCCCAAAATACAAACACCATAACCTTGCAAGTCGACTGTTGAGTTTTCCCACGATTTGGAGCGGGTTAATGGTGTGCCATTCACGCGGTTGACTGTCGATTGGATTTCGAAGTGAAATGATGAAGCCATGTTTTATCTATTGTCAAATATCGACGTTAAAACTTGGGTTTATTACATTCGAACATCGCCAAACTCTGCTCCGAATCATGAACTCGTCGTTGTTTTTGGTCAAAAGTGAGCTCACGCTGCACCCACTTTGCACAGAGCTTTCTTATACCCAAATAATCGTCAGTGTTATGATGTACACGTTCAGTTGACATCTCTAGAGCGCCTGCTCTCTAGAACAATTGCACTTTACGGTCATCCGAAATGATTTTGTGGACTATTTTGATGTTTCCGTCGGTAAAATCCTCTTTCGGGCGTCCACTGCGTTCACCGTCTTCGGTCCTCATTTCATCACGTCTAAACTTAGCAACTTTTGATGGTTGATTTTTCTGGAGCAGTGTAATGAAACTCGTCATTAAGCCAAGTTTTTGCTTCAACCATTCGCCGCCTATTTGCCAGGCCGGGAACTTTTCAATTGACCCATTACATACCATATATATTTCTAAGGAATTGGTCATTGACATCGATGAATTATTAAAATTAAAGCTAAAATTCATTTGTTTGTCACTGTGCGACACTTGCTTGAACTTCCCAAAGCTTTTATAGCATAAAGAACCCAAACTATTTTCTCACCGGTTTTGCTGTTTTTACTTCACTGGTCTGGGAGACTAGGCACTCAAGCACCTCCTGCTGCACGCATTGCCACAAGGATAAAAATAAACGCAAACGGCTAAGACCGGAAGTCGTGAAGTGCAAAAGCATTCGCTTTGACCTTCAGCTCCTAGAATGTGGAACGTGTGGCACTTTCCCACAAACATAATGGGTGCTTTTAAAAGGACTCGTGCGTGTGACTTGTGGAGGCAAATGTAATGATGATTAGCAGCGAAAAAATAAATATTGTTGCACAAGTTTTCTCTTTCTTTTGCCCTTTGACCTTAAGATATGTATTTATATGTAAGTATACATATGTGGGGTTGGCTTTCAAAAGCGGAAGTTGTATTTTCCAACGCGATTTTGGTCAACTGTAAAAACAGTATCTAAGGCACGCATAGAAATATGCGGGCTTGGAAGTAAATAAATAACCGTTAGCACCTTGTGTGTTCAAAAGAGAATGACTTTTTAATGCCTTTTTGCAATCTACCGCCGGATGTAGGCTGCAGAAATGAGGAAACGAGTGCTTCAAGAATTGGAAATGAAAACAACGATTAATTAATGGAATGAAAATATATTTATGACTAAAGTAAACTCTGCGTTTTCTTCGAAATCAAACAGTAATATTTAGTTCAATGAATTTGAACCAACATTTCTCTCTCTCAAAGACAAACTCATTAGGTGTCTTGGGAGTATAAGATATATGGCACTTTTAGTTTTTATAATCAAATTAAATTTAAATATGAAAGAAATTTCTGAAGCCTAATAAAGATCAGGTTCAGATTTGGACAAATAGCAATTTTAGATACCAAGTGTAGCCACGTCCTTCTCCACCTGGTCTTTTCAACGTAGTACTGCGTCGAATACTCTCAGAGCTGGACTGTTTTCATCCATTTGGACGCCATGATCTAGCCAGCGTAGCTGCCGTCTCTTAATTTGCTAAACTATGTCAATATCGTCGTATGTCTCGTACAGCCCATCGTTTCATCGTACTCCACAATTTTCCACTCAGTCCGAAGTATCACCTGTTGGCAAGAGTAATTCTGCATTGGATTTCAAGGCTGACGTTTTTTTTGGTGTTAATGCTGATAGACGAAGTTATCTACGACTCCGAAGTTATGACTGTAAATAGTGATGACAGGAGATATTTCGTCTTGCCCTCTTTCACCACCAGACTCATTTGCTTTGCTTTCTTATTCATTTTGAAGAAAGCAATATCAATATCATCAGCAGCATCTGAACACTCTTATAAAAGATTGTACCGGCTCGATTAAGTTCTGCAGCTCGCATTATTTTCTCCAGCAGCAGATTGAAAAAGTCACACGATAGGAAGTCGCCTTGTCTAAAACCTCGTTGGGTATCGAACTACTTGGAGAGTTCTTTCCCGATCCTGAAGGAGCTTTTGGTATTGCTCGACGTCAGTTTACACAGCCGTAGTAGTTTTGCGGGGATGCCAAATTCAGATATAGCAACATAAAGACACCTCCTTTTCGTGCTGTCAAAATTTGTTTTGAATCTATGAAGAGGTTGTGTGTGTCGATTCTCTTTCATGGGTTTTTTCCAAGATTTGGTGCATGGTGAATATCTGATCAGTTGTTGAATTTCTAGGCTTTAATCTTTCTCTCAGTACGCTCGATAAAACTTTATATGCGATGTTGACGAGGTATCCCTTTTTGTGGGTTGGGCAGAGTACACTTATATTCCAATTTTCGGGCATACTTTTGTTCTATTAGTTCTTCGCCGCCGTGTTTGAATAGCTTGGCCGGCAATTCATCGGCCTACGCCACTTTGTTGTTCTTCAGACGGGTAATTGCTATTCGAACCTCCTCCTCGGGCAACTGAACGTGTAATACATCGCCATCGATTGGGGAACCTCCTGATGTTATGCCCCTCATTGCCATTCAGCAGGCTGGAGAAGTGTTCCCTCCATAATTTTAGTATGTCCTGAGCATCAGTCACTAGATTACCTCTGGGGTTTCTACAAGAGTATGCTCCGGTCTTGAAACATCGAGTAGAAAATCGTTTGATTGCTGTTGTACCTGCAGCTTCTCGAAGTCTAACCTTCCTTGTGTTCGTTGAAGTGCGTTAGAAAAATATCACATACATATTTAGAAATGTATCTAGTATGGGAAAAAGTCGAGTGGTGATACACTCAGCTAGGCTGCAACATAATATGCGATTTAGGCATCATTGAGCCACGCGAGCGGTTTCAAAATTCGTGAAATCATGTCAAGAATTGAATGTAAATAATATTAAAAGGTTGATGTTCACATCTTATCGTCTATATAAGATCCTATTCCACTAAATGCGATGGCAAATGGAAGTATCTGCTGGTACATAAAAAGACTTTTAGAAGTCAGAACATTTCTTTTTATTTTTTTTTTTGGAATTTTCTGTAAACAATCAACATGTAAAGAACCCTTTCTTATTAAATTTATTCATATTTGTTAATATAAATTATATTTCCATTTTCTTTTAGTTTTAGTAAAATAATAATAATGCAAAATGAGTGAGAATTCGGAAGAATTGCCGAAAGCGTCTAGTGAGAATGCCGAGTTAAGAGAAAAATCAGAAAGCACTCCCACAACAACGCCTGCAGCGCCAAAGACAACTTTACCCCACGAAGAAATAGTTTCAACTACCTCAAGAGAACAATTTGAAGAAGCTTCCATACCGCAGGAACAAAGCACTTCCGAAAGTATAAAGGCAGAGAAAATTGAGAGTGAAAATGCAGAGATAACTGAAAGTGAAAATGTAGCCAATGCGACAGGTTCTCAGGAGGTTGTTAGTGCCACTGAAATACACCGAAACGAGAGCGCCGTGGAAAGAGCGAAAGTTGGTATGGAAAAGGACGAAAAAGAAACCGTGCTAGATAAAGAAGAAGAATCCAACCAAACCCTCGATCCAGAATTAACAGAAGCAGATGAAAATACTCAATCATCCTCTTCGGCACCTTCTACTGAAGCGCAGTTGGACGACCATTACGCACAGCATGTGACGTATGAACCCGATGGCAGCGCCATCTATACGGACCCCAATACGCATCATCGCTACAAATGGAATACAATGGAAAATAATTGGTTGCTTTGTGATGTGGACAAAGCTGAGAGTACAACAACGTCCACTGAAAATCCCTATGAGAATGAGCACTATAAATGGTGCAGCCAAACGCAAAAATGGATACCGAAAGTGCAGCAACAAACAACCGAAACGGAGCACTACAAATGGGATGCGGAGAAAAAGGAGTGGATACCAAAAACGGGCGCCGCACAAACAAGCGATCCAAAATCGAATGCCACCGATCCAGCGAATGTGATCTATGACATTGACGAGGACGGCCAACGCATTTATACCGATAAAGATGGTACGGTGTTCTTTTGGGATGAGAGCAAGAATGCCTGGTTTCCGAAGATCGATGATGACTTTATGGCGCACTATCAGATGAATTACGGTTTCATAGATAATACTAGTGCCGCGGAGGAGGAGGCCAGACGTAAAGCGGAGGAAGAAAAAAAGCAAAAAGAATTGGAATTGCAACGCATGACCGAGGAGGCAACGGCGGCTGCAGCAGCGGCGGCGAATGCAAATGGCGAGGGTGCACCTGCTATTAAGCGGAAAGCGCAGGAGCCGCCAAGTGAGTAATTTGGGTATTTGTAATAATTTGTATTTGTTAATCAATACTTTATTGTTTTTTAGAATGGTTTGATTTGGATCCGGAGCAGAACACGAAAGTTTATGTTTCGAATTTACCTTTGGACATTACCATGGATGAGTTCGCCGAGCTGATGGGCAAATGCGGCATGATTATGCGCGATCCACAAACGCAAAAGTATAAACTGAAACTGTATGCGGAATCCGATGGTCAACTCAAGGGCGATGGCTTATGTGATTATATCAAAGTGAGTATCAAGATTATTTTACTTTTGCTAGTTTAAGTATACTAACGGCATAGAGTGCTTTATGTGGGATTTTTATTAAAGAAAAGTGGAACACATTTTTTACTAAGACAATTTTAGATGAAAGTGTCAACATTCCTGTTGTTTTCCATATTCTGTTTAATTTATTGACTTTTCCAAGTCCTGGATGAAATCTTTTGTCTTACAAAGGGCTTGTTTGAGAGACACTTGACAGGCGGAATCGAAGCTTCCAGGGTCCGATTTTGCAATTTTCTTTAAAAATTTCTAAGCGTAGCGTGATTCATAAGATTTAAAATTCTCCAATAATTTGAAATTAGTTAATTTTTTCATGATTTTTTAAAAACTATTGTCTTTTTTGTATTACTGCCGGAGCAGGATATTTATTCAATCAATAACTGATATCTCGTTGACATTATAATTTAGAAATGTGTTATAGTCTGGGACGCAATTTTCTTAACATTAGTGCGGTTAAAGTTGGTGTACTTCAAGCTTAAATTCTTTCACAAAATATCCCTGCTTTATATATATATATTCTCTTGATTAATGCTGAGAAATTTTACTCATAAACCAATAGATTGAAGTATCTTAGCTTTAGTCATATTTTTCATATTGGCATATTTTTGGAACTGTAGTACTTTCAAAATTTTTGGTACTATTAGGGTAGCGGGTTAAAAGCTCTTGGATAAATTGGAAATATACTGATAGCAAGAACATAATTTTTTAGAGATAATGCCGAAGCAATAAAAAACATTGTATTTTACTGCTATGAACTATAGCCGTTATGTATAATAAATACTAGTTAATACTGGGAATTTTTGGAAACAATAAATATGGAAATTTTTGTAAATATTGCACAAATTAATTGTAGTTAATGTAGGAAAAATCTTTTATTATGGAAAATTTATTTATCGGAAATTTTATTATCGGAAAATACTGGGAGATGTTTCTTGAAACCCCCTTTTGTAGAATTTCGGAAAAAATTCTCACAATTTTTATGAAAATTTTTAGAGGTTTTTACCATCGCGGATAATTTTGCAAAATAAAAAATACTGGCTAATACTGGTAATTTCAGAAAATTTAAATATTGGAAATTTTGGTTAAAATTGTTTATATTAAATAAGGTTAGGGTAGGGAAATACTATTATTATTGAAATACTCGGGAAATACTGGGAAATGCCTCTTCTAAAAAACTTTTATAGGATTCGGAATTTCTCACAATCGTTATGGAAATTTAAATTTTACCACCCACATAGTTTCGCAAAATAAAAAAATACTGGGAATTTCTTAAAAAATTAATTGAGGTTAATGTAACTCGGACAATACTGGGAAATATTTTTTTTTTAGAATTTGGAAAAAATGCTGAAAATATGTTTGGAAATTAAAGAGGTTTTTGCCAAATCAGTCACGGCCGCTCTAAAACCACTCAGCAGAATAGCTCATCGCCCCTTCCCTAATGTTCATTAATATTTTTTCCAATAAATAAAACATTAATTTATTGGTGTTTTTATATAGTTTTCAAAACTTTATTGTTGCCTCAATTCTGTTTCTATCTTCCACATTATCAATGTATGTTTGTATGTAGCTGCGGCATGTTTGCTGATTTCCAAAATTGTTTTCCGTTGCTTGACGCTCTCATTGGCGCTACATACATACGCTTTCATATTACAATTACAACAAAGTTTTGTTTTTGTTTTACTTACATTTTCGTTCGATCATTTTACTGTTAATTCTAGGGTTAGTTACATATTTTACGGTGCTCGATTCGCATGTTTACATATTTGCTTTGAATTACATAATTATTCTTAATTCTTTACATACAAATTTTCTGTATTCGTATGCATGTAAGTGTGTATGTAAGCATCTAAGTAGAATTCAATATGTTTTCATTACGTGCTCGTTTTCATTTATTCATTTAAATCATTTACTCGTTTATACTACAATATCAAGACGAAAAACATACTGTGAGGTAATAATTAGATGAAAATTGCATTTAGTTTAGTTGCACATTTCGAATCGGTCTACATATGTATGTATTGTATGTACTTCGTTTCATGTACATATGTATTTGTGTATGCTATATGCTTTTATGTACAAATATTTGTATTGTAAGAGACGATTGCATACGAAATCGCCAACAATAAGTTGTTAAATATTCAAAAAACAAAAAAATTACAAAAATCGTGTTATTAATATCGTTCAGTGTTGCTTTTTTATTAACAGTGAAAATTAAAATTTAATTTTAATATTTGTTAAAAGCAATTTGTTACATGTAGTGTATATTTAACTTATTTAAGCGAATTTTTTTATAGTTTTAGTTTTATGTTTTAAAATTAAAAATACAAAAGGCTTATATTAGTAGTTTCTATATTTTTTATGAAGTTTGAGCTTCAAAATTATATTTTTAGCGCTCAATATGCGTTAAATTAGTTTATATATATTTTTTTCTTATATTTATAATAAATTTTATTATTTTTGCGGAAAAAGTGTCTTATATTAATTAATTTCTTAGATCCATTTATCATATTGAACAGTTTTGCGAATTTTTGGTTGAAAAAATTGTGTAAAAGCACTTAAATTTTAAATAAAAATGTGTGGATGTTGTTAATTAAACACCTTGAAAAAAATATTTTTCTTTTTAAATTCTTTCGCATTAGTGCATATTTTAATATTTATTTAATTTTTTTTATTTGTTCATTGTTTGCAATTTATGTATTTTTTTATGCTTCAAATAATTGTTTAAATTTTGTTTCAAATTTACATATATACATATGTATGTATTTATATAAAACATAATTTTAAATTAAAAAGTGGAAATAAAATTAAATTTAAAAATATAATAGATTAAATTTTTTTTTTAATTTTTGAAAATAAAAAATATCCTTATTGTGTTTAAATTCTCAAAAATTAAAAAAATAATAATTTTAAATTTTTAAAAATTAATTAGTATTTAATTTTTATTTATTACAGATGTAATAAAATTTAATTTAAAAATAAAAAAACAAAAAAATATTTAAAAAAAATTTAAAATTTCAGTTTGTTTAAAAGTTTGAAATAATTTTAAATTTTATAAAGAAAAAATTTACTTATTTTAAAAATGTAATATTACATTTCTAAAAATGAAAACAAAAAATCGATTTTGAATTTTATAAAAAAAAAATTATTAAAATTTGTAAATAAAAGAAATTTATTTTATAATTTAATTTAAAAATTAATTAAAATTTAAATTAATTTAATTATAATTTTTTTTAAATAAAAAAATAATTAATTTTAATTAAATTCAATTCAAAAAATAAATCTTTAATTAAATTCAATTTAATAAATAAAATTAATTATTTTTAAGTTTTAAAAAAATTTATAGTTAAATTAAATAAAGTTTTAGTTATTTGCTTTAAAAATTTAAAATAAAATAAAATTATAATTTAATTTTAATTATTTTTTTTAATCAACTTTTGTATTAAATTTACAAAAATTAAAAAATTTATTAAAATGTAATTTTACTTTTAAAAATTAATAAAAATTTAATTTTATAGATCAAAACTTTAAAATTTAATTTTTTTTAATAAATAAATTTGTTCATTGTTTGTTTAAAAATTAAAAAATTAATTTAATATAAAATTTTAAAGAATTTATAAATAAAAAAAATATTTCAAATTAAAAAAGAATAAAAATAAATAATTAATTAAAATTAAAAAAAAGTAGTAATTAAAAATTAAGTAATAATTAATTTTAGAAAATTTAAAATCATTTTCGGTTTTAATTTTTGAAAATTTAAAAATTTTATTTCAATTTAATTTTATTTTTATATATTTAATTTATTAAAAGAGTTTATTATTTTCAAATGTGCTTTTACATAACTTTAACTATAAAGTGAGGTTAAGTCTATTGCTTTTATATAATCATAAATGTTTATAAAGTACAGTTACATTACGATAAAACTCTTTTTCCACATTACAGCACACACATGCGTGCTGTTATTTATGTATATACAAACAACTCGGTTTCTGCGATTTTTTAAATTTTTTTTTATTAATTTTTTTATTAATTTTCAAGTATTTCTTTAATTTTTTGTTCATCCTCCTCGACTGCTTGTTGCCCACTTATAAATTAATAATATTCATTTTTTTCGTAAATTTACAATCGAGTGTAGCCGGCGCAATTGCCGAGCAGTAGACGAAGTCACTGGAGCGCCGCTCGTGTGCTACTAAAGCTAATACTATGTAGTGCCTTAGCGGTAATTTTTCTTACGAATTAAACAAGATTTCCTTTCAAACCAATTATAAGATTTTCTTTCAATTTCTTACTTATACACAACACACATGTGTATGTATGTACGCATATGTTAGCTATGCATGTATATGTGACAATATAAAATGGAGAGCGTGCAAGGAGCTAAAAAACAACATTGAGCGTTTACGAGTACAACTATTCAAGTGAAATAATGGCAGCAACGACTTAAATTTATAAAAAAGTATTTATGCTTATGACTTATTTTAATTAAATAATATTTCGCATGAGTTTGCGGGGATCAAGCAAAACAAATATAAATACAGTCGACTGTTTGGTGGAGCTTTGAGTTTCTTACCAAAAAACAAAAACACAAAAAATTAACATATGTTTTGCCACTCAACCGTTATATACCGTTAAATTCTAATATCCATTTTGATTTGTTGGATTTCCACCCGCCGCCGCCGCTCCTCTATTCTTCCTCGTATGCCTCGTTGCCGCCATTGGCTGCCTGTTTTTGTTGCAGCAATTCCTGTGTCTTCTTGGCCTTTCGCCGTTTGCGCATTTCGAAGAATTTGCGCTGATCTTCCGGTGAGAGGCGTGACAGACGCTCTGCATATTTGCGCTTCTTCTCCTCCTTCTCTTGGCGCAGGCGTTCGTCATCTTGCTTTTTCAACGCATCGAAACGCTCTTGGCGCTTACGTTTCTCCTCCTCGGCTGCTCTTTGTTCGGCTTCGGCACGCGCCTTGACCGCTTCTTCCTCCTGCTTGATTTGTGCTTCGTGTTCCGCCTTGCGTCGTTGTTCCGCCTCTTCGAGTTCCTTCTTTATGCGCTCCTCTTCTTCTTCGATTTTACGTTGTTCCTCTTCGCGGCGGGCGATCTCCTCCTGTCGCTGGCGTAGCTTCTCTTCGCGTCGTCGATTCTCTTCCGCTAGTCGTTCTAGTTCCTGTTGCTCAAGCTTGCGTGTTTCTTCCAGCTGTTCCAATTTTAAGCGTTCTTCTTCTTCCTCCAATTGTCGTTTAATCTCTTCTTGCCGCCGCTTCTCTTCTTCCTCCAAGCGTCGTCGGTTGGCTTCGTCCTCTTGCCGCTTACGTTCCTGCTGTTCGTGTAGTTCCCGTTCACGTTCATCGCGCGCTTGCTTCAAACGTTCTTCGTATTCTTCGAGCTGTCGCCGTTCCGTCTCCAGTCGTTCTTGTTCACGTTTCGCTTCTTCTTTGGCGCGTTCTTCCTGCTCTTTTTTCATTTGTTCCTCACGTTCTTTGCGCTCCTTCTCTTCACGTTCTCGCTGCCGTTCGATACGTTCCTGTCGTATGCGTTCTGCACTGCTATATTCATCGTCGCGCTTCTTCTTCTCCTCGGCAAGTTGCTTCTTCAGCGCTTCCAATTCTTGATGCCGACTTTCATATTCGCGTCGTTTGACTTCCGCTTCGGCCAGTTGCTGCTGGCGTTGTCGTTCCAGATCGATGGCTTCGCGCTGTCGCAGTTCGTCCAGTTCACGTCGCGGCTGTTCGGTTTGTTCGTATGATTTCGGTTGTTGGTCTTGTTGTTCCTGTTCCTGCAGGTGCCGCTGTCGTTCACGCTCTTGATTCGCCAGTATGCGCAGCCGTTGTTCGTTCCATTTGCGTTCCTTCTCCTTCTGCATTTGCTGTGCGCGTTGTCTCTTGCGCTCCAAACGGCGCTTCTCCTTCTGCCGTTGTCGCCATACGACACGATCATGCGGCATTTGCTTTTGTCCGTTTCGCGCCCGATTGGCTGCGTTGGGCGCGTTTGGCGCTGCTGTAGCCGGCACCGGTATTTCGTTGTAATGTGCCAAAGTTGTTGGCGAGTTCGAGGTCGCTTGTGCTTCGATATCGTTCGGATGGATTGTGGTCGGTCGGTTTGGACGACGTCCAGCGCGTCCACGATTGTGTCCGGCTCTGCCGCGTGGTTTCGGTAACACGATCTGTTCGTCACTGCCGTCGGCCTTTACGATGACATTGGATCTGAAAGTGGAAAGTAGCGGTTTTGTGAATATTATTTTGTTTTCAAGACTTTATGTAGCTTATATTTAAGTTTTTACGTATAAAACTAATCTTTATTTGCATTTTTGTTTTTGAAGGTGGAGTCTGTGGGTTTGGCTTTAAATATTTTGGACGAGTACAACCTTCGTGGTCACAAGATACGCGTGCAACGTGCCAAATTTCAGATGCGTGGCGAATATAATCCAGCTTTGAAACCGAAACGCAAGAAGAAGGACAAAGAGAAGTTGCAAAAAATGAAAGAAAAGTAAGTGTAACGAGGGTCACTGCTTGAAGGCTTCTAAATCGAACCCTTTCAATACCCACATAGTAAGCTCCACCATATTCTTTAAGCTTAATTTTTATCCCAACAACACCATAATGGTAGCTCATACTAATTGACAAAATTTAAGTTCAATTTTTGATTTTTGAAAAATATTCGAACTTAAATTTCGAATTCGAATTTTCGAAGTAATATTCTCATTATTTTTTCCCTAGACTTTTCGACTGGCGTCCGGAAAAAATGCGCGGTGAACGCTCGAAAAATGAGAAGGTGGTTATCATTAAAAATCTTTTCGATCCAATTATTTTCGAAAAGGAAGTGCAGCTGATACTGGACTATCAGAATGAGTTGCGTGAGGAGTGCAGTAAATGTGGCACCGTACGAAAGGTGGTCATTTATGATGTGAGTATAAAAAGTTTAATTTTTTAATCAAAATTCAATTTTTAAATTAATTTAATTAATTACAAATTAATTAATTTTATTATTATCGCTAAACAATATGTCCAATGATTTTCCTTACTTCCAATTCACAGCGTCACCCCGAAGGCATTGCACAAGTGAATATGGCCGACCCCGAGGAAGCCGATGTGGTAATACAAATGATGCACGGCCGTTTCTTCGGACAACGTAAGCTGACCGCGGAACATTGGGACGGCAAGACCAAATACAAGCAAGTTTTTGCTAACTACCAGCATTTAGTTGCAATTTTTATAATATTTCTAACCAACAGAATCGTCGAAACCGAGGCGGAGGTGCAGAAACGGCTAAGTCATTGGGATCAGTATCTAACGAATGAGGAAAATGAGGAGCGGGATGCCATCCAAAAGGCACTGAATGAGCCGACGGTGGTTGCTGCAGCGCCTTCAAACGCGGGGGAAGCGGCAGTTCAGCAGAATGAGTTGGGAGGTGATGCTACAGACACACCAGAAGTATGTTAAACTTTATGGAAATAACTTACTCTGCAGGCAGCGTGTACTCGCTCAAGTTAAATGCTTAAAAGAGCGAGCAATTGTAATCGTTGTAACGTCAAATGTGTAGCTTTGCAACGTTTGAAATAAAACAGCCTATTAGGATCTAAATAATGTTGTTGGTGTTTTTTTTTGTAATGTAAGAACGTAATGGAGCGAACTAAAATGTTACTACTGAAACCCGCTGGGGTCTATTTGAAGCCAAAATTTTATTATTTCAACTTTATGTTTTTTGCTGATTCTCCACAAAAGTTATCATTATACCTTGAAGAGGGTATATCAAGTGTGCTACGAAGGAAACGCAGGAGACCCCACCACTACAGCATATAGCTGCCATATAAACTGAAACATCAAAATCCAGTCTTTGTATGGAAAACTTTTTTGCTTGACAAAATATCTTCATGAAATTCGGTACAAATTATTGCCCAAGCCAAGGCTAAAATCTCCGAAGAAACTGTTCAGATTGGACTACTATAGCATGTAGTTGCCATACAAACTGATCGTTCAAAATCAAGTCCTTGTATGAAAAACTTTTTTATTTTATAAAATATCTTGACGAAATTTGGCACGAAGCGTTGTTCAAAGCAGCGGTAAAATCTGCGAAGAAATCTTTTAGATCGGACTACTATAGAATATAGCTGCCATATAAACTGAACTCTCCAAATCCAGCCTTTGTATGGAAAACTTTTTCATTTGTCAAAATATCTCCACGAAATTTTGCACGAAGCGTTGTTCAAAGCAGCGGTAGAATCTCCGAAGAAATTATTTAGATCGGACTACTATAGCATATAGCTGCCATACAAACTGACCATTCAAAATCAAGTCCTTGTATGAAAATTTTTTTTATTTGGCAAAATATCTTCACGAAACTTTGCATGAAGTGTTCTCCAAAGCAGCGGTAGAATCTCCGAAGGAATTCTTTAGATCGGACCACCATAGCATATAGCTGCCATATAAACTGAACTCTCAAAATCCAGTCTTTGTATGGAAAACTTTTTTATTTTACAAAATTTTAGGAAATTTGCCACCTGTGAAGGGTATTATAGCTACCGTGCAGCCGAAGATAACATTTTTTGTTTCTATTAACAACTACAAATATACATACTTATATATATATGTAATATCTATTCTCAACACACTCACCTGCGTCCATTTTTGCCCGGCTGATCCATCACTTCCAATATGACTTCGTTCGCATACTCATTGGGGTAGGTAGCATTCCAACGCGTATAGACCTTGCCTCGATTCTTCTCGCTGACTTTTGGCATTTTATGTTGACAGATGAAACGGAATCTATCCGGACAGGGGCGAGCAGACCATCTGTTTGTTGTATATAGAAAATAAAGATTAATTTTAATAACGCTAAAATACAAAGTACAAATAAGCAACCAGCTAATTAGCAGCGTCGGTGTGTATGCATGTATGTGTGTATATGCAATGAGCCGCATGCATTTTGAGTACCGCTGCCAAATTTCGTATGCCTTTCACGTTGCAAGTTGGCGCTGAATGATTTCTATTTCATTTCACCAATGTGTGTATATGTATGTGTTAGTGTTTTTACGCGTGCATATGTGTTTATAACGTTTGTTTAGATTCTTGTCTGGCGCTACACATCATTAACACGTCAATTGACCGCGATACGTTTTGAGTTGATGAGCAGTCGGACAACTTGATTAGCTGCTTCACACTTTACTCGCCCGCATTTTAAGTATGCTATTGTTGCATTCATTTATGGGAGTGTGCTGACACTATGACATTGTATTTGCAATTAAAATTGTGTTTCTAAATATCTTTCACGATCGCTTAATTATAGTTTATGTGTCAAATAAATCAAACGGTAGTCAGGTATATACTATGAGTGTTTGATATTATATACCTAAAGGGCTAAAACTAGACAAAAATCATGAGGGACGTTATTTTGTCACCGCCACAATACAGAAAGTTCGACAAATTAATCTTCGGATCGACGTAATACGAACGGCTCCAGATTTTTATGCGGCGAAAGACTGGCGCCAACATAAATTCCAGCAATAATCTAAGCCTGGAGATCAAGCACAGGATAACTCTTGTCAACAGGTGCTGCATTAGGATCGGTAGGCAATTGAGAAGCAGATTCCTCTCCCTCGAACAAAAATTACGCCTATTATGCGATGCAGAAACATGGACGATGTTGTCATCGAGATGAGAAACCTCTTGGAACATTCGAGGTGTTCTCTCCAAGGTCTTTGGAGCCGCCCATGTGAGCGATGAATATTGAAGACGATGGAACCACGTAATGTTCCATCCATGTTCCAGAAACATGGACGATGCTGTCATCGAGATGAGAAATCTCTTAGAACATTCGAGGGAACTGTTCTCTCCAAGGTCTTTGGAGCTGCCCACGTGAGCAATGAATATCGAAGAAGATGGAACCACGTAATATATGAGCCCTACATCAATATGGATAAAGTTAAGCACATAAAAATCCATCGAATGCGTTGGTTGGGCTTTGTCGTTCGCTTCGAAGATGATGCCCGAAAAGCTCCTTCGTTTCAAAAACCATGGGTGAACAACGGAAGCAAGAACGCCCACGCATCCAATGGAAGGACCAAGTGTATTCTGACATGTCTGCAGTTGGGATGTACAACTGGCGTGTACTCGCAGTGGATAGACACAACTGGCAAAGTTTTGTGTTTTCGGCACAGGCGGACCCAGAGTTGTAGTGCCAAAAAAGAAAAAAAAAAAATATTGCCAACGCAATTAAAACAGCTAACCGATTCGAGATCTGCATTCCTGTGTTCTGACAAAGTTAGGTTAGTTTTTTGGGAAAATCGCTGAGCTAACCTATAATGCATCAGTGGACAACTCCGGAGCTTATATCTACGTGGACAGCAATCAAGGTTTTAACCTCGTTTTGCATATCGGCTAAAAGTGCTATGGCAAGCAGGGCAGCAGAGGAGAGTGTCGGCAAAACCAAGAAGCCACTTCACAAAGGCATCGAGAGTAATAAGAGAGTAAAGAGAGAGGATGAGATTATCAAGAGTGGTATACGGCTGCCAACCGAAAACGTAATTAACCTTTAAGAACCCTTGCATTTTCTATACGACAATCTGGGCAGGAGTATCGATCTACCTGGGTGCAAAACTGTAAAAGTTATGTGTAACACGTTAGATCGGAAACAAACAAACTTCTTACTACCTTCGATAGAATGGATTGTAGGAACATAATCGGAATACTCGCAGGCCGTTACTGCTGGCGGCACACGCTTGCAGAATGAGGCTAACAGATCAAGAAGGCTGCAGGAAATCTCAGAAACGAGGCAACAGGGAAATTATGTAGTAAACTTGTGCACTTGTCCCGCATTGGTTATAAAAAGATTTAAGTATTACCGATACCAACGGTATTAGATACTGGAAGAATCTTGTTGTTGTTGTAGTGGCAGAATTCTACCGAGTTGACAGTCCTTGGCCGGATTAAAATCCGGGTCCGTTACGGTTACGTAGACGCGACTGTCGTGTGAACGAATTAGAAGAAAGATCTTTTGTGACGCCACAGAGTCGGTTGAAGTTCACATAACGGAACTTCATCTGGTATCGCAAAGAACCAAAACTTCTCTCTGTATGGCTCATTAGTCTGCCAGACTAACCGAAGTTCACCTGGGTTAGTTTAGCTTCCCAGGAATGGACCCTGAGAGTCTTATGTATCGACTAAGCACTTAGAGCTTACTAAAACTTTGTTGAGTTCGATTTCAGCCGATTCTCCCTGTGAACCGAAGGTATGATATCCGAGGTGCTTAGTCAATCGAAAGTTGGACAGTTGGGGAGAAGGTCCTAAGGTATTTGAATCTCCTCAGGCTCCGCCTTCTACTCGGGATAAAAAGGATAATTTAGTTTGATAGCTAACAACAGCTAGTCTCATATTAGTTTCCCTTCAACGCACTCATCCGGTTAATACTAAGAGTTAAGCATAAGTTTTTTATAGCTTTAGCATATGTACAAATATGAAATGAATGTGGCAAAAACATTTTCTAGGTTATAATTTTAACAATAAAAGCATTAACACTCACCTGTAGTCTAGATTTGGGTCATACACAGCACAATGGTTTTCCAGGTTCTGTCTGATCCTGCAAAACAGGCGCTCATTAATAAAATCTCGAATATTTGTTTAAAGAAATTTTAATTTTTTTTTTTAATAAAAATAATTAAAAAACTAAGAATAAACAATAAATAATTAGTTGAAAAACTTTATTACTCAGGTTCCATGCGACTGAAGGAGTCGTATGTTAAGTTCTTGCCGCTAATGCTCCACTGCCACACATTGCTTTGCCAATCGTAGGTGGCGCCAATCCAAATGGGACCAGTTACTGCAAGAAAAAATCATTTAAATTAATTTCCTTCAAGCGACCGCAAGCAATGCCACTTACATCCCCGCTGTGCGTCGTATTGTTTGAGGAAAACGCGCAATTTCCGATCGGCTCTATTCTGTGGTTCCGCCAATTTCGCGTTCTTGTCTTTGCAGAAGAAATGCGCCTCCAGCCAGCTGCTGGCCTGCGGCAGCAGCGAATAGCATTCGGAGCCGACACGTTGGAAATGTGGCGGACACATGGCGTACATGCGCCGATTACGCAATGTCTTCGATGCGACATTTTGTGTGTTGAACACTTGTGACATTCGCTGGTCCAAATAGTTTTCATTCATGAAGGACACACCCGCTGAGGCGGCTGACACATGATATGCATTAATGTAGGGTGCCACTACGAGCAGAAGTAAATAATTATTAAAGTTTGGTAATATTAAATAAAATAAAATTATTTGTTACAACTAAGGATGTATAAAGTTGGGCGGAATCGTATATTAAATACTCTTCCACATTGTAGGAATATAAAGAGTGTGACACTATAATATAAACTATTTTGGATCCAATGGAAGGTGTCTATTATTTTTGCGCAATTTTAGTACCAAATCCTAAAATGTCAAATGCAGTATAATACCTTAATTATACTAAACCTTATCTCTATTTAACTCATAAACCTATATCTAACATGTTTGCTAAACATAATCTAGTTTTCTATATTTCTTCATTTTTCATCTACTAAGATTTTACGCCTATACCTTCGAATTATGATCTATTCTTGGCTTCTTTGAAATTAAAAAAAAAAAAATTAATTTCTGAAATGATATTTGAATGAGTTTCTGAGTTTCAGCCTTCCAAATTGTAACCGCTCAGCTCAATCGGCTCCATCAGTTTATCTTTGAACACTTTTTTTTCAAAACTACACTTTTGAAATTTTCTTGAAAAATTTCTCGGAGATAAATGTTCAGATCAATATAAATTTTTCCAGATTGTCCTGTATATACACAGTCCTCCATACAATGACTCATCTATTTTTTATCTGGTCAAAAATCGAATGTAGATATTTTGGAAACTTTTGACAACATTAAATTTTTGTTTTTGTAATTTTTATATTTTTTCGACGATACCACATTCTACGGACAATATCTTTTACTCGAGAATTTTTTTTAGGTTTCATCGACGGAGAAGGCCGAAGTCGTTGTAGTTCTTTTAAAGCCGTAGGAGATCGCGTTAAACTCTTAAACATATGTACTATATATAGTATATACGTATTCCGTCATATTAGTTCAACATACTTCTGGATTTTCACTAAATCGTTATGGTAAATATATGGCCTCTTGAGAATTGGCACCTTCACGCTTTGAATTAAGTTGCATTCTTAGTCTCTTTGAGTACGATATAGTCACCATGTTATTCATGAATCATGTTTACAGCATAGTAAAGAAACGGATGTTCGATTGACCAACAATTCACCAATCATGTGGCAGTGATCACAATAATAATTTCCATAATTTTAACTTATAATATATATTCAATAACAGTGTCTAAAGAGAGTCTTGAATTTAGAAGCCGTTTCAAAATTGAATTGATTATCAATTTTATCATGGAACAGTGTGTCGATATTATATATTGACATTTTTTATAATAATATTTCGATTTTCTTCTTCTGATTAGCAAAAAATTACTTTTAAAAATAAATTATATTGCCATATAAA
Source organism: Bactrocera zonata (assembly GCA_037783105.1). Classification (NCBI taxonomy): domain Eukaryota; kingdom Metazoa; phylum Arthropoda; class Insecta; order Diptera; family Tephritidae; genus Bactrocera; species Bactrocera zonata. The sequence continues at coordinate 307,508 of JBAWJQ010005189.1, read as the reverse complement.
ACAATAAAAAAATATTTATTTTTGGAAATAATATCTACATAAACAATAACGGTTCAATACTTACAGCAGGCGAAAATAAATATTAACAGCCGCATTTTGTTGTTGTGCTGAGTTCTTTGTTTATAAATAAATATTTAATTTGTTGATGATCGTTTTTTAACACTTAAACTGCTACTTTTTTGAGTATTCCACTGTTGCGTTTATAGCTGTATTTATATATGATTTTAGAAATTAAGATATGTTTGAAATGTACGCCTCAGGTGCATTGGAGATATGTATTTGCGTCTAAATGTCAATTGTTATATGTGTAGGAGTGGGCTTGTCCGTGTTTACGACTCAGTCATTAATAACTGTAAAGAGAAAACATAAAATAAATTTTTATTATGGTTGGCGGTAATGAGAATTGTTAATTTTAATTTAATTTTTAATTTTTTTACATTTTTTTTAAGTGCGTTTATAATAATAACATGCATAAAGACAAGACTATTGAAGGTATGGAATAAGGAAATTGAACATCGGCTGCGATATAAAGCTAAACCGGAAAGAATAACATTTTAATTTATATCCACCTATTTTTGCATATTTCGAATTTAATATAAATATATCTGGGAATATTCTCCGATAATTGCAAATAGTTTTGGAAACATGAGTATAATCAGTTCTCGAAACTTTAAAATCGGTTTTCTCGAACGCTTTTTTCAAAGCCGATGAAGAATATTTCTCTGCAACTCCAGTGCCGAGCGACTTGCTTAATCAATGATAATGATGATAATTAAAGGGTTAAGGTTCTCTAAGTCACTCTGAAGCCTTTGACGAGTGCTTGGACCATTTCCAATATTTATCTATAATTAGTATATGTTTTTCGGCTTTTTGAATTTTTAGCAGAAATATCTTTTTCAACGGTTGACATATTTTTTCGGAGGTCCCCTTGAAGACCGGATACGGGAACAAGGTTATCAAAAATTTTTCAAAATAAATCGTCGATCATTAGAGTACATATATTAAATTCTATAAATGTACATTATTTTTACTTTTTATTAAAAAATACGATAAAAGTGATGGCTCCTAAGAGTATGCTATGTTTTATAAATGAGGCCTAAAATTCCGGTCAAACACAAAAGCCTAAAAATTACGAACTCTTCCACAATTTTGCATTAATAATTAATATTTTTGTGCTTTAATTGAAATCAAAGTTCTATACCTCTTAAAAGGAAAAAAATCTTTAATACGAATATATCATGCCCCCAAAACTTTCCAGAGAGTACTGAGTTCGATTGATATGCAGCTCTAGCTATTGTTTGTTGTTTATATGAAGACTTTGAGATTTATGACGGTCTGCGGCAAGCGAACTCGTTCGCTTTTCAACTGCCACTTAAAAGTATCTATGTATTATGTACATGCATGTAAGTATGTATGTATTTACTGCCTGCCTAGGTATACAAATATAAAATGTTTACAGTTGGATAATTGGATTCATTATAAAAAATTAACGATGCACAAAATATCTGAGATTTATTCGCATTCATTTCTCAGACATTAATAAACCATTATGCTGTACATACACACATAAGTGTGCGCAGAAATGTGTCCTGTAGGAAAATTTTGCATAATTTCTTTTGATACAAAATTTCAAAGATTTTTTAAGGGTTAGTATATTTGAAGTTATACAAAGTAATTTATAATTTTTTTTTTTTTTTAATTTTAAGCCAAATTTTTTAAATAGCAACACCGAAAGCTTTGCGGATATAAGTATAAGTAATGGGATAATAGTTGGGTGTGACTGTGTACTTTTGAGTACTTTACTATGAACTAAAGAATACAAATTGTATTCTGGCATTTTCCTTCTGATTGTGGAAAGTTTATAGGTGAGTGTGGGTTTTGGTTCTGTCTGTTGTTGTTTTGGAGCCAAATGAAAGCTATATAACCAGCATTTGACAGCACTTAGTTTTTAATTCTCCAAACCTGTTAGCTAATAATTTCTGAATACCTATATATCAAGATTTCGCACAAAACTTTCATTCGAGCTTGGAAAAATAAATTCCCGACTTCAAATATAGAGCTAGTACCACATAATTTATCGTTTTGTTGACATAACCTTACTTTTTCATGATATTTAATCAAAACAAATTTATCAAAAACACATACTATTCAAAAATTATAAATATACTGTGCATTTTGAGCCTTCCGATTTAAGAAACTAAAATAAAAATTTGTAATGAGGGCGTTATAATTGGAAAAAATAGTCTTTAGACTTTTTAATATGCTGAAAATTGCTTGCATACATATATAAGTGTTTGTAAAAGGTTAGGAACTGCATTTTTGAAAAATGTTATTTAAAAATTTATTTTCAAATACACTAACAAAATTATGAATTTTATTTTCTTGCTTTTAGAATCTCGAAATCAAAAAGAGGGAGTCTCAGATAACGTCATCATATCAATTTGTATAGAACTACATACAAATATACATATAATTTTTTTATTACATAGTTTTGGTTGCCACTTGAAATAGTCACGCACGATTTTTGGATACCGAAATGATTAAGTGTTGGCCCGAAACGAAGCATAAAAGATTTAGATAATATGTAATCCGTACACTTAACCTCAACACACCCCAAACGCCTACAGTAAAGAATAAACAAAAGTATTGTATAACAATCGGAAGAGATTTATCCATGTATGTATGTTTGTGTATGGTATCTAAATGTTTGTATATATGTATACGAGTATATGCCTTGATGTACCATAAATTCAGCTGCCATAAATCCATTAAGCATTTAACTTTCTTTCCAGTTAATTTGCATTTACCTACTAAATCGTTATTGTATACCAAGTTATTTCATACCCAACTACAATTCACCAAATTTTAGAGAGAACATAAATAAGAATCATTTTGAAATAAAACAAGTAGAGAACACAAAATTCTGTTTTCGGTGAATGTGGATTAACAGGAAAGCAAAATGCTAATCGCCTTCAAAAACTCTATGGCATATATATTGTATATATAAATGAAGGTGTGCATATATGAGTGTACTTATACATGTGTGTTTGTGTATATGGATGTATGTTTATGTTTATTTGGATTTCAGTTGCTTGAATGCTATCAACGATACCCATCAGTGCTACAGTTTGTTAGAAACATCAATCAAAACCAAAAAAAGATAAACCTTTACCAGGAAATTTTGCATACGAAATGAGTAGTGCATGCCAGATCCTTGAGTCTTCAAATCAATTTAAATCTGTTTATGCATTTTTATACGATTTTAACTCCTCAATACCTGTGTAGGTACATGTGCACTCGGTAATAGTAAGCAATGCATGAACAGTTAACATCGAAGCTCAGCTTCACAAAATATTCCATATGTTCGTGCATACTTATATTACTATATATATATCATATATAAAGCAGTGACATTACGTCATATTGGCAACCGAATAATTGTGCGTCGCATTTTTAGTGTATTTCAGCCATAATTTATTAGCCAATTAACATTTCAAAAACGGTGCTACTCTAGCAACTCCACCCTAGAATATGAAAATATGTTCGTACTTATTCGTTCAAATCTGTAGTAAGCGTATTTGAAAAATCATATTTAATATATACGGGAGCATACCCTATAGGAAATTTGTTAACTGTCTGCAACACAGTTCGACATTTCCGAGGTTAATTATGTAATAAGCAAATTGAAACGAAACAAAAAATCAGCTACGTTACCACTAGACTTTTAAGAAATGCTACGGAGTTTTTTTACTTATTCAAACAACTGCAGCCAACTTCGCTAAATATTCTTCAGCTGAAATGGAATTTATAAGAAAAACTTCCAAACATTTGGTTAGAGCCTTTTCTTGCTTTTCTTGCCATTTAATCAATATTTTTATATACTGAACAGGGTATATAAAGTTTGGGGAACGAAACGTCGGAGGCCCCATAACATATGTACATACAGATGATCAGAGTGACGAGCTGAGTCGATTTAGCCTTGTTCGTCTAATCATTTTTACGCAACTAGCTCCTAGTAGTTTAGTTTTTGAACTAAATATCCTTTAAAATATAATGGTATATATTATAATAGTGTAGTATATATCGGACTTTTGGAATTCATTTGAAATATTTGTAAAAATGTCGGTGTTCACTTAAAATTTTTTCCACTATCTCGCACACCATTCATCTATGATTCAATCCCACAATACAATAATGAAGCCTAAAATATAGTGCACTATCCTTATAACTGCTAGAAACTGAGAAGCTGTGCAATTCTTATATTTCTAACTACAACTATTATGACCTCACCAATATCTGAATCAATTTCCAACAGAGTATACTATTTAAGTTTACATGTAAATGAGTCTGCCTTTGTAAAAATATATATGCAGCACATCTATATATAACTAAGTAAATCTGAAGCATTTGAAGCAACTAACAAATCAGCAATAAATTTACTGTCAGGTTCAAGTTCAGGGTCAAGCTTAAAAGTAGTAATGTAAAATATGTAGACAGAAAAGTAAATATAGAGGTCAATCTTAATGTAGGCACAAATTTACATATGTTCGCTTTCGAGTGCATAAATTAAGAGAAGTCAAAAGATAAACAATAAAACTAAATATGAAATGCGAAACAACAATGTCAAAGCCTACACGTAACTTTGTGTTGAGGCTTTTAACAGAATGCGACCCTCTGAAACAGAAATGGAAACAGAAACAGAAGCTATCATTTCTGTTTCTGTTGCTGCAAGCTGTTGTTGAAATAACTTCAGTTATACGAATATTATTAATAAATTATTATTGATAAATTTATAGTTCTAGTTTTAATAAAATTATAGTAGTATACCATAGTGTAAGATTTCGATCTCAATCGTGTTTGATTTATATTATTTATATCTGTGTGAACCCAAATATAAAAGTTACATTCGAACAACTATCTCTGAATTTCATGTAAAATATATTAGAACGTTTGATATTTCCTTTTTGCATACTACTGAAACCTGGGGCCAGCACAGTTCATTTTCTATAAAAACCACTTGGAACATATCCTTCAAATGACATGAGTTTTTCCTGACAATTGGTTAGCGTAAATAGGGGTTTGAAAAGCCAAAATGTTGGTATTTATTGAGATGTTATTTTTCGAGATAAAAATGCTTTTGGTACCAAAATAAATTCGTGTTTGGTTTGGTTTGGCAGATTTTATGAGCGCCGAAGATAGTGAATCGAGGTGGCTAACACTCTGAAGCTATTAAAGGAACTACCTGGACATATTCTTCATAAATATTTTATATAAAATGTATGTAACGCTGTATCATAATCAAAATAGGGCACCATGTAACAAATCCCTGAAAACGCAAGAAAAATTTAATGAATTGAGCTTTGAATCCACCTATTCTTGACAAAACAAAGCATTTAGTGAGGATCGTGAGGTAATCGAAAAATTTTTTTCCTACGAACGAAAAAGTTTCTTTAACTTGAAAATTAGCGTGCTGGTATCGAACGATAGCAAAGATTCTCAAAATTTCTCATGGGTCGAGACTCAACACATTTGGGTTAATTTTTTGGGCATAAAGGATGTCGACGCAATATTTCTACCAAAACAACTCAATCTTTAGCCTAACGAAGACGATTAGAGGTCGCAAAAGAGATGCTTCAAAACGTAGCTGAGGATCTAACATTCATCAAACTTATCATTATCATTACAGGTTACGATTCGTGGTCTTATGAATATGACTACGATACTGTCTAAGAATGAAGTGAAAGGTGCTCCATAAATGAGTCGACAACAAAAATAGAGAAGTCATAATTCGTTGAATACGCTGAAGGCTATCTCAGCCGAGGCACACAACAAGTGCATGGAAACTAAATATGACAATCTTCTTCTTTACTGGCGTAGACACCGCTTATGCGATTATAGCCGAGTCAACAACAGCGCGCCAGTCGTTTCTTCTCTTCGCTACGTGGCGCCAATTGGATATTCCAAGCGAAGCCAGGTCCCTCTCCACTTGGTCCTTCCAACGGAGTGGAGGTCTTCCTCTTCCTCTGCTTCCCGCGGCGGGTACTGCGTCGAATACTTTCAGAGCTGGAGTGTTTTCATCCATCCGGACAACATGACCTAGCCAGCGTAGCCGCTGTCTTTTAATTCGCTGAACTATGTCAATGTCGTCGTATATCTCATACAGCTCATCGTTCCATCGAATGCGATATTCGCCGTGGCCAACGCGCAAAGGACCATAAATCTTTCGCAGAACTTTTCTCTCGAAAACTCGCAACGTCGACTCATCGGTTGTTGTCATCGTCCAAGCCTCTGCACCATATAGCAGGACGGGTATAATGAGCGACTTATAGAGTTTGGTTTTTGTTCGTCGAGAGAGGACTTTACTTTTCAATTGCCTACTCAGTCCGAAGTAGCACCTGTTGGCAAGAGTAATCCTGCGTTGGATTTCCAGGCTGACATTGTTGGTGGTGTTAATGCTGGTTCCTAAATAGACGAAATTATCTACAACTTCAAAGTTATGACTGTCAACAGTGACGTGGGAGCCAAGTCGCGAGTGCGACGACTGTTTGTTTGATGACAGGAGATATTTCGTCTTGCCCTCGTTCACTGCCAGACCCATTTGAGTTGCTTCCTTGTTCAGTCTGGAGAAAGCAGAACTAACGGCGCGGGTGTTGAGGCCGATGATATCAATATCATCGGCATACGCCAGCAGCTGTACACTCTTGTAAAAGATTGTACCGGCTCGATTAAGTTCTACAGCTCGAATAATTTTCTCCAGCAGCAGATTGAAAAAGTCACACGATAGGGAGTCGCCTTGTCTGAAACCTCGTTTGGTATCGAACGGCTCGGAGAGGTCCTTCCCGATCCTGACGGAGCTTTGAGTGTTGCTCAGCGTCAGTTTACACAGCCGTATTAGTTTTTCGGGGATACCAAATTCAGACATCGCGGCATAGAGGCAGCTCCTTTTCGTGCTGTCGAAAGCAGATTTGAAATCGACGAATAGGTGGTGAGTGTCGATTCTCCTTTCACGGGTCTTTTCCAAGATTTGGCGCATGGTGAATATCTGGTCGGTTGTTGATTTACCAGGTAGGTATGACAATAGATACGTGAAAATTTAGATTTCCGTCAGTCCGGGTCAAATTTGATCTTAGTTGAATTTGCTATTATGTAGTTGGCTGACTTCCTAGGATTTTTTTTAGTTAGTCCAAAGTTACCCAGTATTTTAAGGTACTTTTAGATTTATGTATCGGCAACACTTACTTCAAAGAATTGGAAACTAAAATGAAATTTATGGAAGCTAAAATTAGAATCCGTCTGCAATATCCTCTACTGAGAAACGACTGCGGTCAGAAAAAAACTTACTCTACTATTTCAGAATTTTACTTCAGTGGGACTTTGACTCATGCGCCACTGAAAAGGGGTTACTCCCGGAATCAGTCCCAACTTTAGAACATCTTTGAGTGTCAAATATTTCATAAGAATCACTTCCATAACAGAGTTACAATGCTAAACCAGTACCATTACCGTTAAAATGATATTGTTTTTCCATAACCACTAAGTGCTTTGAATTCAAGCAATAAAATTGATATTTGCGTACCTTTTCTGGCTGGAAGAAAGAACATTATTTGCGAATAAATATGGAAATGCCAACCGAAGTAATTCGTCTGCCGCGCTAATGCAGCTATCTAGATAATTTGTTGTGCCAAAATAAGTGCTGAAAATACATCAACACATATATATATATGTATATGTATGTATGCATTGAGTATGCGTGAGACATGCAATAATTCATTGAACTGCGCTTCATTGTGCTCGATTGTCTGCTTTGCATGAAAATGTGTCAATTGCACGCCCACTTTCTATCGTTCGCCGCAGACAACGCGTCATTGCCAAGAGCCGGCGCCAATAACAAAAACAACAAACATGCAGAAGAAGAAGCAGAAGAATTGTGAAGCGTTGAAAAAGCTGTAATTCAAAGCGGTGAATGCTTGAAGCGGCCGTCAGCGCCGGTGACACCAACGGTACTGCTGAGCATGCGGCAGCGTTGTGATTTACACTGTGTAAGGCTTTGGCAACATTGTAATATATTACAACAACAACAAGAGTGACTATGTTTCTTATTTATGAAGATTTGTATGTATGTTGGTTGAGCGCTTCTAAAAGTCATGTTAATATGTTGTAGTATTTGTGTAATTGTACAATGCCTGCCGTTGTTGTTATACCTTAAACAGGTTATATTAAGGTAAAAAATTAAATCCTTGTATGGAAAACTTTTTTATTTGAAGAGATACCCTCACGAAATTTTGCACAGATTATTGTTAAAGGCAACACTATAATCTCTTAATGTAGTGTTCAGATCGAAACACTATAGCATATAGCTGTCGTACAAAACTGACCGATCAGTCTTGTCTTTGTAAGGAAAACTTTTTTATATGATATGATATCTTAACGAAAATTGGCAGATATTATTACCCGAAGCAACGCTACAATCTCCACATATATCGCTCAGATCGTATCACTATATCTTATAGTTACTATACAAACTGACTGATCAAAATCTGAATATACAATTTTTAAACCCTTCTGATGCTATAACAAATGCTCATGTGCAGGGTATTATTGCCTCGTTGCAATCGAAGTCAACGCTCTTTCTTGTTGTTTTTGTTTTTCTTACCGCTGCATTGTTGCGCATAAATTGAGCGATGACAAAATGCACCTTGAACGCCAGCAATAATAAAAATCACCGCCAGCGACATTGCACACCGTTAAGGTACGTGGTGAATTAAGGTGAAATAGCAGCAACACACACCCGTGCACTTGTGGCATGCCACTTAAAAGCGTACATACATACACACATGCATTTAAAGTGGAAAATAATATATGTAATCGGAGGTAATCGCGAAATTATGTTTACGCTGGCGCATAAATGCAGGAAAATTATACAACAACGTTAAGAAAATTTAGTTTTTCGCAAATAATTTTCAGCACACATTTTACCGTTGTTTATGTTATACACATTTGTAAACACTTTTATGTCTAAATCATTATGCTGTGTTAATAAATTTTGCGTTTCTCGCATTTGATGTTTTATGGAAGCTGCGTGCAATTTGCGAACGGAAGTGGGTATAATTTCGGTTACTCGCAAAAAAATAACACACTATGTTATGTTCTCACATTTCCTTGAATTGGTATATTTATTTATTTTTTTTTTTTTAATAGGAAAAACTTGTTTTCCTCAGAATTTACGACATTTAAATGATTTCAATATGACTTCCCTTCTTGCTATTGCCGTATTTATGCTATTTTGGCTAATAAAATATGCAGGTCAACTTATATTAATAAAGTAGACACATAAATATGCATAATAAAGTAAAGTTTTTATGCTATGATTTCGCAAATGTTTGTAGTTTTACGTCTGTTGTTCCAGATATTAAAAAATATTGGAGCACAGATTGCTAGAATTGAGTAAAAATTTTTTATAAATTATAATTTGGTTAAGACTTCGGTAAGACAGATGCTCTGCAGATGCTGGAGGTGCCTATAAGTGATAAACTTAGTTATGTTAAAAAATATATTAAGTATGAGAAGCTGCTTTTTGGCAGGAATAAACTCTAAATTCTTTCACTGATGTTTTTCGATCATAGATGGTAGCTGGGAGCCATTTTGTGGCTTTTCGGTTGCTTTTTCGGTTTTCAGTTACATACCTGAAGATATTCCTCTTTAATCAATGAATAAAACTCTCCACACGTGTCTTACTTAAAAGAGTATGAAAGAGTTTATAGGGCAGCTATATATGTTATAGTTGTCCGATTTAAGGGGTTAGATGGGTTTACGGGTTTCAAAAATTTTTTTTATTATCTAGAATATTATCCTAAATTTTCAAGGTAATCCGAGTAACACCTTCGGAGATAGAGCCTTGGGAACTTGTGCGCTCGAGGCTAGCTAGGCTAAGTATGCCGTCTTTTAACGCATTTTTCTCCAAACTGTGTTTCTCGAGATTTCTAGAGAACTACTCAACCGATCTTTATGAAATTTTGCACAGATCTTTGAGATACTATTCTTAAAGACTTGGAAAAAGGATTTTTTTCGAAAATAACTACTTGAAAAAAAATGTCGCGAAGTTTTCACTGACATTTTCTTTTTTTTTGTAAAAATGTCGGCAAAAAATCCAATTTTCAGTTTTTTTTTTCCTTAGTACAAGTTTTAAGTAAAGGTTTTAACTAAAACTCGTATTTTTTCACTTTAGATGATCATGTAAGGATTAATATTCGGGCGCATCTTTTTCCGACGGGTCAACGGAAATTTTTTTCCAAAAATTTCAGAGTTTCTTTGTTAATAGTGTATGTTAGTAACGATAAAAAATTCTAATAAAATATTTCATGTAACTTTTTAAACAATTTCTGCGGATATTGGATCTGCATAACCCATTCCAAGTTTCGTGAAGATACCGGCGGTTCTGACATATTATGTTAGCAGCTTCTTAGGGTAAAACTCATGTGAGCAAAATTTCATACCGATATCTTTATCAGGAAGTAGTTCGGGTACGTACAGACAGATGAAAAGATGGATATGGCTAAATCGAGCTCGTCATTTACAGAATATAATATCCTATCAAGACTAAATAAAATTGTGGTGCTTCATTACTTCCCTGTATTTCGTTGATTTTTCTTACTTGGTCTTCGAAAGTAAAACTTCAGCATCAAGTCTCATATAATAACTTTAACTCTAATCAGTTTTCTTCATGCTCCTATAACCTACAGCTTTGTGCAATATTTAGATAAAAACGATTGATGAGGTGTAACACGACGTAAACTTGAAAGTAGATTGTCCAGATTGCCTAGTTATAAAAAGAACATTCAAGAGACGTTTCGTAATTTCAATAGTCGCTGTCAAAAAGGTTGTGGTTCCCAGTTCGTACCTAATTTTGGTCCAATATTTTATAATAAAAAACTGTGTATTTCAGATGGGTTTCCTAAAAATATTCTATAATCTATTCGCAGACATGATTAATTTGTAGAAGGATACTCCCTTATATATTTTCTAACTTTCTTTAGAATTACCAAAAACATTTTTTTGCATTAGAGCTATCCAAAGGTCTAAAATATAAGATTCAAACAATTTATATGGTGGAGCTCATAAAAAGTTTACATGAATAACTTAAATTTAATTTTTTCGACGTAGCCGACAAGATAACTCGAGCTTTTTGGCAAAAAACTATATAAAATATGAAATTTGGATTTAGTACCTATATTGAAGCAGAATCTCTTCTAGTCGCGGAACAATGACGGCTGGGCTGCTGTGAACCACTTAGAAAATCTTAGAAAAAAAAATTATAAAAATGTAGTTATATTGTTAATGAACAGAATTATGTCAAATTTTTCACTAAAAAATTCTTAAAATTGTGTAGTTTTGAAATTCTAAGTTAGGTTTGTGTAATCCCTAAAGGAACTATATAAATTATTCAAAAATAAATATACATTTAAATGACACTCAACAGCCAAACAGTGTCAATAGGCACCATTATCACTGTGACCCACTGTAAGTGTACACAACCACACACTCATGCATGCCAGCGCGTGTATCGCTTCGCTGCATAGCCATTTCACGCTGAAAGATAAGGCTGCATGAGGCACGGCACTCTAAAAAATAATAGCCATTCCACCATTCCCGCATTTGCGCTCGAATTGGCGCTTTCATGTCTGGCGTGTGCTGTGGCAACAACAACAATACAAATGGTAAAAATAAGAAAAAAGGCTTTGGAATCGAATAATGACTAGATATATAATATACAATATATGCGTTGTATTAATTAAATATTTTTTTTTACAATCGACAATTTGGTGGATGAACAGGTGTGCTAATTTGTTGATTTATATGGTACGTACATATATACATATGTATGTGGGTAAATATCCGCTAAATTAAATCGAATTAAGCGAGTTTTAGAATCAATAATAATGCAATGGAGTGTCACTAAGTGTGTCTATTTACGACGCACAAACATACATACATATGTGTATTTATGTATATGTATGTGTAGCTTATTTTGATAGAATAAGTTTTGACTTGATTAACGGTTCTGCTAAATTTATATGCTATGCCTTTTTTATTTAAAATTACATACATATGTATATATATATATATGTCAACTTTTTTAAACAGTAAACAATTGCGTCATTTGACTCATTTATAAAAAGAACTAGTTTCCAATTAAAGCTGTTCTATTTACAACTATTTCAAGACGTCAGAAAATATAATTTATTCCTTAACAGATATTTTAGGCACAAACAAACTATTTGATTGCTCATCTCCTTCATTCCTAAAGAACTAATATTTGCTGGCTTAAAGGTGAGAATTAAAATATCTCTTCTGTTAGTATTTTATATTGACAATAATTTGTTTACATTTTTACTAAATTTAGAGACTTGAAAATCAGAGAAATATGAATAATATTGTACATGACTATTTTAGAACTCAAGTTGGTAACTTAAAATGGAAATTCAAAGAAACGCCTCTGCGAAAACTAACAAAACAAGTATTCTATTATTATGAAATCTTAACTTAATGGGATATCAAAAATTTACATACGAAATCTCGTTGGTCACACTTTGCGCGAATTTTGGTTAATTGAGTATTTACAAGTAGATTAAACGGCGTTCGAAATAGACAAAATAGTGTTACTAGAAATTATTTTATTATCTTATATGAAAACAACTATCTAGATATGTCCATATGCAGACACTTAAAAGATATGTCTGAAAGAGAGAGAGAGAGACATATTTTTTTCGTTATTAAAAGTTGAAGTTTAAAGTAGAATATTTCAAGGAATTATTGGAGGGTTTAAAAAAATTTGTTATTTTGAAAACAGACTAGACTTTTAAAAAGAAAAAAAGAAACCCACGAGGTACTAAACACATCGTTTTCATTCTTCAGAAGAGAAGATTCGACCAATAATTCCGTAATCAGCTGTTTCAAGACAAAACCTATAAATTCACTGACTGATCAAGGAGTGAAATAAGAAAAGGAGCAAACCCAAACTACACTAAAATTCAGCCTTTCAGGTCGAAATTGTGGGCATAACAGAAAATGTCAAGAAGGCTTCTGCTCTAAATAGTAATTCGATAAGCATTCTACAGCCGAGCGGCAATTCCATTCACCCGTAGAGCCAATATGTTACTAAACATTGGTTGTTTAAAGTTTCCTTCAAATCCGCTAGAGAAACTCTCCGTGATATTAATGGTGTTTTGGGAGATGGTACTCTATCACTTCGAACTGCGGAGGAATAGTTTCGACGATTCAGAGCGGTTGAAAACGACACCATGGATAAGCCAGCCGGTGGAAGACCTGTGACGACGAATACAGATCAAATCATGGAAAACATCTCGTGACATCGCCCAGAAGATGGGAGTTAGTCACTAAAACATTTTAAACCATCTGAAGAAGGCTGGATATACAAAAAAGCTTAATGTTGGGTTCCGCATGAGTTGACGGACCGAATTAATGCATGCGATTTGCTGCAGAAACGGAACGAACTCGACCCATTTTTGAAGCGGATGGTGACTGGCGACGAAAAATGGATCACATACGACAATATCAAGCGAAAATGGGCGTGGTCGAAGGCCGGTGAATCGTCTCAAACAGTGGCCAAGCCGGTATTGATGGCCAGGAAGGTTTTGCTGAAGCCGGTGATCGACCAGAAGCGTTTAGAATTGGCCAACAGGAAGGGTGTAGTGTTCCACCAGGACAACGTCGGACCACACACTTCGTTGTTGACTACGGGAGCTCGGATGGGAGGTTTTATCGCATCCACCATATTGCCCGGACATAGCGCCAAGTGATTACCACCTATTCCTATCCATGGCGAACGCCCTTGTTGATGTAAAGTTGAACTCAAAAGAGGCTTGTGAAAAGTGGATGTCCGAGTTCTTCGCAAATAAGGAGGGGGACTTCTACGAGGGGGGTATTATGAAGTTGCCATCTAGGTGAAAATAGATTAACGAACGAAACGGCGCATATTTGAAATAAATCCGATCACTGCAACACTTTTTATAAAGCATTGAATAAAGAGCAAAAAAGCGGGTGGGAGATATTTGACAACCTTACGTCATTGCATTAGGTTATTAAAGTACGCAATGGCTAGACTTTGAGTAGGTAACTCGGTTAATATCATCTGGGTACCTGAATATATAAGAATAGAAGGATATGAAAAGGTAGACGAGCATGTCCACTCGAGACACAATTCCTAAACTACTCCAGGCCATTCAGCTCTTTCAAGGGTTGTTTGAAGCAATGTTCCCTAGAGGAACACCTCAGGCCTTGGGACACAAGCAAAAGGGAGCTTAGTAACGTTGTAGGGGTTATCACATGGCCCCTACCTTTAAGATCTCACCTTGAAAAAATGAGAAAAGCGGATTCAGCGGAATGCAGAGCATGGAAGATGATGAGATTATAGAATATTATCTATGCGAGTGTACAGCCATAAGCTGGATGAAAATGGACACATTGCACGGTTCTCTATACTCCAACATAAGATATATAGGGCATTTGGAGTGGAAAAGAGTCAGGTTTTCACAAAATCCACGAAGCTGCTGGATACAGCTTAAATTGGTTACTAATCGGAAGCACAATGGGACTAATGATGTCCTGAGCACGGCCGCCTACGGTCCGACGCTCATCCGCATCCCTTTTCAACCAAATAAAGTAATATTTATTCATCATATGAAGCAACTTCCTGAAGCTCATTTCACAAATTTTTTTAGTATTTACTATCTTCGAAGTTCTTGCATAGAAAAGTTAAGCTTAAAGCTTTTACCACAATTAAAGTGTTTTAAGGAAAGTAAAGAAATTCTATTGAAAAGTATCCTCAGGCATTGTTCTCCTTTCTTGCCACTTTCCAACCCCATAGAAGACCTGGTTGCCTCACCAAACATTCACTTTCTTACGTAAAGCAAAAAGCAAACGTAGAATTCATCGCTTTGTAAATAAACATTTGTGCGCATTTATGTACATAGGTACATATCTATATGTACTATATATCTACTGCATACTTTCATATATGGGGTATATATGGGACACACAGCAAGGCTTGTACAACATTTCAGTCACGACTGACCACTCGAAACTCCACTCACGCTCAGTTGTCAATTCGCAACAACAACAAATATTTATGTTCGAAGCTCGGATATGCATGCATGTCCTTCTGTACACAGAATACCACCATGTGGCATGTGGCAAGTGGCAACTGACAGTAAGTATCATCTTTCATTCCACTGCTCCACTGTTGAGCGGCAAAAGTTTTGCTGAACGCTTCACGATGACTCGTCTTTATGTGCGGCAACACTTCGGCCAAGGCTTCTTCTGCAGCACGCTTTGAAATGCTTGCCACTGCCAGACGCAGCGACTAAATGGAAATTGAAAAGTCATCGATACGTCAGTCGAACTTGTTGTTTTGTTATTGTTGTTATTGCCATGACTATCTCCCACATTCGCCGTTTCGTTTCGGCTTTTGTTTTCGTTTAATAGCGGGATACTTGTCGTTTTTGCACTCATTTTATTTCGTGTTTGCCGCTTGATATGCTTAAGTGGCGCCATGTGGCAAAAATACTAACAACAACAGCCGCATGTAGAACGTAAAGTCTGGTACGAAAGTATCGATATCAGGTCACGTAGTGCGTGTCATGCGTCCATTTAGTTGCCTGTGTTTCTAAAAATATTGACTTTGATTTCAGAACACTATTAAATGCACCGTTAGTTAGGTGGAATTAAGTATGCGGTCGGTCGAGAAAAGCACTTGAGCACGACAACTGTGTTCACTTAGGCGAGGAGATTGCCATACATATATGGCTTCTGTTGTACAGGGAGCTCATATTATCAAGATCGTTAAGGAATATTATACTTGGCTTCACTGTTCAGTTGAAAATCTGTTAAAAGCTTTTCATGATTTTGCAATAGAACCTAGCGTTCTATTTCGGCAAAAAAAATGTCAAATTAATAGGTAGTTATGCTATAACCTTTGGAGGATCCTGAAGTTGGGAGCCACACCTGAAATACTATACGCAGGCCTTTGTGAAAGCAGAAAATAGATCTCTGATTATCAGATCTTATAAGTCGATAAAGAGCCTTGAGGTCAATACAATTCTGCTTTTCCGTTTCCTTTCTATTCTTACCAGCTCCCCGGAATGTCTGAAAATGTGACTGTGGTTCTTAAGCTATAACGCAAAGGCTGAACGATCAAGAAAGAAGTGATAATGTTTCTATCTTATCTTCTTCAGAATAGCTTCTGATACTGACATTCGGTAAGATTAACCATATCGACGGCACAATATCCAGTTAGATGCTCTACGATTAGGGAAAGGCGAAGTTTACTGAGAGCGAAGAACGCCCTAAGCCTCTTGCGACCTACTTTGAAATAAAAACAAAAATGTGAGAGCATAAGGACTAATTCAGCACTAACAAAGCTCCCGCGAAGCCCAGCCATACAGTAGTACGGCGCACGAAGATAGCGGAGGTCTGGCCGGTTCCCATTCAACTGATAGCGGCGTTAAGTGGCCTTTGTCTGTCAGCTCGACAGCTTTGCATTAATCTGTGATTACACTGTGGAATGGCATCGGCACTGTTCTGAACACGTAGTGATAACGAGGTTAGGCATTCTTTCATTTACCTTGAATGCAGGAGTGTGAGCTTAAGGCTAGTATATCCTCTCCTTCCACCCCACACTAATAAATGAATACCCAGACGAGATCAAATTTTCCTCTGTGTGATGGGAATGATCTGGTATTTCTAGAAAACTTTACCGAGTGGTCAAAGTAAGTAAGGTTTCCGTAGATGTAAATATGGTTCCCAGAAACGATTTGTAGTTTCAGAAACATTTATAGTCTGAACTTCGGTATCGGCAAACTTTGTGTGAAGGACTAGGAAGAGAAGAGGAAAGTTAGAGCTATTTTGTGGTAGACTTGGAATGATTCAGAGAATTAGCACTGAGAGTTGAGTGCTCTACCAATATGAGAATTGGTTATTCATAAACTTTATTCGCTGCCGCAACATTTGGCACTTGTTTCTAGCTTCTTCGACCTTTCTTCATATCCCACAGTATGATGTTCAAAAGTATTATCTGTACAATATTCTTCTATACTATCCAAACCATTGTTAAGATACCCAATTTCTTCTACACTGGAAAATATTTCTTTTAAAGTATCACTTCGGAAATACATTATAAAAAAATCACACAGGGTTGCTACTTATTTCAGGCTTACTTTTGAGGTTATATTTGCTTAGGTAGAGATCAGTTTTCATGTTGATTAGCAATGATTACGCTCAATTATAATTTATTATAATTTTATTCCTTTTTTATTTTACTATAGCACTCAAAATTTTTAGTAAAAGTTCGAAGGTGCTGCCACTTTTAACAAAAAAAAATATATATAAATAAATATATTTTAATATATACTTTTATTTTACCTTCAAACGAATATTTACACCATGTTGAAAACACCATTAACTTTTCTTCCGAGAATTATTAAATTTGTGGAAATTTTATGTTGCTTGTAATAATTATGTACTTAAAAAGACGTTAAAAGTTTATGATGTCATAACATTACACTAATCATGGCCGATTACAACTGGTGTACGACAACAACATAATGAGATGACGAAGCTGTCGTATGTTCATGTTTAAGCTTACACATATGTATATACAAATATACAAATATATAGATAAACAAGTGTTTTTCCATATACGATATATCACATATTTGAAAACGAGGGGGAGTGCCGAACCGGCCGACTCACTTCTGGTAATTATTAATATTTCCGCATTGTTGTCAGACACGATGATTATGTGATTAGAAAAACATAAATGTTGACACTGCTACATATGTAGTGTAAATTTATGCATATAGCGTACTAATTTACATGTGCTGTAATATTATATTTGTGCTATATTTAAATATGGTATTCAAACTTTGAGTACTTTTTCTAACGCATTTTTTTCAATGAATCCAGAATTTACAAAAAAAAAAACTATCTATATTTGACTTTTTATCATATTTGGAATTTACAAGGAAATAATATGGAAAATGTAAATATATATATAAATGTAATTGGGGGTGTTAAAAAATAAATTTGTATAAATTTCGGGATCCCAAAATCACGATTTTTTAATTTGGAAATCTTCTAGTGCTAAAAGGCGAATTGTGTCTTTATATAATATAAATATTGTATTTGCACTGAAATAAAATTTTTCAAGTTTCTAAATTGACTGATATATCACGGGATCCCGATATTTAAAAAAAGCATGTATTTTTTGGTAATTTATTAGTGATATAAAAATCGTCTTCATTTTAAAAATTTTTTATTCAAAAAAAGGTGATACCCAAATGTGTTTATATTAACTTCGGGTTCCCGAAATTATGATTCTGAAATTACGAAATCTCGTTGTGCCAAAAGTCTAATTGTGTATATCATGTATATAAATATGGCTTTTGCATTGAAACGTATTTTTTCCAGTATCTAAATAGAATATACTTTTCTCGGGATCTCGAAATCTCAAAAATTAGGTATTTTTAACTATTTAGTAGATTATATGAATTTATGTGACCGTGAAATAAAAAACAATTTCAATATATACATTTATTAATCAAAATGGGGTGATATAAAAATGTGTGTATATCAAGCTCGGGATCCCGAAATTTTAATTTTCTTCTCAGTCTCATGGTAATAAAGGGAGAAATACATATGTATGTAGGGGTGTTAATATGGTCAAACTGAAGTATTTTCTTTGGGTTCTTAAATTTAGAGTACTCATCACAGGATACCGAAAATTTAAATGGTTTAAAATTAAATTTTATTTGCTTATCATGGGATACCGAAAAGTTTGGATTGTATGTAGTTTTTGTTATTTTGTTTTTCTTTTTAGGAATTACATAACCTTAAAGCCGAATCAAATTCAAAATGTTTATACATAACTTAAATTTTAATGCTACAAAAGCTGTTTTTGTTATAAATTTAGGGATCCCGAAATCACAATTTAGTAATTTGGAATTTTGATAGTGCTAAAATGAGCATTATTTAAGCGTGTAAATATGGTATTCAAACTGAAATAATAATATTTTTTTTTTTGAGTTTTCAATTTCAAAATCCGGGATCCCGAAAAACGTAGAACTTTTTTATTATTTATTTTTTTACACATTTAAAATTATATCTCCTTAAAGAAGAATAATGTAGCAAAAACAATTTTTACAAATTTCGGGATCCCGAAATTATAACTTAGCATTTTGATAGTCTCATAGTGTTAAAGTGGAATTATGTATGTATGTAAGTATGGCATTTAAACAAAAATTAATTTTTATGAGTACTCAAATTAAATTTACTCTGCACGTAATCCCGAAAAATCTAAAACATAAGTATGTAAGTATTTTTATTGCATAATTTAATTTAAGTACCACGTAATAAGAATAACTTTCAAAATTTAAGCAATGTAGCTGATAGTAAAGTGCCATAAAAAATAATTTTGATTTTTCTCGGGATCCCGAAATCAAAATTTTGTAATTTTAGGATTTTCCAATGGTACAAAATTGATCAGCAGTCACGAAATCTGATACGAACTGCAGGTATTGTTTCAAGTAATTGTTTGTATGTCCATTAATGTAATTGATTTTTAATTTTTTTTTTTCGGTTAAAGTCTTTGTTTTCAAAAATTGGAGGTTTACTTTGTAACTTTAATACAAGCGTAACTCGTGCAGTCATACGCTGATCAACCACCGGCATAATATAATATCAGGTATTCTGTTGGTACCTACTCATTTGTTTGTTTGTGTACATGTGTGTGTAAATGTCAGCTCACATAACTGCACATCATCTATTATTTCATAATGTACAGTTATAATTTTTCCCATTTCATATGCTCAACCAGCGGAAAAATTATAAAAAATACGTAACAGTCATTGTTGGTGTATATTTGTGTGTATGTGTATTTACTATGTGCTACATCACTTCTACCAGTTACAGTTGTGAGCTAAAAATAGACGTTTGTGTGTTTTTTGTAAATTTGTACGCATGTGGCAATAGAAAAACCAAGAAAGGCCAATGTCAAACAAAGTTTCTCAAACAATAACAGCAACACCATACAACTTAAAACCCACGTGAGCATTAGCAGTCACAACAACAAAAACATTGTCTACGAAACATAACACTGACCATGAACAATGACTTTGCGCTTGAGCTTCCGATGTGGCATTCACCAGCTGCGATTAGATATGTTGCAAGTAAGCAGAACGAGTAAGCAAAACGGATATTTGGGTGACAAAGCAGCCAACAGCAAGCAAACATATGTATGTACCAACTCATTATTCTTTTCACACAAACTTTCGGTCGGTTGGATGCTACGCCGAAGAATGTACCGAATGGGAGTGAGTACATAAGACTTTGTAAGTAGCTATGTATGTGTGAGATACATATGTTTGTGTGAATGCGTGCGTTTCTAAGCAAGGTCACACAGTAACAACAGTTTTTATTTCAACCGGGAGCTTAAGCGGTTACACACGTTATTTTTGTTCTTTTTGTAACCTCTCCTATCCCTTCGGAGCCATCCAGCAATCGCCGTGACACACAAATCTTCAGCGCAGCATCTTTGACAACTTAGGTGGCAGTAATGCTTTACTTTAAGCTGTCATCGTCTCAGCGTGAAGCTAACTGTGCTGGCCGTGTGAGCGTGTTCTTACAACTTTCCGCTTCTGTGGCGCTCAATTTGCGTGCGGTTGTGGCGCTTGGACGTTTTGTTGTTCGGAACAAGTTTTCCATAAACGGGCGCTGGATTATTTATGTTTGTGTTTGTCGTTTTGGGCGCCAGTGATGTCATGCGGCACTAGAACACAAGCACTGAGTGTGGATTTTCATAGATAAATATACATACTTATATGAGTATGTACAAAAATATACATACATATAAAAAATCAACAAAAAAGTCGCTTATGATTAAAAACAAATTATTATTTACGTACAAGTGAATTATGGAATATGGCAGAGAATAACAACAAAAGATGTCGTACCATTCGTAAGGCGGGACAAGGTCGATTTATTGCGTTAAGTCAATTGGAAAGCTTAGCTTTGTCACAGACTTAAGTCATGGATTACCAAAATTAAAAAAAATATTTTTTGTAGGTTTACTATGAGTAAGCTGTGGAGAGACCGTAGATATGTCAGTTGATGATGATCGTGCGCCCGCGTTGATAATAGATCACCCAAGAGTGAAAATTGGGTAAAGTTGAAATCGAAATTAATATCAAATAAGTTTTTCGATCTAGATATGTAATAAAATATTTTTTTCAAAGTTTTTTTGTATACACAAACTGGGTCATTGGCTTATGAAGTCGCAAATGATAAAATTATTACTGATTATGAGACAGAAATATTGACAATGAACAGTTAAAAGTACTTTGATGTAATTTCTGGCTAAAACTCAAACAAAATTAAAACAAAAAAACATAACTAAAGAAAAATGGGAGAATTATAAAAGCGATAAATTATTCTCTATAAAACTGGGTAGAGCTTTTGGCAATAAAGTGAGGATAGCCACGTGGTCGAACTCTACCGCATATAACACGTACAGAATCTTAAAAAAACTAGTGGCTAAAAATGATTAATGTTTGACGTCATGTTTGAGAAATCTCATTATGCATCTAAGTCACTACAAAGACCAACTAGATGACAATCAAAATCAATTATGACTACAAGTAACCGGGAATAGTGCGAAAGCTCTCTATATGATTTCGAGTGACCACGCATGTTTCGCCATTCATTTTTATCAAGTGTAAAAGTACGTAGCTTCTAGAACTTTAATTTTTCATTCAGTTTTATCAAAAACACAAGCCTATTAGTCACACAAAGCTTTCAATGCGGCCGAGAGATTTTTGTTCTGGACGAACTTCAACCTCTTCAACAGATGAAAATATTAAAAAAGTGAAGGCTATGGTATTATGAATAAATATATAGGAAGGATATGGTGTAATCGTGAGGAAAGTGTAAGAGACATCTCTCGCGCGTCCATTCGAATGATTTTCGTGAATATTTTTGGTATAAAACACGTTTTTGCTTGACTCGCCCTGATTCTCATTTTAATGTTCGTTCATTCATCTGCCTTTAGTTTCTGTCGGTTATGATGACTTTACTCGGCTTGAAATTAGTATCAGGCCCGTTTTGACACTCGAAATGGTACAGCTTTGCTAGTTTATATGGAAATCCGCATTTTTAGAAAATTTGATGTTTACTTTTGAAGGGGTCTGCAATATTTTTCGTGATATTCAAGAGTAAAGTACATAATTTGCCTCTCAAGTAAATGGTTACTATAGGTGAAGAAGACAAAGTCTTGTCTTTAATACTATAAATACTCATTTATCAAAATATAGTCTCATAATTCCATATCTTATGGAGTAAAAGATTTGAGCAGGAATATAAAATTAGAGGCTTTTAAACCTAGAGGGTTGTTTCCGTTAAATTCATAATATTGGTCCCAAATTTTTATTTTATCAGCTATGAATTTTCAATTTGTCTACGGAATCCATTGTCGTATAAAATTTCATAAAAACAAGAACAAATTATAACCTCAGTTGCACAGAAGCTATATAATGCACGTCAAAACTAAAATTTATTCCATAAAAGAATTTGATTTTGATCGATCAGTTTGTATGACAGCTATATGCTATTGTGATTAGATCTATCCAATTTCTCGGAGATTGCAGCATTATCTTGGACAGCAAACTATGCCAAATTTCGTCAATATATTTTGTAAAATAAATCATTTTTTGTACAAAAAATCCAGCTTCTATAGCTGGTATATTCTGCAGTGGTTTGGTATCAGCGTTTTGGTTAATTAAGGGGCTATACCAGTGTGGCGCACGAAAAATTAGGCGATTTTCGTGACTTTTTTTTAAAAGAAAGTACACAATTGAATATTTTGAACTTCTTTGAACGTAATAAAGTATATTTTCAGCTGTATTTTAAGATTTACTTTTTACAAAAATATTGAAAACTAACGGAGTTATGGGCTGTCTTCGGAGAGGCCAAAAAAGTGCCCCAACTGCTGGCATGATTTCGGCCAAATGAGTAGCTGAAAAAAAAATTTTTTTAAGTCTATTAAACTTAAATATATTTCCTATACAATGAACTATGATCTTTGAAAAATACCGAAAATTAACAAAATGGCGTAATTTTGAAAAAAAAAACAAATCGTTTTCTAAGTAAAAAATGGTCGTTTTTTTAATTCCAAATTGACAATTTTCAACCAATCAAAAAGATCGTAGTTCATTGTATGGCAAATGTATTCAAAAATACGCAGTTTTAATTTGAAGTCGATCGGTAATTTTTTCCCTTAATTATGATGTCAGCAATTTTGAAAAATGTCGTTTCGAGAAAAACGCGTATAAAGTTTCACTTGTATATGTTTGCACCTCCGAGCGGTCACTCTTTAGAACGCTGCCATCCAAAAACTATTCAAGATACGACCTTCCCGATTTCACAGGATATTTATGGAAAAATAAGCCAACGAAAAAGCAAATGAAATTTTTTTTTTGTGAAAGTGTCACACTGGAATAGCCCCTTAAGTCGCTTCTTGGGACATATGCAAAATCTTACATCGATATACCAAAAACTGAGAGACTAGTTCGCGTATATACAGACGAATAGACGTACATGGTCAAATCGGTACGCTGATAATCTAGCACCGAATATTATAATATGTATATATTATATTATGTATAAAATTTGAAGTAGTGTTTCGTAGTCAATAAGACACTCAATTTCGAATTTTTTGATGATACTTTATTTTGCATTTCAGGTGACGATATATATATATAATATATATGTGGGATTTTATTATGTTTGATCTATAAAAAGGATTCAAATATTATTTAGTTTAATTTATCTTATCATCTATGTGGGATTTTATTATGCGTGATGAGGAGAGTTGATGCGCGTCGTCTTTTATGCCACGTCGTTTCGCGTCCGTCGTTTTATTCAAACTCTACATGTTGTAAGCTCGTAGAATTCTTCTTCTTTCAAGGCGTCGGTGGATGGTGGATGTCGATGCTTCTTCTTATTTACTGTGTGCGACGGCTGTCGTTTAACCCTTTATCACCCACATATATATATATATTATAGAGTTTCCGACTTTTCCTTGTGGGAATTTCAGTTCAGAGTAAAATTACTTTACAAGAGCTATTGAAAAATTTCATTTTCGAGTTGTTTTATAATATCTTAATGAATGAAAGATAACTTCATACTACTCTTAGAAAAAATATAATTATCTATTAAAAATAAAATTATATCAATAACCGTAAAGTTATCTCAAAATGTTGCTACTGTATTTAAAAAAATAAAATAATTACAATTATTAGCTGTGATTAATTACTACACAAAATTATAAATATTAAAATATGCAAGTGAGCTAGATCTAAATCAATTTAATTGCTCAAAGGTGTCGGCAGAACACTCCCATAGCTCCGAGTTGTCATGAAATTTTATAAAATATTACTTGATTATTTAATTTAATTCAATTTATTTGTAAATAATTATGCATATTTGCTACCTTTTATAAGAATTAGTGACGCTGCAAATCGTGCGAAGTATATTAGACACACTCAAATCGTATCGCGTTGCATGTTTTCTGGTTTTTGTTGGAAATAAATTTTATAGATGAGTACATACCTAAATAGCATTTTATGTATGACAAAAATCATAAAGTTTCAAATAAAACAAGAAAAACCATTAACTTCGACTGCACCGAAGCTAAAATACCCCTCACAGATGCATTTCATTTAGTAACTATGTATTCAGTTTGTATGGAAGCTATATGCTACACTAAACCGATCTGAAAAACTTTTTCGGAGATTACATTATAAGTAGTAATCCATGTCAAATTTCGTGGAGATACCACGCCAAATGCGAAAATTTCGATACAAGCCCTTAATTCAGATCGTTCGGTTTGTATGGCAGCTATATGCTATAGTGAGCCGATCTGAACAATTTCTTCTGAGATTACATTGTTGTCTTAGAAAATAACCTGTGCCAACTTTTGTGAAGATACATTGTCAATTGTAAAAGTTTTCCATACAAGAACTTGATTCCGACCATTCAGTTTGTACTCGTATGGCAGCTATATGTATAGTGGTCCGATATCGGAAGTTCCGACAAATGAGCAGCGTCATGTAAATGACGTTTGCAAAATTTTGAAACGATATCTTAAAAACTGAGATTCTAATTCGTATATATGCAGACAGACTCAGCTCAACATGCTGATCATTTACATATATACTCTATAGGGCCTCCTCTGAGTGTTACAAACTTCGTAGCAAACTTAATATAACCTGTTCAGGGTATAATTAGCCTTAAAGGGCCAATGGGATCTTATAAATTTATAAAATAAGGAAAATTTAGGGAACCGAACATCTTAGAAGGCAGAAACTCAAAAATTGTTCGAGATATCGATTTAAAATTTTGGTATATTATTTTTAAAAGTATAACCTAGTGGTCGAAATTGAAAACATTTTAAATGAATCACGAAACCTAAGTCACTTAGAGATGTTGTGGTTCCATTCAAGATATTCACGAAATCACTAGTTAATGGCCGGTTTTCTGTTTTAGAATTCTAGATGTGACATTGTTGGTTACAGGGTTGAGAGTCTGAACTAAGGTGTGGCAACATAGTGTAACTTGAACTTGTACTTGCAATCCTTGGTGTTGCTGAATTATTAATTATTATTTATTGACAATATTAACATATTTCATGTCAATATATTTAAATCAATTATTTAAGCAAGCTCGCTTTAATCAATTGGTTCAACTACCAGGTTGCACAATATGGTAGCTATCAAAGACAAGGTTTCCACACCCATTTGCTTTAAAAAAGAAATATTGAAGTCTTTTGAAGATGCAGGTTCTGCCACGAATTGAACCATTTTGAATGTAGATATACCAAGCACAGCATACATACATACTATGTGTGGTACACCATATATCTCCCAGTTCCATCCATCCATTTGTGCGTCAATACTCTTTGTTTGCTTACATCTATGAATACTTGCATTTCCATATTCACAACCATATGCATATTATCCTTACGTGTAGTTGTAGTAGTGTTTCGTTCCACATATCAACACACATATACCTGGATTATTTGCTTTGCACCCTACGCCCTCAATTCTCATTATTCACCTTTTCGCTCTCTTACTCTACTTTTAGCGCGTTACGAGCACACACTTCATAATTTATTGATGGAAAGCACTTTCAATGGCTGCAGGCAGACAGCTTGCAAGAGCACTCTGCCACTCACAAACATATACTCGTACACAGATGAATTGACATGCTAGTTGCAACGCGATATGGGCGCAAAATGCATACATTTTTATATGAATACAGTGATTCGATTCACTGATCATGTCCTCGGAGTTTAGAGCACATTCGCTTTGAATTATTGGAAACCTGATCGGAATTCATCAGAGAACTTGAAAATATAATTTAGAAAAAACAAGAAAAGAGGCTAGCCAGTTTTTCTGGCAACTATATGCTCTGAGAGCATTCGAAGGAGTATCCACCTGAGAAAGCAGTGGAAGACCGAAGACCGTTGGAAGGATCAACTGGAGAAGGACCTGGCTACCCTAGGAATCTCCAATGGCGTCGAATACCGAAAAGGAAGAACGACTGGCGCGAGGTTGTAAACTCGTCATAACCACGTAAGGCACTACGCAAATAAAGAAGAAGAAGAAGATATGCTTCAGTTGTCCGATCTGAAAATAATGTTCAAAGATTATAGTGTTACCTAGGACAACAGTCAATATTAATTTTTGTGAGATTCGTTGTCAAATAAAAAAGTTTTCTATCCGAAGACATGGATTTAATCAATTGATCGATTCGACAACTGCGTAGGTTACCTTTTATATTTCGAGATTCAAGAAAAAAAAAATAAATTTTAATTATCGAAAGTCGCTTTAATGTTTTTTAAAATATTCTCTATTAAAATGTATACATTTTTGCCGTTTGAACCAATTGTTGAAGCATCTCCAAAATAAAAATATTAATCCAATATCGGAGGTACCGACAAATGAGCAGCTTCTTGGAAAGAAAAGGACAAGTGCGAAATTTCAGAGCGATTTCTTAAAAACAGAGGAGGCAAGGTCTCACATATGCAGACGGAAACTCAGACATGGCTTTATATACCATATATACTATAAATTATGCTGAAAAGATTGAATATGAGAGTTACTTACTGTCAACTGTCACTGACTGAGAACTGAAGATGTTAGGAAATGTGTGCCAAATCATGGAATTTTAAGAATTGAGTATTCCAAATAAGTTGAATTTACCAAGAATTTATTATTATGATCCCTCTCATCACAACTGCTTAATTTTTGCCAGTCACTGTAAAATATAACAAAATGCATATGTTTTAGCCGAGTAGCTCACTTACCGACGATGTATGTATGGTAGAAAGTGAAGGTTTGTGGGTTGTTGGCGAGGTATTTTGCCTTGAAATGATTGAAATGTTGCAGCTTAATGGACAAAGTAAGCCCTCAATGGGATAAATTCATAAAATGGATATAGGCATATGAGTTTACACTAAAGTAAGTATTATAAAGGGCAACTAGAAGTGATGGTGGCGGATTTTTCACTTTGAAAATTGAAAGTTGAAGTGTGCGTAAAAGCATAAGTAAATAACGGTATTTTGCAATTATGCAATGTGTTTAAATAGTGAATATGCAAGTGTTGCATATATTTTGCACATTTGAAGATTTATTAAATGTTATTTTCTATAAAATAAAATTTAAAATGGGATTACCGACGATGACTTCTTTAAAATTTGAAAAATCTAAAAATCGAAAAAAATCTAACTGGTACTTAACCAGTATGTTTTGTAGTTAGGGTTAAACCAGCAAAGACCAATGTAAACTAGATTTTTATTAGAATGATATAAGCCTTTTAGATACTAATTTAGACTACTGACTTTGCGCCAAAAGTGCAGTACATTTTGGAATCAAACGATAGTGAGCCTTATAGAACATGAAGCTTATTGATAAGTTGTTCAATAATACAAAATATGAAGCAACATTGCAAAGTGTCGTAAACCAAAAAATTTAGCCGGTCTAGACGCACCAAATCAAATTCTAAGAGTAATAAAGTTTGACCATGAAAACTTATTTACACAAGTTTACTAGCTGCTTATTGGAAACATTTAGAGTCGTTTAAGCTGATTTTATATGCTAAAAATCTGCAATTGTAAACAAATATATAGATGTAGATATATAAAAATATACATATGTATATATATACAATATATGCTTTGCGCCGCACTGCACCTTAAACGGTGCGAACGACGTGTTGTTACTTGGTTTGGTTAGCCAGCTCGGCATTGGCCAAAATTTTCAAACAATTTACATATGGCAAATTAGCCTGAGTGGCGTGCCTCACTGTCAACTGTGCCAAATGTGGCGGCGGTCACTTCTCAAGCTGTCAATATTGATGTATGAAAATAAATACATACATACATATATGTACTTGTGTTTACATGGCACTCGAAGCGACGAAAATGTGGTCAAATATTAAATAAACAGGCGGCTTAGTGATGAAATTTGCGCGGTTACCTTGAGGGCGCTGTGTAATAGGTACATATGTGTGTGTAATGGAAGTGCAGATGTGTGTATTTTTGGTATGTATGGGTGTTAAGGATTAGTTTAAGAGTTGTTTAAAACACAATTTCTCAGATTTTTTGCATAAAAAAAAAATTAATAGGTCCTTAAAATTTAAAAATAAATGCTACATAAATTTTGCAAAAAATTAAAAAAAAAAAAGAAAAAGACAAGAGAAATGCCTTTCTGCTGCACCAAAGCTATGATACCCTTCACGCCTGCATTTATTATATCATAAAAGGGTATAAAACCATATTTAACTTCATTTTTATTGATCAGTTTGTATGACAGCTATATCCTACAGTTGTTCGATCTTAACAAAATATCTGGAGATTATAGAACTACCTTCAACAATAATACATGTCAAATTTCGTGAAGATTTGCGCTCAAATAGAAAAGTTTTCCATACAACTATTTGTTCTTGAACGATCCATTTGTATGACAGCTATATGCTAGAGTGGTCCGATCTGAACAATATCCTCGGAGGTTATACTGTTGTCTTGAAAAATAGTCTATGCCGAATTTCGTGAAGATATCTTGTGAAATAAAAAAGTTTTCTATATAAAAACCTAATTTTGATTAGTTACCTTATATGTCAGCTATATGCCATAGCTATTCAATATCATCAGTTTTAACTAATGAATAGCTTCTTATAAAGAAAAAGCCCTGTACAAAATTTCAGATCGATATCTCAAAAATTCAGTAACTAGTTCGCTTGTATACTCCAAAGGGTCCTCCAAAGTTGGCTTCTAGTTGTTATAAACGTCGTGGCAAACTTCATATACCCGATTCGGGGTATACAAATTTCCGTGTCGCTGGTTTCCGCCAAAGCGTCTATTATTTTTGCAGCTTGCATGCTTTTTGCTATTTCCCTTTATTTAACCAAGCACGCTACTCTGCTGTGTACTTAACCTTTACCTTTGTGGTTGTCAAATGTTATTTACTCAGCAGCGCTAACAATTGAGGCACTAAAAATTTCTAACATCATAAATGTTTACAAACACAAATACATATGTATGTGCATGCTATATGCATGTAAAAACTCATAAAAAGTAAAGAGAAAACAATTTGGTCGGAGCCAACAAAGTTGCAAAATAAATATGCTAACTATACATACATACACATACTTATAGACATACATATGTATCTGTGTTTACAGCACATGCTCGTGCACCCATACTCATATACATACGTATACGAGTATATATATACGCAAATACTTCTACTTAAACGCATAAAAATGCACCGCTAAGCACTTGCAATGCCAAAGCATAAATTTGTAACTCTTTTTTTTTTTGTTGTTATTGTTATTGTTGTCGCTTTAAAACATGTAGTTCATTAGCACAACGGCAGTTGCCTTCGCTGTGTTAGCTTTTGCAAACGAATTAGAATTATAATGCAAAGTCTACTATATTTCGTGCCTTGAAATTTCTCTCACTTTTCCGCCTTTGAACTTCCTCCCTCGACTAATTAGCTGCCTCAGAAGTTGTGCGAGTGCGAGCTTTGTTTGTTTAATTTCGAGAACAAGACCAAACAAATGTGTGCAAAATACTGAATTCGCAGAAGCGTGGAGCTGAAACTGAGAGATTTTTTTTAACAAAGCAGGAAACAAAAGGTAGCGAGGAGAAAAGAAGGAGAGTAGGCGAGGAAACGAGCAGGTGAGGAAACGAGCAGAAGAGGAGAAGACTTAAAGGTTGCAATGAGTTTATCCAATGTGAAGTAATATGATATTAGTGAGATATAGTAAGTCAGTTGCCTTTCAATTTTCCATTCAGCAGGTAAAAATACAACACTGCTTTCATCAGCTGTCATCTCATGGAGCTAGCTGTCAAAATCGAGGGAGCTATGTTGATTTTGAGGGTCATTAAAATGATACTATTATCTGTTACTTGATTTGCTTCCATTTCTAATGTTTTCTTCCAATTAAAAGCTCTAAGTAGAAAAGTTAACAAGTGATTTGAGAAAATTTTCTATCGCAGAAACTCGTTCGTAGTTGCTTGGAGTTCTCAACCCGTTTTAGAATTTGTTTTTCATGTTGACCCAAAGATGGGTCTATTTATCTAGGGACCTATTCTGTTTCTGGGTATTGATAGTATGCTCACTTAACCACTATATCTTTTTCCGAATTCGACTACAGTGTCAACAGTCCAATTTCAATTTTAAATAAATTCGATTCATGATGAAAAGTGGGTCACTTACAATAACTTCAAGTGAAAGTGAACGTGGTGGAATGGAGGTGACTTCCGCAAATAGTGGCCAAATAAGGATTTCACGATCAGGAAGGTTTTGCTATATTCCTGATAGCATTGCCAAGGGATCATCTACTATGAGCTGGTCCCCTTCGGACAAACTCTTAATTCGGGTCTGCGCTGTCAACGATTGGACCGTCTGAGGAAAGCAATTGCTAACAAATGGCTAACTCTGGACAATAGGGGAGAAATTGTGTTTCAATAGGACAATGCTGGGCAAAAAATAGCGATAGTGATTCCTCAGAAGCTCCAGAAACTTGAGTGTGCGGTTCTTACGCATCCAACTTATAGTCCGAATCTGACACTAAGTAATTACTAACTGTTACTGTCTAGGGCGAATGATTTGTTTGATAAAAATTCACCTCAAGAAAGCTTGTGAAGGATAGAAGAGCTGCCGACTCAAAGCAAGGAGGGCATGACCTTACTAGCTGTAGCATCAAGGTACTTCCATATTAAACTTGTCTGGTTGCCTCACCATAGCGGAATCGTCGGTAACCAAATTCCATTAGGATGGGAAAGATTGGGGTTTTCCTTGTCTTTATGCATTCCGGCATTGGATCTATGGAACTCAGCAATCATTCGTCATTTACTAGCATTTGTGAAAATCTTCTGGTCCAGAGGGAAACGTAAAAGGTTCATGGAAGTACTTACTAGCTCTTAGCAACTTTCACATGGCCGGAATGATATGTGTCCTAACTGGACACTGTCCCATTGGCACTCACGCGGTGGGGATAAAGATCTTCGGGGACATAACTAAAGATCTTTGAGGACATAACTTGTGAAAGTTGTGGAGAGGAAGATGAGTTGGAAACATATAAGCTTTCGTCAGACCAGTAAGGTTGACGTATCATGGTTGCCATAATTTCTACGAACCCGGCGAATTGATTGAAGTAGATATTAGCCAGATCAATAAACTTGTGGCAGGCTCTATGTGTTTTGTCGATCTATGCAGATCGTTTTGATCTTAAAAGTCCTGAAAACAAACAGGCGTCTATAGCTGAGCAAGTGCGATGAATCGTGGTCTAATGAGTAATCAGTATATTTACGTAAACTAAGTTTAAGCTAGTGAAAATCGACAGCCTTGATTTTTTGTCAATAGGGACGAGTGTTTCTCGATGGTCACTGGTACTAAATTGGATCATTCCAACTATGCTCAATAAAATCTTCAGTGAATTAGTTACTGAAAATTTTAATATAGCCTTTGTTCATAATTTTTGCAAACAAATTTTAAGGTCAAGGTCACTAGTAATCTGAAATCAAAAGTGGAACAACAAAAATAGAGAAAAATGGAAAACAACGTTCTGCATTTATGTAAATCTTTTATATCTTTATTACTTTTGAACTGACAACCGAAAGTCATTCAATTTTAACAACCCAACAACACAGACTACATATAAGAACAACAAGAAAAGCAACAGCAACAGCAACAAAAAGCGAATACCGAACATCGAAAGAAGTGGTTTGTGCAAATGCTCGTTAAAAATTTATACATTCACAAGATTTAGCTTAAAGTGGCAAAGCTTAAAATAAAAATAGCCGAGCAAAAAGTTAATGACAGGCGAAAAAAGCGTAGGCAAAATGTGCGCGCAAAGAGAATAGCACGGAACAGCGTTGCAAAAATAAGTAATAAAAGTGAATTCTAAGTAATGAATGCTAAATTATACGCCAAATGCAGCGCAAACTCAAACATACATACACTCCAACCCACGCTCAAAGCGCGTCTGCCTGCCGCTGCAGCGATGAACATAAATCTCTATGTAAATATGCATGCAGATATTTGATCTGCGAAAAGTAGCTACGAATGTACATATGTTTAGGGTGTTGTTTTGGAGACAGTGTATTTTCTGGAGGGATAGCTGTCAAAATGCCTGTCACATTTGACAATTATGTGCCAGATGCTTTGACAAATTGACAAAAAAGGATTTATCTTTCTAGACAAAAATTAAAGGGTGCATAAAATATATCGCGGAACTGGACGAAATAAAAACAATTTCTGGCTCTCTTGTTAATTTTTTTTTAGAAAAATTGAACAATTTTTAATACTAAGAACACAAGATAAAGAAAATGAAGTACTGGTCTCACTTGGCGTCTACTTAATATTTCGTCCTCTGGTCGCTGTTTCCAATCATGAAAGAATGGCTTGAAGATAGATGATATTACCTTTGAGAAAGATGCTTATTCGGAGAACTTATCATAGACCATATAACATGGATCATAAATATATGTACTGATGAGTATGGATATGGTATGTATAGGCTGCTATTTTTAAGAGGCATACGAGTACATTTACTTAGAGAGATGGCTGCCAAAACAGTTTTCAAATTTGACATTTATGCTTCACATACTTTGACAAATTCAAATTTGACATTTATGCTTCACATACTTTGACATTTGAAATGACTTACATTGGAACTATATTTGAAAATTATGCAAACTTTAATTGATATATCAAATTTTTGCAGTGGATCATTGATCTACAAACATTTCCCGTGCCACTATTTCATCGGGATGATTTATTTGACAACTGAAGAGAGGCCTAACAAGGTTTAAAAACATTATAAACCTTCTCAGTGACAAACACTGTCGCATTCTACAGTGAGCAATGGATGTTCAAGAAGCACATCTCCAACATAGACATGGTTCCTTGTACAAACTGCCGCTTTTGCGACATGGAACCGGAAACTCCTTTGCACAAATTCTTTATTTCATAAAAATCTGTATACTCAGGCTTATGGCTCTTGGATTTACATTACTTCACAGAATTCACATAACCTCAATTGTGTACAACAGTTGAGAGTGTTTTACGTGGGATCCTACCTTCGAAGGCCTAACTCCACGGTGCTCAGAAGCACAACGGATCAATACAATGCGTCGATCAGCGCCCTGAAAACTGGGTAACGATTTTCAGTACCAATCGGCAGTGTGGCATGGACACACTAACCACCTTGGTAGGGCTCGAGGCCCATCTAAAACCTCTTCCGTACTATGTGCACGGCGCCAGGTTGCAATGCAACTCCACATTTGAACTGACAAAGTCAGTTCTTCCCGCGATTTGGGTTTTAACCACAGCCACCACGAATCTCCACAAAGGGCCAAACCCAATGAGCAGATTGGAGTTTTACCTTCAAGGGCATTACTGCTCCCCGTGGTACCAGGTTAAAGTCTCTGGTAAGACCTTGTAACCGAAGTTACTACCAGTTGAGTTTCCACACAACTCTGGACTGGCGGCCAGGATCTTAGTCGCCTCTTACGACAGGCATACCTTACCGCGGGTATATTCGGTTCCCCCCCTGCACCAAGGGGGTCCCCCCTACCCGCAGGGGGAAATCAACAGACTGCTGCGCCTTTTTGAGTAGAAGTGATAAAGGGATATTAATCATGGATTTCAAAAGACTGCTGAGCTTTTGTGAGTATGTATGATAAAGGGTAGGATACAATCGACCTTACTTTTATTTCTTTAATATGAAGGAAGCTTGAGCCGGAAACAAGATGATTTTGGCTCGGAAGATGAAGAAGATGAGAAACTGAAACATTACTCCAAACACCAGAAGAGCTCTCTTAATCTATGGGAATCACTCAAACAGACATTACAAAACGTTTAAAAGCAAAGGTGCATCGGATTAGGACTGATGAAGGACAATGGACTCATTACGAAAACTCTCAACGTAAAAAATAGTATGTAAAGCCTGGGCAACTAGCCAAATCAACGACAAGGCCGAATATTCATGACGACGAGGTAATACACTGTACTTGTTATGATCAGGAGGTTGTGCTGTATGTATAGTATTATGACTTCTAAAACTGTGTAAAATTTTGCATTGGGAATCGTTACTAACAACGGCCCATCAAATTAAAGACAGCGATTACCGAAGAACACTTGAAATTTGCGACTGGATCCGAGATAATTAGTTTCCATCACGGGAATGCTCAATCTCATCTTACAAAAGCCGGTTAAAAAGTGTTTTCAAAACAGCATCTGGAAAGTTTTGCCTCACTTGCCTTATAGCTCAGACCTCGCGCCTTCTGAATGTTGCCTCACTGGAATACGGTACACATCAGAACAAAGTATAAAAAAATGGCTTGTTTCATTCTTAACCGCCAAGTCGGCGCAGTACTTCTGGTATGGCTTCCACAAATTCCCAGAAAGATGGAAAAAGGTTAAAGCTTCAGATAAGGAATACTTTGAATAACACTTTGCACATCTTTCTTTTATATAAACGTTAAAATTAAAAAAAAATATTGTTATTGACCCAACCAACTTCCTTTTTTTGGAAAAAGTAGTGCAAAATTAATCCGGCTTGACGGGATAGTCTTCGTGAAACGCTGTCACGATTGATATATGCTCAAAATTCAGTCAAAATCATAAAATAAACTGAAATTTAGCCAATAAAATATCTTAATTGAACAATAAAGTTCCCAAAAAACACCCTCTATAAAAACACAATTTCTGTTAATATATGGTTGTGCAGTTTCAGAGTAGAACTTTCGCTGCTTTCACAACTACGTAACTGTAAATATACTCATAATAAATGCTTTCAAGTGGGTAGTGCCATCCACTCGCTTCCCGTGCTAGGTTCTCGCAAGCATTTCACAAATGCACAAAATAACTGTAGTGTGGCAACATTGCACACATATTTATCTGGGTGTGTGTGTGTCAGCGTTGGAAATTAAAATAAAAAGCGAAAAGTAGCAACAAAATAGTATTTTAAAAGCGCGGAAACTTTCCTCGCGCTCAAATGAAACAAAATCGTCACAGAAATAAGAAGAAAGCGAAGAGCGAGAAGTGTGCAACAACAAGTTGCTAGCAATACTTAACAGCAATATATGAATAAATAAGTAGTGACTAAGGTATTCAAATGATTTGTTATTGAACTTTTTGACTGCTTGACAGTCTTCCACGCTGATTGACTGCAAGCATGCAGAATCACTTAAACATTTGAAATCCGTTGCACTGCAACTGAAGTGGCTGCTTGTCAATCTGCGATGCACTTGAACGCTAAAAATGCAAATTCTACATGAGTTTTTGTTTTTATGCAGAAATGCCTTTCGCGTGCAGTTTTATTTTTGAAAATGTTATAAATAAGTGAGTGTGTGGGACTTTGCTTTTATTTTGCTTTCACTTTTTATTCTCTGCACGCGAGGGACTAGCAATTTTTGAGATATCGCTTTGAAATTTTGTACACGTCAATTACTCCTAAAGAAGCTGCTCATTTGTCGGAATCGCCGGTATCGAACTGTAATAGCCGTCTTACAAAGTGTCCAAAAAATCGAGTTCTTATGTGAGAAACTTTTTTATTTGACCAGATGTTCTCGCGAATTTTTACTGTTAGTTATTGTTCAAGGCAACTGTACAATCTGCGAACAAATTCTTTAGATCGGATAACTATAGCATATAGCTGCCATATAAACTTATCGCTTATGATCAAGCTTTTGTATGGAAAACTTTTTTATTTAACAAGATTTCTTCACAAAATTTGTCATAATTTATTGCCAAAGGCAGGCCTATAATATCCCAACATTTTGTTTAGATCGAATTACTATAGCGTGTAGTTGCCATGCAAACTGACCGTTCAAAATCAAGATAAAGTTCTTTTTATACCCTTCTAAGCTATAAGAAATGTACCTGTGGAAGGTATTGGGACTCTCGTGTATTCAAAATAAATGTTTTTGCTCGTCATTTTGTTGTGTTTGCTTTTTGAAAAAATATTTAATATACAAACCTCAAATTATAAATATTGCACTTATTTCGCCACGAAATTAACGACGTGAATAATTTCGTACATACTTCGTAACGCCATCAATTAAACGTAAATGCTTTTAATTAATTTAGAAAATTCATTTTACAATCCTGCTTATACTAAATATTTCGAATTTATTGTCTGCAAAAGCGTGAAGAAGATTAACACATATTTCCGCAAGGTTACTCATACGCCATGTTGGCCCACAAGTAGTTTTAAACTGATTAAAGTGGAAAGTGAAGAATGTGTGAAACTATTTGGCATTATTAAATTTTTGAATTCACTTCAGATATTTTGATATTCTGAACATTTTTAAAGCACAGTATAACTTTTTGTAAATGAGGAAATTTAGAGAAAATTCGCTGAAATTCAGAAAATTGTTTTTGGAACTGTTCATATAATATAATAATTGCCTGCGTTGAAATTTTAATAAAAATGTTTTTTATACGTATATAAAAGAGTATATAGTTATATATCGTCCTTTTTAATACCTATTAAACATAGTATATACTTACACACACGTGGCAACGCAAACCTTACCACTCAATATTTTCAAATATTGTGCATATTTGACTACATTGTATAAAAAAATTTAAGAAAGTATAGTGGTAAGGTTTGCGTGGCCAATGTGAACTACAATGAAATACATATATACATACATATATGCTTAAATATTGGTATGTCGTAATCTTCAAACAAATTTTTAAGCTGAACATGTAAAAATGTTTTCTGAGAATAAAAGTGATATGTTTCTGAATTATACTTAGCAATAGGTCAACAACACTTTGTCTACAAAATAATATTTGCTTTTACTTAAAATTTGAGCGTATTCTGAATTGTTTCGCTGAAACTTTTCTTCTGAAAATTTTTTCGAAGTGGCTTAGATGCAAGAAAATGGGTGAGGCATTCTCGAGTATGACGCTTTTTCGTCTAACATTATAGAAAGTAATTATTCTTAGATGCAAGGCAATGGGTGAGGCATTCGCGAGTATGATGCTTTTTCATCTAAATACATAGAAAGTAATTTATATGTATAACCTTGTTTCTAAGAAATCGAAAGTTCTAATTACTCAGGAATTTTTATATTGGTTCTGAAGTCTAAAGATACATATACTCAATTTTGGAGACCGCTTTAAATTAATGGAAATGTTGGATAAGTGGATGGAAGGGTCTTCTCTTGTATAAGAAAAAATATTTTAAGGGGGTATTCTACTCTGGAAATCAAATTTTGGACAGTTTTTTCAATTTTAATTAAAAAAAAACCAAAAATATTTTTACTAACTATTTTTTTATGGTATTTTTTTTTTTTAATAATATCTTAAGAATACAGAAGAAAAATTTTACAAAAAAATATTAAAAATTAAATAATTAAAGGGGTGGGTAGAGAGACAGGTTTAAAAAAATGGCGCATCCTGGTGACATTGACTCTCCTGGTGGTCTGAAAAAAAAATCAAAGAAATTCTTAATCAGTAAGGATGCTGTTATAGTCCAAACACGAGCACGAAGCAAAATTTTTTTGAAAAATGGCGACTGCCTGAAAATAAAAATAATTTTTTACGTTTTTTTTTGAAATTCCTGAATTTTTTTTAAATATTAAAAACAAAAATTTTGACACAATGCTGGTAGGAACGATAAAGGATTATATAAAAAAGGTTCACACAAAATTTCAAGTAAATCGCTAGTATAGAACTTGAGATAATGCTGGTACCGTGTGGAAACAAGTAGTTTCGAGAAAATCGCATTTAAAGTTTAGGAGACAATTCTAGTGAACACGGACGCTACCTCACAAAATCGGCTGTATCTCCGAAAATAAGTCGAATTTTGAAAAATCCTTCAAAGGTCATATTGTTGAAAGTCTAAACTTTAAATATATGAAAAAAAATCGAATTTTTCAAAATTCTAGAGTAGAATACCCCTTAAAAGAACTATTTGAAAGATCAATTGAGGGCTTCGAAAGTGCAGCAGATTTTTTTGAAAGAATATTTTATTTTTCAGTTTATTATGAGTAAATTATTTAGAGATGTTAAAAAAAAAAAAATATGTCATGGTATATTTGGTTAGAGATTAAATCATCAATAAGTTTGAATATAATAATTGTATGTAATGTTATGGAATTTACTAACGAATAGCTCAATTGAATTTTCTTAGAAACCTGTTGTTCAATTCTCGCTGAAATTTGAATGAGAAAAGAGTCATATGGGAATAATAAAAATTATTTGTATCAAAAATATAATTTTTCATAATTATTATGCGATGATTATATAACACAAATGATTAAAAAATACGCTGTTCAATATAATACCTATTACTAAATGTACTTCAGCTCAATTTCTGATGAAAAAGCATACCTTCAAACTTGTCAAGTGCAGAACTCTCCTTACGTAAAGTAATAATTCATTGTTTGTTTACCTGAAAATAAAATAAAAATACATAATTAGAATTTATTATTTATCTTATAAGGGAAATTTATGCAACTGTACACTAAATACATAAGTACATATATGTATGTAAGTATTTCAAGGCGCTTAGTTATCCTCATTAATAACAGGCGTTTATAGTGATCCGCCCACATACGCGTTTATCTCCCGCACTGTGGGTGCAGGTAACACAATTTTAATTTGTATTTTAAGCGTTAATATATTTCCATTATCTCAAGCATATAATAAAAACACAAACAACGTTAATAAAATTGAGAACCTTTTGGCGGCCTCTGCGTCTGATATCGCTTAAAACGCGAACGCGAACGTAATATGTCAGTTTATGACGGCAACACTAAATAAAAATTATGCAACCGCATAAGTGCCGAAAGCTTTTTCGTTAATAAACGAATGTTGTGTTGAATAGCCGAGAAATAAAAACATTTTTTTTTTTTTAATTTATGGCACGAACATGTGGTTAACATTAAGACACTTTGGCGGCAAACTTTAGTGGCCGAAAAGGTAGTCGTTGTGGAAGTTTGTTGTTTGATGGAGTTGGAGTTAAGATAATGATTCCAAGAATACTGTGCTTTTATGGCCAAAATGTTGCAGAATGACATATAATAGTGCAATTTTTTATTACTTAAACAAAGATGGCAAACAAGGGTGGGTTGAAAAAGGAAGTTTTTTGACTGCAGGTAATACTTATATGATAATATTTAATTTTATGCTAATATTTATTAGGTGATTTCTCGGTAATTTAAAATAAGCAAGCTAATTTTAAAAATTTTACTGTTTTAAAGGTGTATTGGTTGTAAAAATGGCGATATGTCTTATTTTAACATTTAAAAAAGCATTATGAGTAAGGTTAGGTTAAGCTAACCTATATGAGTAAGCTGAAAATAATTCTATTCAACAGTTCAAAGTTTGGATCAAACTTAAAAAAATCAACGAATTGCAAGTTTGTCAAAAGTTTAAACATATTTTTGCAATACATATTTAGCTGAGGTTAAAGGGACTTTTTCTCTTCTATATCACGAGGTAAAACGAGTTAGCGGTAACAGTAGGCTCCGAGTTAGTATAAAGAATCACGAGGCAGATACGTAGTTAACGTGTATAATTCGTTTTTTTTTTCGTTAATTACGTGAGACTATTATTCCGAAGCTGCCAGATTTTAAAAATTGTAATGAGTTTGGTTGAAACTTGCAGAACCACGGAAGAATTTTCTAACAGCGCATTAAGTATACCTGAAATGAGTTATGAGCATAAAATGAAACTGCTTTAGGGAGAACGGGGCTTTCAATGATCTCTGGAGAGAATTTTTGTATGAGATACGTCGCCAGCCATAAGAGGAACAGTGAAAAAGTTAATTTATATTTAGCAGTAGAACTGTTTGGTCAAAATAAGTTAGGTAGTAGATTTGATCCAACAAATAACGATAACAAAGTTATCGTACGATCCCACTTGGACAGCTGTGAACCAAAACTACTAAAACGGACTGTACAATCACCAGTATTTGGTAAATCGAATAATATTTGCATAAAAATAGTTCAGAGGAATTTTTAGCGTCATTTTTTTGTTGTCCATCTTCTAACTGCAGAAAAACTTGAACACAAGAAGTCTATTTGACACAATAAACTTATTACCTGAGCTAGCCACGAAGTTCTAATAGTCAACAAACCGCTAGGGATCTGATATGTTGGAGAGGAATAGGTTTGAATCATGGAAAACTGGACAAAACCAGTTAAGGAAACCTAAAACTTTCTTTTCCTCCTCTATCTAATAAGTTATGGGACTTGCAACTTTAAAAACCAGCTGATCAAATTTTATCAGGATTTTTTATGTAAATAGCACGGGCGATTCGAATCGATAACCTTTTTTTCTTTTCTTTACTTTGGATTTGGCTGATGTTTATTTACGACTAGAAAATTTACCACGAAGTCTCAAATGAAAAACGAATTTGCTTGAAATTTTGCGTTCCAGTAGCATCACTGCTACAGAATCACTAAAAATGTTGTAGCAGTGTTTGCTTCATGGGAGTCGTTCATCCACCTCGGTTAATGACAATAACATTGAAAGCGAAAAAACAGTGTTTGAAAACCGTTAGGGTACCATAGGATCTCAACACATCTGAAGAATCCAAACAGTGCATTTGGGTTAATGTTTTGGCTAAATCGGTACTAAAGGCTTGCCGAACCGACTTCAAGTAGAGGTCGCAAAAAAGTTACTTGACAACGTAGCTGAGGACCCAACATTCGTCAAACGCATAATTCTTAGTAAGGAGCCGTCGACTTACGAATACGAATATGAAATTGTTCAACAATTCAGCGAATAACGTGCCATAAATAAACCGAAAAAAACCAAAATTCGTCGAAGGCATTGAAAGCCGAGGCTTATAACAAGGGTAAGGGAAATTGAATTAGGCATTGATATGCTTGTATTGGCACAGAAGGAGTCTGTTAAAGACGACAATAAAAGTTTGTATTGAAAAAAAAAATAGGTTCTTTGTCAGTCCGAGTCAAATTTGATCAAATGGTAAGCTTCGTTGTCGATAGGTCTTTCTAGTTTTAAAATGATACCTTCATAACTCTTGAAAACTAAAGCACCAGGAAGTAGTATACAAACATGCCGAATTTTTGTGGCTAAAACTATGATTAAGCCTCAAGCTCTGATAAAAATTAGTCTAAAGTTTTATAACTAAAGGTGCAACCCTGCCATCAAATCATTTCTAAACCAAAAGTAATTACTAAATATCTGCTGAAAAGGGGTAAAAAAAGCAGAAACTAATTATAACAATAATAAAGTAAACTTAAAATATATTATTCACGTTTCCTTGAAAGCTCTATTGTACTTATGTCTATGTACATCTGTGTCTTTTGCTGCAAATTTTCCTGCTTTTGTTGAGTTGAACAATAGAATTTTAATGAAAATATTATTTGGCAAATAGCAAGTTGCAACACACGACGGCTGGAGATATTTTAGGCGCTGTCTGTATAAATTGAATGGAAAACCATAAAAACACATTTGCCCAACCCAAATGTAGACGAGAGGCTCACCCACAGCACTAACACATGCACACACTCACACACACAAGGTGATAAATATTATTATTACGGTGAGACCACCAGAGTAATTATTAAAGCTATTTTCACAGCTTAGTACACACACACGCACACACATACTCATACACCACCGCAAATCAACAAGTGAGAAAATATACTTATTTATGCACATTGCATTACCGTTTGGACATTTTGAAATTAGTATGTGTATTTACACAAGCTACCAAGCAAATCTTGCTTGTGTGTGTGTTTTGTGGTTTTTGGTTGAAACTTTGGTTGGTGGCAACAATGTGGTCATGCTGCGGTGCTATGCCACATTTTGCACTCAAAGTTAACCAAAATGCTGCAGCTAACAAATGTGGCAGCTGTAACAATATCAATACGCACACAAACACACACACATGCATACACATACAGACCACTCCATATAAAGTTCATGCTCTCCCCAGAAATCTTCAATGCTGCTGAGCAGCTAAGTGCGGTGTAGGGGCCATGCAACAAATCAAATTTGCAGCTATGTTTATGTGTGGGCAGAAGAGAAAGAGGAGGAAAGAGTGATGTGGAGGAAATAAGTCCGAGTATATAATGAAGTAATGGAAATTGCTCTCGGTGGCTGCTAGCTATGCTGCACTCATGTGCCCATTCCGCAAGCACTACGTAAATCCAGCGCCTTCGATAAGACTGTGTTGGAATTCATTACAACGAAAAGTGATTTTGCAAGCATTTCGGTTGCTTGTTTCATCGAAAGTGGAATGCAATGCAAATTGAATATTTCATGGCAATTTGCCAGGGTGCAAAGAGTGTGTAAGAAACTAATCACTCTGAGACAATGGGTTCGGCTTAACAATTTTTTACCAGAAGCTTTTTGAACTTCATAGGAACTTTTATTAATAAAATATTGTCACATTCATCTGTCCACCGCTTTTAATGACGATAAATTGAAAAAGTTAAAGTAACAGTACTTGAAAGTCCTCGTGTTGGCATCAGAGAGTTAGGAGAGCATCTCAATATCTATTATAAATCGATTGCGCACATTTTTTTTTTGCATGAAAAAATATATTAAACAGTCACATGGTTGTATTGGAGAGGAGTATTGTATCAAAATATGTAACGGGTGATCTAAGTAGTAAAACTTTTTTCAATAGGTTACCAAAATAATGTGATATCACACTTTTAGTCTTTTTTTTCTGTTGGAATAAGTAAAGTCTAAAGTCTATGCAGACAATCCCGCTTCGAAACATCCCGTGTGTCGTTCTCCAGTTACCAGACGAAATGTCCGAAAAAGTCATCG
Source organism: Bactrocera zonata (assembly GCA_037783105.1). Classification (NCBI taxonomy): domain Eukaryota; kingdom Metazoa; phylum Arthropoda; class Insecta; order Diptera; family Tephritidae; genus Bactrocera; species Bactrocera zonata. The sequence continues at coordinate 264,102 of JBAWJQ010005189.1, read as the reverse complement.
AAAATTAGACTCAATGGATGGACCATCCGAGACGTAGCCGCGGCGAACATTTGAAAGAGAGAATCTTCAAAAAATAAATGCCAAAGAATGTTCTTTCGAATAATACTTAATAAACAATCTCCATTAAATTTGAAGTTTCCGTAGTTTTTATTTAAACAAGTAGGAAATATCGAAATGGATCACTCTTTACTCTCATCATATGTCAAAAGGTTTTTGGCCTTGTCCTTAAAATGGAGAACCAAAAGAGGGATCTGTTTTAAAAATGAACCTATTTAATTACTTCAAAAATAAAAATAATTTAAAGAATGAGTTTTATAAATGAGGACGAGGATGACATTGTCTAAAGTTGATATATTTTCCACGAAACAAGCTAATTTAGGAGGCAAGTGGAGAGCATGGCGGAAACTTTTTTAGAATTATCTGAAGCTAAATGTTTTAGAATGAGTTTGTTCAAAAATTATTGTAAATACAATTTTCTTTTTCTCAGAACTTCCATTCAGCACTTCTTCTTGTGTTGTATTACTTCAGTTTCTTGTAAGTACTTAAAAAAGTAATCAACAGTTATCCAGTTGAAATCAGTACAAGGGATTACTTTATTGCTGCTTTGATCGCTTTTTATAATCTCCTTTTCTTTCCTCACTGATTATACCAGTTTATGTGATTTATACCAGTTGCTTGTTCGATTCGCCATTTTTAGATTTTTCAATTTTAAAGTGGTATAATCGCTTTTTACACTTTTTCCTTCTTTCCTTTATTGTTTATACCAGTTTATGTCATTTATACCAGTTGCTTGTTCCATTCGCCATTTTTGGATTTTTTAATTTTAAAGTGGTATAATCGCTTTTTACTTTCTCCTTTTCTTTCCTTCATTGTTTAAACCAGTTTATGTGTTTTATACCAGTTGCTTGTTCGATTCGCCATATTTCAAGGTTTGACGAACCTCAGACAACTTTAGAATAAGTCAATTTAAAACTACTACTTTTTTGTTGCAACAATGTCTTCATATTTCTACGTCAATCATTAGTATTTCGCCGCCATCATTGACGTGGGCAAAATGTACATAAACATGAATACATACTTTTTAGTGCACATTCGATGGTGCGCACAAACATACCGACAAAAATTTGTAAGTAAATACAGACTTTGAAATTTTAGCGTTCAATTAGCCATCCAACCCGCTCAATTATGACGGCGGTCTCAAAAACACCTCAAAAGATACTAACTCAAAACTAGTCCATATTAGATGCAAAGTCCGATGAAAGAAGGGTCGTTGTGGTTATGGATGTATTGAGATTTATTAGAATGTTTAGAACTCATATGCTTATATAGAAATCTACAATATATACTCTACATGAAATCCAAAAAAACCATATCGCAATGCAGTAAAACAATTTGACCGAATTGCCGGCTCAGCGACGCGGCGTGTGGCGGAACAAGAGGAAAAGGGGAAGAACAGTTGTTCTTCACGCTAAACTGACATTTCAGTTGTGAGTGCATTCGCGTGCGAAATTCGCATTTTCTCGGAAACGGGTGGTCGCACTGCCAATGAATGCAACGGCATTGTATGTGCCTAAGTAAGTGTGTGCTTTCGCATAATGTTTATTGATATGAATGTGCGAGCGAACACGAATGGCAAATTGATTGCAAGTGTGCTCATTACAACCGAATGTGCGTGCATTAACAAGTGCGTACAATCTACAAATACTTACATACACACATATGTACATATGCATATGTACATACACTTATAGGTATGTATGATGGTGGGTAAATATTCGGTGGAATAAATGTGGCATCTTGAAATTGTCATAACACTCAATTGTTTTTATTGTTGTGGGCGCTATGAAACTGCGTGTGCGGTAGCGCGGCGTCAAAGCGGTGGTAGCGGCAGACAGACATTTCAATTTGCTTTTCTGCATTTTCTTCGTTTTTTTTTGCGCTTTTACGAGTTTGGTCTGCGCGTTGGTAATAAAAACGCTATTAGTTCAGAGGTGACCATCAAGCATAATATGACGTTTTCAACTGAAATATGCTTAGACTAATTTACATGTGAATTTTATGGTTATCTGGAAAAACGGATTAAATTGAAATGGTAGAATTTTCCTAATTTTACAAATAAAGTAAAAGAAAAATAAATAAAATTGTAGTGTAATACTGTATTTTAATTAATCAATTTTTCAAAAAATATTATAGAAATAATTTCACCTTAGCTATAATTTTTATAGATTATTGTCTAAACTAATTTCAATAAAATTGCATGCCAAAAACCTCTACTATTTAAATAAACATTAACTTTAGATGTACCGAAGCTATTATACTTTTCCCTAGTGCATTTCTTGTGGCATAAAAGGGTATAAAAAATCTGTATCTTGATTTTCATCGGTCGGTTTGTATGGCAGCTATATGCTACAGTAGTTCGATTTGAATAATTTCTTCGAAGATTGTAGCTCTAGTTTCTAGAATAATACATGCCAACTTTCGTGCTGATATCTCGACAAATAAAAAAGTTTTCCATACAAGAACTTGATTCCGATCGTTCAGCTTGTATGGCAGCTATATCTCATAGTAGCCCGAACCAAACAATATAATTGGAGATTATAGTATTGTTTGAGATAATAGTCCGTGCAAAAGTTTGTGAAGATAACTTGTCAAATGAAGTAGTTTTCCGTACAAGGACTTGAGTTTGGTCGGCCAGTTTGTATTGAAGCTATATGATAGAGTGGCCCGATATCGACAGTTGCGTCAAATAAGCAACTACTTAGCTATAAAGGCACATATGCAAATTTTTAAAGCAATATTTCCAGAACTGAGGGGCTAGTTGACGTATATACAGGCAGACAGACAGAGGAACCTGGCTAAATTGACTTAGCTGATCAATTAAATATATACTTTTAGAGACTCCCACATAGTCTTTTGGATACTACAAACTTTGTGTCAAACTGAACATATCCTGTTCAAGCTATTATACATAATTTAGAACAAAAATAATTAATTTCACCCAAAGAGTTGTTCTGCTCTTCGGCCTCTACTTATGGCCACACAACCTATAAACTTCAATGATATAATTTTAACAAAAGCAACAAATTTCGCAATGAACTGAAAAAAGTCTAGCAAATATAAAAATGAATGCAAATATAAAAATGAATGCAAATATATACATATATATGTATGTATCTATACTTTAGCGCTTGATTAAAATTATAATCATAAATAAATCAATAATTTCGTATTTGGGTCATTAAAGTTTGCCTCACTGCCGGCCATCCGGTGGTGATCACTTACATATGCACAAACATATACCCATGGAAATAGACATGTGTAATTTGCTGTCGAAATTCGTCAGATTCTTTACGAATCAAAATAAAAATAAAAATATATTTTCCCTTCTTTTCCATCTGTCTGTGGTTGAGCATAATTCGTTAATTTATGTGTATTTCACATTGCTTTCTACATAAATATTTAATTGTTCATAAATTCGCATTGAAATTGTAAATTGGATGCGCTTTGACTTAAGTTGAAAGAATATTGAGGTTATATTTATTGTTTTGGGATTGCAGACATAACCGTAATAGTTTTGGTTGTCTTCTAAATTTTATTGAATTTTTTTGACAGTAAAGACTGCTCTAGAATAATGTATATATTTATAAAATCTGATGAATCATTTTTGCTGATGAAAAGGTAGCTAGTTCTCAACTTTTCAGAGACATAGCATAACAGAAACTTGTATACCATTAGTTCCTTTAGTTTAGGATTTAAGCAAATAATTTTACGATTAATATAGGGTTTATGAATCTTACACCAAGAGTAGAGAGGAGAGCGCTTTGAGTCTGTCAAATTTTTTTAGGATGGCTAACGTCAGTTTTCGCTATATCTCCTGATTCGCCGAAGATAAGACTGCCAAGATGTTGCATTCTCAGTTCTGTAAAGGTTGGACAATGGAACAGAAAGTGTGTGGATGTTTTCTCCTCACTTTTTTCAACACAATTCTGACAACTGCTAGACAAGATTTTTGCCTTATATCATGAAGTAGTTAAATAGATCCTCTAAGTTCTATTATAGGCTAAAAGTAAGCACATCGGCTCTACAGTTACCAGCGATTCCGCTATGATCGGTCACCCAAACAAGTCTGATGTTAAAAGACAAACCTTGATCCCATTTCTTGTGAGCAAGGACACTCCTTGACTAACTATTATTGCTGCTTTGTTGTCGAAGTGAGTGCTCGCACTCTGAAGGAGGACACACTTTATAGCAGTACGTCTACTACTACCTAAGTATCAGCCGCTTCTGCCTGAAAACAAAGCTGTTCACAGGTAACTTCCTTCTGAATTTTCGCTCCTACCTTCTCCTAGCATCACTGAAAAAACCTACCTTTAGTATCTTAGGCAAATAAATTTGCATTTATCGAATTTTACTGCCCCGATATTGTATATAGCTCTCTCTTGGACTTAAACATTTAGGGTTTCTTAAATGTGGAGATTAGAAAGCTGAAATATAAGCAGTGGAAATCTTAATAAGATAAATATTTTTAGAAACTGTATAGAATAAGAATTTTTAGAGATCAATAGCTCATCATCTGTCTCAGGTATACCTAGAAAAATAATATGTAGAGACTCTTCTATAGCCCTAGAAAGCATTTGCGTTACCACTACAAGATAGAAGATACACATTTAGTACTATTGGACTACATTTAATCTGTGATCCTTCATTTTTAATTCAATAAAATATTATTCGAGCTACACACCATCACCGATGGCGCTAAAAAAGGACCTTCGCTGCTGCACTTCCGATCTTCTCCGTGGTTTAATGATACATTGAAGGAGCTGATTTTAGTATTTTATTTTTACGGTCGAGGGATCGTTGAAGACATGCCTCGTTCTGGACAAACTTCGATCTTTTCATGTGATGAAAATATTAAAAAGGGTAAGGATAGGGTGATTGAAAGTCGTCAGGCAAATGTTAGAGGAATGGAAATAGATCACGACATCTTTAACGAGTACGCTCAAATATTTTGGTGGATATTTTGGGTATGAAACGCGTTACATCTGGTGGTGATTAATTTGAAGGCGACAAAAAAATATTGATGAATAAATAAATATTTGCGCTTTATTTACAATTTTCGAGTATTTTTTTTGTCACAATGTATTTCATATATAAATGAAGCCCACCAAGAAATAATCAAAATTTAACTGCAGTATTGCAATCATAAATACCATGCTTTTTAAAGTTGAATTTGATATATGAATATTTCATACATCAAAAAATATCAAAATTTTTAGAAAAGAATTTAAATTAGCAGTGGAAAATATTAAAATTATTATTCAACTCTGGCTCTAATGTGAGTCATATTTCGTAATACTAAATATTTAAACGTTACTTTAGTAGAAAACACGAAAATTAAACAATTTCCGCTATGACAAAATAGTTAAAATCTGCTCACGGCAAATGCGATAAATCAGAGTTCATTATCTGCTAATAAAATCTCAATACTTATTCAAATGTGGCAAAGATCGGAAAGAGTAGGTAAATAAAAATTAAATTAGTTTTTGCATAAATGTCAGCAAGGAAGGCCTGTAATTTATCGACCGACGTCAAGAATGTGAAAGGCCCGCGTTGCAGTGAGCTGTCGCCAGCTATTGGAGCATTCAAGCGGCAAACCATAAAATCAGTCACAAATTAAATGCTCATTTTCTGGTGCATTATGGAAATGTCGTGCATGAAATATACATAATACCAGTGTCTATTTAAATAATGGGTGCTTAAAAGGGGAAAAATAACAACAAATAGCGGCACGACACATACATATGTACATACATATAATTAAGCTTATGAAAATAAGTAAAGGAAATAGGAATTTTTAATGAATACCCAACTCGTGTGCCCAAAAATAAATTGAAGCTTGTCTGCGTCATCAAAAAAATAACTGAAGTTATTAAAATCCACTCAAATGCCATAAAGTTCGGCATTTGCTGGTAATGAGTGCTTTGAACAAAGCCAAATGACAGGCGGAAAGGAAAATCTTGTCAAAAGCTTCACAAGTGTCTTGTTGGGTGTGCACACAGGTAAACATGGTGTTAGATGAAGTTCGTAATGTTGACAGATAAGATGACAAGATGACAATGGCAACAACAATGGTGTTTTAATAAGGGCTGAGTAGACAGTGTTGGCACTTTTTGATAGAAAATTTATTTTTGTTGCATCACTGTTTACTTTATATCACGTATACCTGTAAATTAAAGCATTTTTTTAAGAACGGAGTACATTAAGTTTGCCACGAAGTTTGTGACATATAGATGGTATATATATGCAAATAAAATATCAACGGGACTAGTCATGTAGTCATGTGCCTATGAATGTCTGTGTATATCTTAAATAGTCCTTCAACTTTTGAGACTCCATTCCAACACATCTTTTTCTCCTCGAAAAGCTGCTCATTTGTCGGAATCGTAGAAACCAGACTACTATAGGGTACAACTGTCATACAAGCTGAACAATCGAAGTCATAGTTTGTATGAAAAACTTTTTCATTTGAGGTAAACTCCGAAGAAATAGTTCAGATCGGATCACTATAGTATATACTATGTAGCTGCCATACAATAATCTGAATGAACTGCTTGTATATACAACTTTTTCATTTTCAGCAACAACAACAGCAACAATAACAAAGGATTGAAATTAGGCTACAAATATTTTTATACCTTTTTTTGCCTAGAAATATACATGTGAATGGTATTATTTTATCGGTGAAGTATAATTTAATGATTTTGTTTTTTTATTTTTATGAACTTCAATCGAATAATATTTTTTTAATATTTTTAAATTTTTTTTTTATTATTTCATCTTTCTTTTGGCTATATTAAATAAAATATTCCATTGTTTTAAAAAAAAAAAAAAATCTAAAAATTATTATTTTTTCCACTAAAATAACTTTTTGAAAATTTTCATAAACTTTTTATCTCCAAATGCAATATTTTTTATGCAATTTTTCAGCGTTGAAGTAATTTGCTTCCATAGTAGCCCTCTACAAGTACTTGTATAGTAGTCACTCCTCACTCCACTCTGTTTTTGCTTAAGTTTCCTATATTATAGCAACAAAAATTAACTCCCTTCAGCATTTACACAAATATATTACACAATACCGAAATAAGAGCATGCGATACCGTTACTTTTATACCAAACCCATTATATTATTTACCAGCACTGACACCGCTGAATAAAATCAGTTCCCTTAGCTTGTTAAATATGCACCAGATGACTCAATGCTAGCAAATCAAACGGTGTAATTATACAATTATCAGCTGCAGAGCTATTGTTGCGACATCGCTGTGCGCTGTCAGAAGGTGTGGAAAGCTGTCACAAGCAGAAATGCGCACACGCTGTCAATTATATAATCGTGAAAGCGCTAAGAAGCTTATATATTACAATACAATGAGCTAGCGCCAGTGCAGCTGCGAGAAAATCAATTTAATTTTATGACAAAAAAGTGAAGAAGGAGACATGTATTTGAAGAGGAAATAAATGAAATTTCAAATATTTTTTACTTTCATTTAAAGTATGCTATTGGAAATAATTTCTTTCTTACTTATTGCTTCTTCGTATTTATATTGATAAAGAGAGCTTGGGAAAAATATAGGATGCGGGCTTTCTGATCCATTACTTGTTTGGAAGAAAAAATCTGCAAAGAATTGTTGCAAAGCACCAGATTGCTTGAGAACTACGTGCACGACCGGAATTGTCGCTGATTTCTTCATTTTCCATTCACTGTTGATATACCGTTTCGATTGAAAAATAAATAAACCCTCGCTTAATTATCGGTATTATTTTCCTATACAAGCCATCGATTTCGCTTGAAGATTCTCTATAGTTTATTATTCTTCTACTGCCTGACTGCTTCTATGTACAATAGTCATTCTATGTGGCTGTGTTTAGGCAGTGATCTTTAATAAAACCAGTAGAGGCTTTAGTGATATCAAACTGGCTTGAAATAAGGAATATATGTCTTGTTATGAGCACACTATTGGTCAGAACAGAAAGGCTTTATTTATTTGCTGTGATTTCCGTTTGGCAGACACTGCAGTGATCTGGTAGTCGGAAAGAGATTCTGGTATGTTAGCTAATTTTGCTAAAAAGACCTCCTAACACACGACTATCTTGTTTGAACACATTCGTATAGTTACCTATCCCTATATCCCAGTCCACCTTACTATTTTTCTAATCTTCCTTGTAAGGGAATGTAATATTTGTGATCGAATTTAAGTGTAATTATATAGAATTTCGAAAGCCACATTTCCTCATTACCATCATATATAGTATGTAGATCTTTATTCTTCGAAATGTATTGATATATTGGAGATAAATTTTTAATTGAAAAAAAATGCTTTATGATATAATCCAGTGTCAAAAATGAATGACACTGGATTATATCATAATTGGCAGCTTACTCTAGAAAACATAATTATACTATATTTAGAGCCCCATAACAATATATGTATATATGAGAGTGTCCGTCATACCGAATATTTTTTTCGTATTTGAAGGTCAATTTGTGGAATAAATACTGAAATTTCATGAGAATATTTCACTTGACATGCGAGTTCCAGGTATGGTTTACTTTGGATCAAATCTTCTTATAACTCTCATAAACCGAATATACTGATTTCCATTTGTTGGACTGCTGAAAAGTGGATACCTCAAGAATGTAAAATTTCATAAGGAAACAAGAAGTGCATTTAACCTTCGGCATAAAGTAATTAGACAACAAAACTGGTGGAGATCAGCACTCAAATCGTCGTTATAACGGAATACTCCTTTCCGGCGCGACTTTCCCTGAGTAAATGTTGTTGAGAAATACTATTATTGCACGAAATTTATTGACAAAACATATTGAATTAAATTTTCAATAATTTAAAACCGTAAAGTGCAGCTATTGTTCACTGAATGCAAAATAAATATAAATTTCTGGAAATTTCGTTGCAACTTGCATAAAATACACTTGTGTCGAATAAGTTATATACGCAAATGTGCGCAAAACACCCAATTTAATGACTTCAATTTATGAACACACACAAAAGTTGCCAAATAAATTCGAAGCAAATAAATATTTAATTTGAACAAATAAATAGAGTAATTAATTGAATGCGCGCCACCAATACAATGCGGCATAAATTTCAATTAATAGACTGGTTGTTGTGAAGCATAAAAGTATGCAACAGCAAAAAATAAAGCAAAAACAAAAAATCACTAAGCATTCGCAAAATATGGCAAAACATTAATTGAGCTCCATAAAAAGCATTTGGACTAATAAATTTATTAATACTCGTATGTGCCCGTCAATTGCGTGCAATCGGCGCGCCGAATATGGAAGTGGCTCGTGGTGGTCAGTAGCTGAGATGTATTGGCATGTGTATAAGTATGTTTGTGATCATTTATAATATACATACATATTGTATATGCTGTGTGGCTACGGAGGCACGCCAGCTGCCTGCTAGTTGAGAATATGAATGAACATTTATGTTAGGGATATCCAGATTTCTACTTGTGATTCTGTGTGGAGTATATCAAGTTGTAAATTTCAAAAAAATCTCTCACCCCATTGGAACGAGAATTTGAGCGATTGACAAATTCTGCGGGATCCAACATGAACAAATATATTTCACAATCAAATATCCAGAAAATATTGAATGAATGTTGGCCCCAATAATGCCTATAGTTGTCACCTTCTAACGATAGGTCGTACAGCACACGCATAGTTTCCGGAAGAAAACTGACTTTGCACGACCTTCCCGAAATTCGTCTTGGAGTGATCAACGAACTCGATTGGATTCATCATAACATCGATGGAGCTTTATCGCCAAAAATTGAATTAAGCTCATACAATCACGGTTGCTGAGTTAATTGACGCCGAAAAATGTTCGCGCGAAAATGTTTTCGACTTAAATCCATTTTTCGACCGAGAAGAATATTTTAAGTTACTGTATACAACTCAAATGACGCTTGTATGTCAAAACATTCTGCGCATGTATGACATGCAAAATGTCAAACACTACGATAAAGTTGTGAATTGCGAGATTGCTAATTTCTGAAACAGAAAAGGCAACCTACATAATATTTTCGATAATAATTTCCGTTTTTAAGCCATATTTTTTTTGGGCTGCCATGCCGACTTCAAAATTTTAACTAGTACTTCGATTATCTATTGTAATAACAATTTTTTTTTGTTTTTTGGATTTCATCGCCTCATCGCCTGACACCTTCAGATACGAGAGTTCAGATTTTTTTCTGACTTTCAAGTGGAGATAACTCCTTAACCATTCTTAATAACATATCTATTATTAAGCTTTATAGTTGGCAATCCTATGAGAAGTGATCTTAGACTTGAGTGATAAATAAATGCATTTTAAATTTTATTTTTGATTTCCTGCGAAACATGGGTCCTTATCATTTGTACTTTAGGGTTGGGTTTGGATGAAAAATTAGCATCAGAATTAATTTTGACAAATTTTTTGTGCTAAAAAGTTCTAGGTAAATTATAATTAAAATATATATATATATATATATATATAGAGAGAGAGAGAAAGGGACTTATGCTTAACCCATTTAAGACATTAAATTACATATGTATATACTTGTAACCTTTAAAATCATACCAGGGCTGCTTCTTGTGAGTAAAGTCAACATCAAAGTTTTTTGTTTTTTTATTTAAAATTCTAAATAATTTTATTTCTTTTAAAGCTTTATATATTCTACTATAAAGAATAGTAGTACTCTCCTTTTGGGTGAAAATTGATTCACCACATATCTCACATATCTCAGCCAGAAAACTTTGCTACTTCACTTCAAAAGTCATATTTATATAATATATACTTTTGATATACATACATACATATGTACATATGTTTATAGACACATTACTTCAAGTATTTATAATAACTTGTAGACTCGCACCAGCAACAAACATAAATACTAAAAGTCGGTGCCAACGAATTATGATCGCAATTACTGTCAGTAATGGCAGTTTGACAAACGGTTTGCCATGTCAACAAGTGACATGATGAGCAATGGCGGCGAATGTGACAATGACTATGCTGGCAAGTAAGTATGACAACAACAACTATACAACAAATACTCAAAAGCATAGATGATCTCCGACAGCAAAGAAGTTAAGGTGCGTGCCCCACAAGGAAATTTAAGGTTAAAGAAAAAATTATTGTGTACCTTTGAGGGAACTAACTTAAATTTTGACGAAGAAGTATAGGTAGATTGAAAGTTTAGTAATGCAAGATTAAGTATAAAATGGATATAAAATAGAGACCCTGTTTTTTCAATTTCCAATAGCATTTTTGATTCAATAATATAATTCTTCCTTTTGTTTTCCTACAGTGTATATTTGCTGCACATTTTTATGTCCAAAATCAATTTGTCGAAATTTTTAAGAAGTGCAATTCTAGTATTAGTTTTGGTGTTAAAAATCATATTTTATGTCGCTAGTTGTTTAAATTTTCACACCTAAACACAAATCGTTTCTTACAACAGCAAAAATAGTTTCTAATTACTACCAATTTTTCAAAAATACGGCTGTGACCCAACTTGGCTTTAGTCGCTATGTTTAGTGCCTACAAAAATTTACAAAAAAAACACGCGGGAAGTGCAAGATTTTGTCGTTGGGAGTATGTTATTTGTTTTTGGAGGTGCGATGGATTGGTGTAATACAGGCCGATCCAAGATACATATTTATATATAATACAAAATAGAAATATATTTACTTGTAAGTAATTGCTACAAAAGTTCATTGCTGCTGTTGGAATGAATGCTTCCTCCTACTATAAAAAAAAAAATATTGGGAATGGATATTTCACCTCTCTAACGTTGTTGGCATTTTTTTTACAGTTATTAAGGGAATTTATAATATTGAATTCTTATGGTGGTTGTAATTTTTGTATATGCAGTTATTGCACTTCCGGCAGCTTCATTATTTTTAATGATAGCCGCACTCCTTTAACGTCACCTGGAGCGCCGACGTGGCAGTCACGCGCAGAATTTATTTCTAATGCTGAAATTAATGAAGAATTTGTAGTTGTGCGCGAGATACTGCTAAAAAGCGTTGATAGTTAAGCAGATATTACCTTGTGATGTAATATTTTTGTACAGTGGGTTAGTAGCGTACTTTAAATCTACTTTTAAGTCTCATTGTCAGGTTTTCAATTATTTTATTTTTAAGGGAACAGTTAAAATTGCTCGTGAAAAGCTCTTCAACCCACGCTGTGCCTTTAAAGAGTTATTTTGAAGTTAGTCATCATACATAATAATTCCGTAAGTGAACTCTTTAGACTCCTAAAAAGGTACGAGTAAATTATTTTAAAGCAGTTTAAGTACTTCAGATTTAAAATAAAGTGTTTATTTTGGAGCAAAGTTGAATGGGCCATAAAAAGAAAATTAAATGATGATTGAGTACGATCCGGTTTATAAGAAAAAATACACTTTTTATAGCAAAATGTTGCTGTAAGATCCAATGCTCTATTCTCGAAGAGACACGCGTTCTAAATATCTTGCTGGTACACTTTTATAGAAAATAATAAAAAATAATTACACTTTTTAGTATGAGTTTTTGCAGCATGCATTGCAAACATAGTAACATCATTTATGGCAAGACTTAGTATTTAAATCTGATACGATCCAAGCTTATTATTAATTATATACTCTTCTTCTTTATTGGCGCAGACACAGCTACGCGGTTGTAGCCAACTTAACGACTGCGCTCCAGTCGTTTCTACTTTTCGCAATTTGGCGGCAATTCGAGACACCAAGTGTAGCCAGGTACTTCTCCACCTGATCTCTCCAACGGAGTTGAGGTCTTCCTCTGCTTTCACCGGCGGGTACTGCGTCGAATACTTTTAGGGCTGAGGTTTTCATTCATTTAGACAACTTGACCTAGTCAGCGTAGCAACTACCTCTTAATTCGTTGAACTATATCAATACCTTCGTAAATCTCGTACAGCTCATCGATAAAGCGACTGCGATATTCGCCGTTGCTTTTCTCTCGAAAACTCGTAACACCGACATCGTCCATGCTTCCACACCATATGGCAAGACGGGGATGATGAGTGACTTGTAAAGTTTGACCTTTGTTCGTCGAGAGAATACCTTACTTCTCAATTGCCTACTGAGTCCGCAGTACCACTTGTTAGCAAGAGTTAGTCTTCGTTAGATTTCGAAGCTGACATTGTTGTTGCTGCTAATGCTGGTTCCAAGATACAAGAAATTGTCTCCGACTTCGAAGATATAACTTGTCTACAGTGACGTGCGAGCAAAGTCGTGAGTGCGACGACTGTTTGTTTGATGACAGGAGATATTTCGTCTTGCCCTTGTTCACAACCGGAGCCTCGCTTCAGCAGCTCTTATAAATGATCGTATCTTCTCTATTTAGCTCAAATTACTTTCTCCAGCAATAGACTGAAAAAGTCTCACGATGGGGAGTCTTCTTGTCTGAAACCTCGCTTTGTATCGAAGGACTCGGTAGGCGCTTTCCGATCCTGATGAATCTTCAGACATAGCGGCATAGAGGCAGTTCCTTTTCGTGCTGTCGAAGTCGGCTTGAAAATCGACGAAGAGGTGGAAAGTGTCGATCCTTCTTTCAAGATTTGGCGCATGGTGAAATCTGGATCTGGTCGATTGTAGATTTTCCAGGTCTAAAGCCACACTAATAAGGTCCAATCAGTTTGTTGAAGATGGGCTTCAGTCTTTCACACAATACGCTTATCCCCCGGTAGTTGGCGCAGATTGTAGGGTCTTCTTTGTGTAGATTGGGAAGAGCGCAATTCCAATCGTCGGGCATGCTTTTGTCCGACCATATTTTATTAAGTCATATTTTTCAGCCTCCTGGAAATCGGCTTCGGAATGCACGGAATCCAAAAAGGATTTTACAAAAATCAATCCGAGAACATTAAAGTATATTAAGTGGCCAATAGCCAAAAAGCCATGGTGATTTTTCTGACTTTCCCCCTCAAGCTTGAGCAATATTTCGACAAAAATATTTATTTTTTCCAAATTTGAAATTGTATGAATTCATATATTTTAAATTGTCTGGCAACTTGTATGTAAGAAAATAATAAATTTTTGTACAAAAATAACACAAATTATGACTTTTCAATTGAAAAATAAGCCATATAGTAGAAACGTCAGTTAAACTAAATATTTTAGCTGCTACAAATTACCGCAAAATGGCATTCCGCAGTCTGGCAACCACTTACGCCTATTTAATAGACATTTAACAATTGGCGTTTACACCCACTGTCTGGGGTTGAGCTAACAAACATAATCGGATGAAAATGCCAAAAGCAGCAACAACAAACCTATGGACAACCTAAACATTCCCCACATTTAGTCACTTATCAAATTAATCACGGCGAGCAAAAGAATGACGCTCCACTTAGTGCTAACAAACTGTAAGACGACTGCCAACCAGCTGTGGCTGCCGGTGCAATGATGCAGCAAGATAAACCATCATGCACTGACATAAAAATTGCCGCAGAGAGATGTGGTCTGGCGATTGGACGCCAGTAGATATCGGTTGTAGATACATAATGTGTTTATATGTATGTGTGTTGTTGTGCATTAAATGCGCGCGCAGCCATTGTGCCTATCGATTGTGCAGCGTTTATCGTGAAGTCCAGTCACCCCAGCGCAGGCAAACCAGCCGGCTGGAAAGCAAAATTGCTTCAATTATTTTGCCTGGCAGCGAAGCAGGAAGACCACTTTATATTACATATATATACAGTTATATACAACCAGATTGTGCGCTTGGCGCGTAGGGATGGCGAAAGCGGAAGATCGATGCAGCAGTGTCGCTGAACGCCATTCTGGCATGCGCTATTTTGTGGCAGTTGCAAAATCGCTTAATTATGTTGATGGCGGAAGGCGCTATTTGGCTGCAACTCCAGAGCTTCTAAGTGATATATGGAGCAAATATACCAGCTGTATGTGTGTATGTGTGTGTGCATGCCCGCAAATTACATTTGAAATCTCAATTCCGTCGCCACAATATGCCACAATTGTCCGTCCATGCACAATAGCCACGGTACGCGCGTTTGTGTTGCAAGATGCCAGATGCAAGCGCATAGTTTTTTGATTTTTTGACTGCACACGCCGCGCACCAGACTGTAAGCGCGTCGTGCATGTGCGCTTGTGGCGCGATGCATTAAAATTGACACACTTTTGCTTGCTGCCACACGAAGTACAGGCGCAGCGGTGCGGCAGATGCCTCGAGCGCACAACAAACGGTAGCTGTGGCAGTGGCAGTTGCAGTGACAGCCACAAAGAAGTGGGTGTGTGGCTCAATACTGTTGCACTGTCTGGTTGAGTTTTTATACCCTATACAGGATATATTAAGTTTTGAATCGAGTTATCATATATAGACGAATTGGTCTTTCAGTTTTTGAGATATCGTTCGGAAATTTTGTACTCGTCATTTTCTTCTCAATAAGCTGATGAGACCACCAATATTGGACCATTATAGCACATGGGTGTCATACAAACTGTTCGGTCCAAATCAAGTCCTTGTATGGAAAAGATTTTTGTTTCATAAGGTATCTTTTCCGAATTCGGTGTAGGTGATTCTGCAAAGTAACGCTATAATCTCCGAAGAAATTGTTTAGATCGCACCATTAGAGCTATATGCTAACTCTCATATAAATTGATCGGTCAAAATCAGGTCCTTGTGTAGAAAACTTTTTTCCAAGACAAGATATCTTCATGAAATTTAGCATGGACCTAGCGTCTGAAGTATAGATATAATCTGCAAATAAACTTTTCAGATCGGACTACTATAGCATATAGCTCCCATACAAATAACCCGATCAAAAGCAAGTTCTTTTATGAAAACTTTTTTACTTGACAAGATATTTTCACGAAATTTGGTACGTGCTAAGCCCTATAAAAACTATATAATCTCCGAAGAAATTATTCAGATCGGAGCACTATAGCATATATCACCCGTACAAACTGACCTTTGGCCTGTAATGTTTTCACTTTCCAGTGAAGGGTATTATAGCTTCGCTGCAGCCGAAGTTAACGTTCTTCAAGACTTTTTTGTGTTGTTTCTTGCGCACAGTTGTGTGTTGACTTCCTTTTTTGTGTGTGCCGCAAATAATATGCGGTCGTGGCGATTACGTGTGTCTGCAATTACACGCCCGCGCCCACCGCCAACAGCCCATTGTCTGGCACTTTGTTGCTTCGGCTGTCTGCCGCTTTGTTGTCTGTCAGCTTATTTGTACGTAAGTATGCGCTTTTGTTGTTGTTATATGTGTCGGCATCATTTCTGTCATCTTTCACGTTGCCACAAGTGGCATGCGCGCTTGGCGGTAGACTGAGTAGGCACTTGTATGAATGCCCGTAACAATGTGTCTGCTATAAAAATGTTGTAAGCTTTTAAAAGCTGAAAAGAGAATTTGTTGTGAAAAATGTGCAACTAAAATTTGCCTTTTCGCCATTTGGTGGCACCCAAAATTAACGAGGTGCATTCTTCGCCTCCACTACAAGATGTATGTGTGCTGTTCTCCCTTCAATTGCTTGCTCAGAGATTTGCCAATCAGTGTCTGCATCTTAATTTGCTGTTTCCCCAACGCTTAAATTGACTACTCCGTCATGCGGCATGCAGCTTGCAACAGTGCTACATGCCACTTGCCATATTATTTGCGCACATATCGTTATTATTGTTGTTGCTGTTGCTTTTGCTGTTAATTTCAGTTGTTCCTCCAATTGACACAGTAACCCCGTCGCATTCACTGGGAAAAACTAATATTTTTCATTTCTTTTGTCTCGATTTCCGCTTTCTCCATTGTACGTGTGTATAATATATGAAAATATATATGTGTGTGTGTCTAAAAAATATATCTAGGTATTTTTATTTGACACCATATCGTCTGTGCACTTATGGGTCTTCCTCACTTGACATGAGATGGCATATTCCCTTGTTGTAGATCAAAGTAATATATCATTCACATTTACAAGTCTTCACAAGTATGAATGAATATGTACCAGGTCTTACTTATAAGCATCTGGCGTCGTTGGTCTATTCTTAGCACAGAGTTGCGATAATATTTTTACTAAGAAACATGTATTTGCATTTACATGGCACATGGATGAAGTTACTGTTATTTCGTTGTAATATATATCATATGACCGCACGTGTAGATATCTATTTATATAGGCAGGTGTTGACATTAGGGTGACAGCTTCTTACATATTTTTTTAAACTATAAATAATAGTAATAACTAAAAATGTAATTTAAGCGAACTAGTAACAGCTAGAAGCGAGAATTTATACTGTCCGAATAATCTCACTTTCTGAACACTATTTGATGAATTCCTCCAATAAATGTTGCTATATAGTTTGTGTTTTTTATCTTATGGATAATCAATAAGACACCATTCTCAAATACCATTACAGCCCACTGATGTACCTCCAAATGATTCACATATTTTCCTCAATAAATATTCTTATTGGACTCGTGTAGAAGGTTTTAAAATTAAAAAAAAAAAATTACTTCATTGTCAGTAGTTCCTTTTCAGCTCATATTTATTCCTTAAAAAATCGATATTTGTACCTCTATTGTACCAGTTCATAAGTCTTTAACAAAAATAAAAGAAAACATATTAGGTGGAAAACCATTTTTAACGAAAGTTAAAATAAGAAAAATTAATAAAAAAAATAAAAAAAATTTAAAAAGTTTACAGGCGGTTTGAAGTGGTGAAGATAAAGAATATAGATAGGATAGTAAGACAACTTTTGTATGAACACCGTTTTCACATAACCTTAAGGGATTACATGGGTTTACTGGTTTCAAAAAAAAAAATAAATTTACTGCCAATAAATTTTACAGCACTTTTAGAATATTGTCCTAAATTTTCAAGTTGATCCGAGTAATAGTAATAGAGATACAATCTTGAGGACTTGTTCGCTCGAGGCTAAATAGCACTAAGTGCGTCGTCCTTAAACTCGTTTTTCTCGAAACTATGTTTTTGAAGTCAGTTGGCAATATTTATCTAGAACAACTCAACTGATATTCATGAAATTTGACACTGATCTTTGAGAAGCAATTCTTAAAGACATGGACTAATTATTCTTTTTTCGTTTACAACTATTTGAAAAAAATATCGCGAAATTTTTACTGGAATTTTAATATTTTTTGTAAAAATGTCTGCCAAAAATCCAATTTTCTGTTTTTTTTTCTTCGTCCAAGTTCTAAATTAAGGTTTTAACTAAAACTCGCATTTTTTTCACTTTAGATCATACTGTAAGAAGTTATATTGCTAACCCAGGGGTCCCACGGTTCACCGGAAATGGCATCGCAATTGCCGTGTTTAATATATTTCTTTCCAAAAATTTCAGAACTTCTTTGTTAAAAGAGTATGTTTGTAACAATACAAAATTCTAAGAAAATATTTAAATATTATATGAGAAAAAAATTCTTGAAAAAAGGCTGTTTTCTCGATTAAAAATTCTCACGTCAACTTTTCAGATTTTTTTTAGCGGCAGACGGCTGTTTGTTGAAATATCTACTCTCTAAACGATATGTACTACATTACTGTGAAAAATTAAAAAAAAAAATGAAAAAAAAAAAACAGACGCCATTAAACAATTCAAAAGCCTTTTCTTAAATCTGCTCCTTCTTTGAGTTTTTCGCATTCAGAAATTATCAACCCTGATCTATAACATATAGTATACATATATTCTAACTTTAATTATTTTTTTTATATTTTAGTTGTTTAACTTTCATCTATAAAAGTAATACTAATTAGCAGAAGTCCATGCGGATAATTTTCGACGAACCCAAACGGCTCTTCCCATATGTGAGGATTCTCCGATCGCGAAACTTGACATTACGAAACGTATTTTTTATTATCGTCTTCATTATTAATTTTCTTAGCATTTATCGATGTATTCTTTGTGAATGTCAATGTTGGTCAATGTAAAGGATAATACTTTTCGTTTTCCGCTTGTTATTGAATGCGCAATGGTAAATAATATGTATCTTCGGTTAATTATTTCTTTACTAGCAATGTTCAAATCGATATGATATGCTTGGATATCAGTAGAGCTTTTCTATACTTTCTCTTATTCAATTTGCCATCCTCTTTTATTTATGCCAGTTGCTTGTTCCGACTTAGTCCGGTTCTGGAATAATTCGATGTTGGTTATAGTACTAGTATTACTGAGGTATTACCCTAATGTCTTCATATACTGTAAACTAGAGATAACGGTATTTGCTTATTGTAAATGTTGATATCTTCTTTAAAAAAGAAATAAAAATTTACTCCGTATACTGCTGAACCATAAAATCTTAGTGATAATCCAACACGCTTAAAGGAAAAAGTGTATAAAATTCAATATTTTATTCTGGTCACAAATAGATATGGATTGTAAGTAAGTGCTTGCAGTTCTCTATAGTCAATCACTTGTTGTTTAAGCATTTCTGTACTGAAATTTGAATATTTACCCTTTGGCTGCCAGTGTATCACCGATGATCACAACAAAAATCAACTCCCAGGTGGCAAGCAAAAAAAATTCATCTTGCGCTTTGGCCTGTGATGCATTGGCGCCTGGGGTAGTTTATCGTCGTGACATACTGGCAGCCAACAGCCGCATCCAATATCTCTCCTCACAGTAAGAAGAAATTAAATAAATCATAATATAATTGACGGCTGAGAAGTTACCAATCTTGTTAACTACATTTATAGAAATTTTGAAAGATTTTAGAGATTTTCTTCAAGTTGCTTACAAAAAAACGAATTTTGTTTAAAAAATAAGAGATACCACCCAAGGCTTTTAACAAGTGCATTGGTATTGGATTAAGCGTTAACATACTTGTATTGTCTCAGGAGTCTATCTTGAAGGCAATAGCGAAGTTTTGTATTAAAATACCAGAAAATGTAGTTTTTTTTGTCAGTCCGATTCATATTTGATCTGATGGTATTTTCGTCAAATTCATAGAACCAATGACTTTCGTAAGAAAACACATCATAGTTGGTATAAAAGTAGATTGCCTTATCTACTACTGAAACTTACAAAAAGATTAAAGTTAAAGGCAATCGAAAGTATCAGCAGAAAATTAAAAAAATCTTGCCAATAATTTTAAAAATCTGTTATAATGTGTTCGATTCGACTCTCCACCCTCCGTCGACTCGAAAAGCGACAATTTTTAGGTGCTTGTGTGTTGTGAAAGCATAAATATTCAACTATTGAATGCTGCAATCTAACGGGATTTTGTATTTTCTGCTGCATTGCGTAAATGTTCGTTGCAAATAACTGTAAACAGATAAAATTGCACAATAGAAGAGTGCTTACGAGCATTAGTTGTATGTTCGCAAATACAAATATATGTACATACATATGTAACTTGTTATATATTCGAAGAAAACACAAATATTCCGCAAACTGTAAATCAATGAGTAAATCGAAATACTAAATGTCGAACAAATGTGGGAGAAAATAGTAAACGTGACAATTGCAGGTTATAAATAGACATTTCTGTGTAGATAAATGGGTATATTAGATATGTACATTAAAGCGGGTCGATTTACCGGAAGCCAAAAAACAAAAAAAAAAAAAAAAACGGAAAAATTTCGTTTGAAGGAAATATTCTGCGTATCATTCGGAACAACTTTGCCTAAGAGACTATGATTCTGAAACCGGTTTCGAGCCAGCGATTGTTACGATAAAGGTGAAGTTTGTTAGGCATCATAAAAATTTTTCGTTAGATTTTCAGATAACTGCATGAAATTTAATGCTTTGATATTCTATTGATCATTTTTCGGAATCGATCAGCTCAAACAACTTTACAATATCTCCGATAGAACTGATTATTCAGAGTTTTTAGTCCAATTATTCAGATTTTAGACCCATAGTCTCTCAGAATAAATTTGCAGAAAGATCCGTAGAACATTTCCCCAATACACGATTTTTCCGTTTTCTTTGTTTTTTTTGTCTCTGTAAATTGACCCACTCTAATGTACATTGTTCGCATCTGAGTTAAAAGTCACGATTGTGTTATTTTTAACACAGTTTTGAATACATATAAGATCAGAGCACCTACTAGCTTACTTTTATAACTATCTGGAAGGCAGAAGAGATGAGTACTATGCAACAACAACACAAATTCTGTTAGTGACATCGTGTTTTCAGTGGATCTTAATGTATTTCCACTTCCTTTCCTGCGCTTATTTTCATTTTCATTCTCAAAACGAATGCAAATGACACTAACGGATGCTGCAAGTATGCGCGTATGTAAATTAATGCTGATATCTATACATATACATGTATATGGTATATCTTTCGTGCTCTCGTTCAACCAATTGAGCCATTTAATAGCCACTGCAAAATTTTATTGGTAAAAAGTGCAAAAATCTGCACGAAAATATGCAAATAAATACTTGTGCGAGCTTGTAAATATGCATGTACATATGTTATGTATGTAAGTGTGAGTGTAATGTTATTTGCTGGTATAAATTCTTGTAAAATTCCAGAGGTTCGCTGTGTGAAAGTGCAAAGGCACGCGTGCTACTTTTGTTTTCGTTCGATGCTCAGTGCTGTGGCTTTGTTTTTGTTGTATTGTTAAAAACTGCATGCATAAAATATCCACGTATATGTATATGTAAGTACATTTGTGCATGTCTGTGTGCGACTGCGTAAAACATTTATTAAATTGCATTGCTGCTGAATTATTTAATTTCGAAGTTTGGCTTGTTTGTTTAACCCGCCGACAGTGCCATGTGGTCACATTGACCCAGCAGTGCTATTTGCATATTACATTGTTTTGGTTTTTAGTATTTTAACATATTATAAAATTACTAAATGTAAGGAAACTGTTTACTTAAATAAGCGCAATAATTGAAAAAAACAATTTTTAATGTTATATGAGTTTGTTCATTGAAAACGCATGATTTTATTATGCATGAGTTCAAAAATCGATTTTCGACTGTTATAAAAATTATTGAACATTTTTGTAGATTTTATGAAACCAAGAAAGCTTGGCAAAAAAAAATCCGTTGATGAATAAAGCGTAAAAGAATATCAGAATTGAATCGCAACGCCCTAAAGTAAAAAGGTTAAATCACTCTGAGTGAAATATGGAAATCTCAAACCAAGAATGTATATTTTACGAAATTATTTGCTATAATTTATATCTAATTTGTAGAATTACAAATTATTATTTAGTCATTCGTGGCTTCTTGCTCTTTCTGACTCAGGCATCTACATATGTATATAAAGAGCGAAGTTAAACAATCGTATGAGGCTTAAACAAGTTAAGACCTTATTTTGCTCTAGGTTCTTGAAACATATGGTATACATTAATTACTATTTTAATAAATTATTCCAGTGAAAGTATATTTACGAATAAAGTCTAAAACGTTATTGCCATCATAAGAAATCTATTTTTAATTCTAATTTTGGAAATGTTTGACGGAAATGTTTTTCAAATGAAAAAATAATAAATTTTCACTGGCATTTTATTCAAAGTTTTTGGAATTTCAGTTCAGAAAACAATATTTTTTATACTTATGAATTCTTTTGCATTTTAACATAATGTATTAAATAAACTCGACAAACCCCATCTTATTATTTAAGTTGGAACAAACTGAAAACAGTGTGATACATTTTACTAAAGTCGGTTCATTAACGTAGAAGTTTAACCCGGACAAAACTTTACACGTAATTTTCTTAAAATTTTACAAAATAATTTTAATTTGTTTTTTTATTTTACACCAACTTCTTTTTTATTTATATTTTAAAAGTCTAATATAATGTTGTTTTCTGAAGTGTTACCAAGAAAACATTTCTATTTATTTTTCACTTTTGCCTTTCATGCACTTTCTTGTTCCAGAGGCTGCGTAATCTTAATGACATTGAGAAGCTCGTTCCATTACTATGAGAAAAATGACAGGTTTTCAATTTAGTTTTGAAATATTTATTTTTACATTTTAACTCAGCGGTTGGGGGAATTAAGGATTCTAAAAAATGTTATATACTTTTTCTGTTCACCGGACATTTTGGGGTCCAATTCAATTGATAGATTAGTGATATTTTTTTCTGATAAACCCGCTGTTCTCCCGAAGCGTCTGGGTCCGTAAGTGAAACTACATTTTTCAAATCGCATAATGATGTTACTTAGAGAATTTTACACGTAACAATTTGAAATTTTAAGTTTAACTTCAAAGTAATATTTGTATACTCTCATCAGGGTTTATTAAGTTTTAAACGAGTTTGTTAAGCTCCGAAGGAAATGTCGGAGATCTTATAAAGTGTATGAAGAAATGATCCACCCAACGGGCGAAGTCGATTTAATCATATCCGTCTATCTGTCAGTATATATGTACATTGTACATGTACCAGCCTTTAGTAGTTTTCGAGATATTGCTATCTTCCTGCCTTTCCTGGAGAAACTGCTCGTTTGTCGGATTCGCTAATATCGGACCTCTATAAGAAGCAGCTGCCATACAAAGAGATCAATCCATTTCACTTGCATGTGTGGAAAGCTCCTTTTATTTGAGAAGATATCTTCACGAAATTTTATAGGAATATTATCCAAGTCAACGCTACTTTGAAAAGTTATTCAGATCGTGCCACTACAGCATATAGAAACAAATAAAAATCTTTTTCCTAAAAATTAATGCTAATGTGCTAATTCTTTCGGTCTAAATCAGTCAATCTTATTTTACAAATACTATATTTTATTTGAAAATATACGAGATTTTCAGTCTTAGTTATTTTATGATTCTACGTTCTATTTTGCTTTAAATACTACAAGGTTCTAGAACCACCGTTGCTAGTGGATACTATCAGGAAAAATGGTTTTCCAAAGTTTGGCCCAGATTTTCGTATCAAAGTGTCTATATAAAATTTTTAAAACACCGAAGTGGATGAAAAATAGATATTTGATTATTTTTTCCCGACTCTCAGAAAAATTGTAGAAGTTAGGCTGACTCTGTTAAATATAGATATTCAAATTATTAAAAAAAAAAAAACAATTTTTACTCGTTGTATTAATAGGAGTTTGCGAGTTGAAAAATACTATCCTGAAAATCCCAAATATCGTAGTGAAAATATTTTCGCGTGAACATTTCAAAGCCAAATAATTTTCAATGAATATCATATTGCTGCTAAAGAAAATAAAGCATGCACAATGGGAATTTACATTCAATACAAATCATCCACTAAACATAAAAAATAAAATGCGCTCATGCTTACCTACATACATACATATTTCATCAATTTGTGGCTCATACACCCACACATACATACATACTCAAGCTAAAATAGAGTACGAACAAGAGCTGCATGCTTAATAATTGGCATAATAAACAAAATGGCATAAACGAAAATATACAAAAGCCAAATTAAAGATTTATTTGTTCGCATGTATGCGTGTCTATGCATTTGGTAAACTACTCTGGTGTGTATGAAAGAAAAATATTGCTACTCTGATTTTGACCGAAAAAATGCAACCAAACTCAAAACTGCACAACTAAATAAGCAATTTAATGGAACAATCAAAAATGCGCAACACGAAAGTCATACATATATGCACATACCCACACACCAACGATTAAATGCGCAAAAGCAGCTGGCAGATGCCCCACATAAAGGAGCATGCAGAAAAGGAGAAAAAAGAAGAGAAAATGAAGCGAAAAATAAGCGAAAAGGTAAAAAGAATCATAATAACGCGTGTGCATATAAACAACCGTTGCTGCAGCAGAATTGGGTTGCCATAAATAAACAAAAATCGGGGTACATGCCATGGCGTATACGTAACATGTGTCCGGGCGCGTGCCCATTTGTTGCCACAGGCTTCCATAGCGACGCATTGAAGTCATAAATATTTAGAAATTGAGGCACGCATGGCGAGCAGCGAGCAGCAGCAACAAAAAAATACACAAAAACAACAAATAAAGCAAAATCTGAATTGAAATGACAAAGCGCTGCAATAATTTCGGAAATGATGACACCAAAACTCGCCATCTAAGTAAACAACTTTTTTAGACAACGCAGTTCAACGTGCTTGCATCGACAGCAGCTAGCAAAAACAACAAAGGCGAAATACAACAACTAACGGCATTAATATTTGCTCGTGCGGTCATAATAAAAATGCAAAGGCTTGCCTTAAAACGACATTTCTCATTTCACATTTGGCTTTTGAGCACCGCAAATTGCTTCGAAACATTTGCTGCTTTCTGGAAAGCCAATTCGCCGCAAGGCATATTCACTACTTCCAGAGAAATCCACATTTTGTTTCATCACAGGCGCGCTTTGCTCTTATGACTAACTATTAAGCTTTTCTATTTTTTTTTTTTTTTATTTCGCTATTTCGTCCATCAAAAGACCATAAAAATTTTAGAATTTTTTTATTATTAACAGAAATGGCATTCAGAATGACATAAATGCATTTTAATGGCAAATTAGTTGAAATGCGACGAAAAATAAGAAAACTTTTGCGTTTTGGTTGAAAATGAAATTATTGAAATATGGTTTTTAAACGTTAAAAGTTAGTAAAGTTGTGGTGCGCATGTGCGAGAGATTTATGGTTTAATAAAAACACAAATGACTATATCATTATACTAACAGCTATCTTCCAACTGCTAATTTATGGTTATTGTCCAGTTGAAGTTGAAATTTGGTGTTGTTATTTATTAATACTTTTATTTACTTTGAGCGAAATAAACAAGAAGCAATTAATTTTTTATATTATACGCCCACTTCTTCGCCTCCTTATCAGGGTTGCATATATAATACATTAAAAAATAATTGAATTGATATTTAATTTTATTTTTTTTATATTTTTTTTCCTGAAAAATTTTAATAAAAGAAAAATTCAGTTTATAATTCCAAACAACGGATTAAAAAATTAAAATAAAAAAATTTAAAAAAATAAAATAAAAAGAATTTAAAAAAATACAATTAAAATAACCTAACTTCAGCTGCACCGAAACCACATATTATACTCTTCACAAATACAAAACATTGATATACTCCCTACAATCACTTGATTCTGTTCGTTCATTTTATATGGCAGCTGGTATGGTACTCCGATATCAAAAATGTTTTCGGAAATTTCATTATTGCTCTAGTAATGCCAAATTTCGTTAATACATTGACAAAAGAGTATCCGTAAATTGAA
This sequence comes from Bactrocera zonata, assembly GCA_037783105.1. Classification (NCBI taxonomy): domain Eukaryota; kingdom Metazoa; phylum Arthropoda; class Insecta; order Diptera; family Tephritidae; genus Bactrocera; species Bactrocera zonata. The sequence continues at coordinate 237,937 of JBAWJQ010005189.1, read as the reverse complement.
AATTAAATATTTTATTATTCATCAATATTTATTTTGACCCCTTGAAAGAAATTCCTATCAGATGTAATTTTGTGTGAACCTTCTTTATATAATCCTTTATCGTTCCTACCAGCATGTGTCAAAATTTTTGTTTTTAATATTTAAAAAAAATTCAGGAATTTCAAAAAAAAAGCCTAAAAAATTATTTTTATTTTCAGGCAGTCGCAATTTTTCAAAAAAATCGTGTTCCCTGAGGTAGGGACTATATCAGCATCCTTACTGATTAAGAATTTGTTTTGATGTTTTTTTTTTGTTTTTTACACCTGTCTCTCCCCCCACTCCTAATTATTTTAATTTTTAATAGTTTTTTTGTAAAATTTTTTTTCTGTATTCTTAAGATATCAATAAAAACACCATAAAAAAATGGATAGTAAAAATATTTTTTGGTTTTTTTTTTTAAATAAAATTCAAAAACTGCCCAAAATTTGATTTCTAGACTAAGGGGGTATAATTCGGACATAATCGTGGCTCAATGCATTTTCGACGGATGTTCTCACGTTTTCGACGGATGTTCTAGGTTTTTTGTTTTTTTTTTTGGTTTCGGCTCGTTTTTTCCCTCCGATGATTCCTGATTTGTTTGCATGTCAAACTCATAAACCCATGTCTCATCGGCAGTTATAATGCTCTCCATTAATGTGGGATTGGAATTTGCATAATCAAACATGACCAAAGAAACCTTTTTACGGTACTTTTTTTGAATAAAAATCAGCTTTATCGAGACGAGTCGAACGAGAATACGTTTCAGACTTAAAATATCCAGCAAAATCATTTTAACGGACTCGCGAGAGATGTTGAAATCTCTTTCCATGCGTCTAACTCTTGCCTCATGATTTTCAAGCACCATATCTTTCACTTTTTTAATATTACATCAATAGAAGAGATTGAGGGTCATTGAGGCATGTTGTCAACGATCTCTCGACCAATTTTTGAGGTTCCTTAATGAGCATCTTCTTCTCGTATTAGTATAATGTATATCGCACTACCGAACATGGATGGAATCAGGTTATTGCTTTCCTATTTTAAACAATAAAAGAATTTTGAACATCTGGTTATAGTGTTTCCACGGTTTCGTGCTTGCAAATTGCGAGAACAAAAAATGTTCAGTCCCTGAACATAGTCCACCCCCAGTTTAAGTTAAAACTACTACAATCGATTAGAAGGGCGTTGGTTGTGCAATGTCCTCTTGCGTTTCAATGCTGCACCTTTGGATCTCCAGTGAGCTCGACAAGGCCTGGTCAACTGCTAGAGCTTGTGCGGCTGTGAGGTACCAATTGAACTGTATGCAGGACTTCGAACTACGAGTATTTGCACTTAGCAAAGAAAATGTCGCCGCGATTATAGGTGTTCTGACTGAAACTAAAATTGTGCTCCCACGACAGTCGGGTCTAAGTAACTGGAACGGACCAGGATTTTTATCGAGCCAAAGACTGTCAACTCGGCACCATTTCTCAAAATTACGTCTAGAACGTTCTCTACTCCTAAAACAACAACAACGTACGCTCTTTGTCAAAATTGTATGAAGGAAGGCAAGGTGGAATTATACTTACTTACTATTGGAGGATCTAGCGAAACGGCTGGAATTAATATCAAACACCAGAGTTGAGCTCAAACCCCTTCGTGACTTCGTCGGTCTAAGAGGTAGAGTTTTAAAGGGCAAATATCTATCCAAGTGAGATGCATCAATTTTGGATCAGCCTTGCAACCTAATTTAATCTACTCCCTTTCTTTAGTTGCTTTGAATTATGTTTCTGCTTAAGATTTGACATTTCGCATACATTTTACTTCGCTATTTATGTCATTTAAATTTTCTTAAAAAATTTGTGCTGTATATCGTGCATTTACTGTATCTGTGTAAAATCACATGTCGCATAAATTATTTACGCAGCTTTTTTGCAATCTTTTTTGCGACACATCAACGACAAAGGCCCGACATATTTAACTTGATTACCGTCTCCAGTGCAAATATGAGAAAAGTAGAAGGTCAAAGCTAAAGTAAACACACGTGTGAGTGCGAAAGCGTCTGACAAACTAATTTAATTGCTTCAAATGTGTGACTGTGCCAATCAGCAGACACTTGCGAATTTGCAAGCACACACACACACACAAAATATCTCTTTGTATAGATGTATGTGCGTTGCAAATAAGCAGATCTACATGCAGATGGTCAGCTTCATTTTGCACCCAAACACACGTAAACAACTAAACTTTTTTATTGTGCAAACGCATTGTGATTACAAGTCACTTTTCCCTTTTCCATTTACCACACGCTTTTGTATGTATAATTTTGTATACTTTGTTGTTGTTGTTGCTTTTTGCGCAATTTTCGTACTTTCCCAAACATTTTCCCAACAAACAGTGTGTAGCGAGCATTTTTACACGCTTTGCAACCGCTTTATATTGCATTTTTATGGACCTATTCCACCCTTTTCTGCAGAAAATATTTGCGGGTCTTGCTGGTGCGGGCCTATCCCAAAGCGATAACAATGCGTCAACGACCCAACAGCCAACAGAGAGGTGTAAACTTTTAGGCTTTTGCCACGCTGCTCGGCTATTTTGTGTGGCATTCATGTTTAACAGCGAATTTATGCAGCACTTGGGGGCAGCAGATGTGCGCGGGGAGGGGTGCTTGTAACACGCGCTGTTTGCAAGCAATTGCCGGCAAACGCCTACATTATTGCCCCCGCGACACACACACACATACATATGAATATATGCATTAACCTTTAGTCAATCCCTTGTGTGCAAGTGCGTGTGGGTCGCTGCAACTCTTCTCCTCTGTGTGCGTGTGTGTGTGTTTGTGAAGAAAAAACATCACGTAATGTGCACGTTTCTCGTTTTTATGGCAAACATTGTAATATTTATATTCGCCGTCGCCTACAATTACACGTCGGCTGCACGTACGTGCGTGGAATGCACCGCCCAGCAGGGAAAAAGGGATGCCCCGATAATAAAGTAATTTCGATATTGTAAACAAGCGCCCTCCCAATGGTAATATACTTGTATTTGCTGATATGCATATGTGTGTGGTTGTGTGTGTCTGATGTATGGCAGTTTATTGTCCTGACAAAGATCAGCACATACTCGTTATGTCTTCCCACTTTACTGTTACATGCTGTAGTTCATGAAGTTTTTATAGTTTCGCTTTCGCTATAAAAATAATTGTCAGGGACCAAATGAGAGTGGTGGAATTATAGATGTTATGGTTAGTTGAAGAAAATTCTCACATATTAATTACACATCTTCGATTGATTTTGCGGAAAATTGAGTTTAGTTTGATATGACTTAATGTAGCGACATTTTAGAAGCACTTTTTTAGTAAAGAGAAAAACAAAAATTTACTAGAGGAGACTGTTGGTTCAATGGCCTACGTTTGAAAAAATATAAAAAATGGCGGTTTTTTAGAAACAAAAGTTAAATTTTACCCAAAATTTTGGAAATTCTGGCCGTTTTTGGCCCTCTCAAATAAATGTATAATTTATCGATATATAAAAAAAAATGATTTTTTCTTAAATTTATACTAGATGTGCCCCATAAGTCCCAACTAACGATGCCTATATATTACGAAAAAAATTTATTTATGAGAAATGTATGAGATTGTTGGCCATTGACTAACAAGAAAAGATTACTTTTGGATAAAAAAAACTATTTAAAAAAGTTAACATAATCCCTCAATATTAAATTGCTTCATAAACTCGAGTTAATTAACAATTTCGGTGTTATTAAACACTACTTCCGAATATAGTTTCAACTCGTGTTAACATCAATTTTTACGTGGTCACCAAGTTAAACTCAAAGTTTCTATATTATTTTTTTTGTATAGTATTGAGAGACCTCTAGTCGTTCTTAAGTTAAGTTTGTAACTCGGAGTTTCTTGAAAAACTTCATATAATAACGTCCAGAGGTTTCTCAATACTATTTTTATGAACAAACTCGAGTTTATCAACTATTTTGGGGTTTAATATTAAACACTGCTTCCGAACATGAAATTTACTATACAAAACTCTCTCATTAACTCTAGTTACCCGAGTTTTTTTTCGTGTTTACCAATTAAACTCAAAGTTTCTGAAACACTACAATGGTTATCTCATTGACAACTCAGAGTTTCTTGGAAAACTTCCCTTAAGGATGGCATATGTGGTGCATCGATACTAATTTGATTTCCAAACTCGAGTTTATCAACTGTTTTGGGGTTTAATATTAAACACTGCTTCTGAGCATGGAATTTACTATACAAAATCCTCTCATTAACCCGTGTTAACCGAAAAATTTTTTCGGGCTTACGAAATTAAAATCAGAGTTTCTGAAACACTACAATAAGATGACCGTTGATAACTTGGAGTTCCATGAAAAAAAAATCTCTTCTGAAATTAAACTAAGAGTTTCTCAAACACTGCAGTTTAAACTCTTCACTAGTTCACAGTTTCTTGAAAAACTTCACTTACGAACCGCATCTACGCTAACTTAATAATAAATTTCTGCAAAAACTCGAGTATATTGACTAGTGTTTAGCATTAAACTTGACACACAGGCACAAAAAATACTATACAAACCCCTTAAATTTTACTCGCGGTAAGCAACAACTTTTGCATGTCCTTACCAAATTCAACTCAGAGTTCATTAAACACCATAATCAGAACTCTTGGACAACATGTATAAACACCAAATGCTAAAAACGAATTTGTGCGCAAATTAAATGTGACAGATCAGAAGATAATCCCCCGTATTTTCAGTAAAAGTTCGAAAAATGTAGAGAAGAGCTGAAGCTTTTGGAAATGGTGAAAAGTGAAACAAATTCATAGAAGGATGAAATCCATTGAAAATGGAACATAAAATAACAAAAATTAAAGGAAATATAATTTTCGGAGAATCTGTGTTCGTGAAGTGAAGTGAAAGGGAAGGGGAGTGGTTGAATTTTCAAGGAATAAAATCGGTTTATCTCGATTTCCGGCAAAACTGCAAGTCCTTTGGAAAATAGTAAAAGGAAAAAGTTGTGGGTAATAAAGAGATCTACAACTTTTGTGTTAACCTTTTTTTCAAATAAACTCAAAAATTGTGTAAAAACTCCAAAAAAAAGTTTTGTTTTTTTATTTTCCTCATTTAAAAAGATATTTGTTTTTTTTTATTAAATTAAAAGAAAACTAATATTTTTATGTCCCAAACACTTCTTTATTAATTTTTATTTAAAGTACACATTGATCTTTTCTTCTTATCAGGCTTAATATAGTAAACGAAGATTATTTCCAATGAATAATTTTTAAGTCAAAATATCTGCTATTTTTAAAAAAACAGTCCGAGTTATCTTCGTTTGAATATCTCCACTTTGTGATGAAGTAAAAAATTATTATTATTATTATTGAAGTGAAAAATATGCATTACTATGGTAAGTTTTGTCTATGCTGCTTTTTACAGCTGCTACTCGAACTTCAGAGGACTTCCTGCGGTGCACTTCTAACCAGAAGCGCCAGAAATTAATAAAAAAAATTCCTTCCTTTAGAAAAGACAGAAGCGACACTAGATAAACTCCTCCATCTTTCAAATTGAAGGCAAACTAGCACTACTATGACAAGCAAAATAAAGTGTGTGTATCTCCCTCAGACCTCTTCTGCATATAGTGCATATGTATATATACACATCCACATGTAAATTTCCCCACTCACTTCCGACAACCGTTTACATTTACAACCGCTTAAGCTGCGAAAGAAACAACAAAAACAAATTTGGCATGTATTAACTCACCGTGTAAATGGGTTAATATTAGCATGCGAGCATCACCAGCATTGTTACGCATACGCCGTGGCGCACTCCAGTGTATGTGTGAGGCAAGTGAGTACACATATGAGCATGTTAAACACGCTGAGCTCAATGCAGTTATTTAAATGTATGCAAATATGTGAGACGTATATATGCAATTATATATATATATAATGTTTATGTGTGCTTTATGCTATATATATTTATAGTGTTTATGTGTGCTTGGCATGCTCCAAAAATGCCGCGAATCAGTTCATTGATATGCTCATATAAAAGACTGAACTTCCCGCCTGTCTGCCTGTGCAAGTAAGCGGCATTGCGTCCAAATGGCGGAGTTTATTTGTTTGAGTGGCGCAATGGCGCGGTGCGATTAGCATAAATACCGAGGCTAGTAGAACATTTATGTAGTAAAAGGCGGAATATTATGCGCGCCATCAAATGTTTCATTGTGCATGTGAAATGGGGAAATGTGCGTTGACCATGTGAGCTTAGGGAAAAAAATCAAAATTTACAAATCACAAGCCAAAATATGTGCTAAGCACGCAAGAGTTTGCGCGAGTGCCCTCAATTTCAAGTTTTATAGTTATTGCGTGCGTGCAGGGTATATAAGTATACTCGTATATTGTATGCGAGCAGTAGCAATTTAATTATGTCAGCTGCTAGCTAGTTTGTACTAGAAAATTATAATTAAAATCAAATTTAATTAAATTATTTTTAAACAAGCGCATTTGGAATTTTTCCAGACTTTTAGCTGCAGTATTTTTTTATTTATGTTTTAAGTTTTCACTTTGTTCTTGGCAAAATAATTTTTTGAACAATTAAATAATTTTATTAAATTATAACCAAATATATAACCACAATAATACCCAAAACAAATTCATTTAAAATCACTCCTCAAAAATTTGTTCGAGTTATAACCGCTGTTTGTAAACTTGAAACAAATCATGGTAGTCCTAGTCTTGGTATTACTCAATAGCGTCTATGCTGGTACCAAATCTTCAATGGTAATAACTGTATTATGCTAGTAAGTAAATACACCGCTATTGTGATCGGGTATACATACCCTGAACAGCCCTGAACAGCCCTGAACAGAGCATATTTGGTTTGTCACGAAGTTTGTTATATTCAACAGGAAGCGTCGGAGTCCTTAAAAAATATATACATAATTTAATTGCGGGACGTAGAGGCGATTAAGCCAAATTCGTTTGCCTTTCTATCTGTATGTCCGCCTGTGTGTATGTATAAACGCGACCTATCACTCAGTTTATGAGATATCGATCTGAAAATGTATGGACTAAATTTTCTCCTTAAAAAGCTGCCCATTTGTCCGAACCGACTATATGGAATCACTATAGGTTATAAATGCCTTACAAACCGACCGATTTTTTTTTTTTATAAATTACGTGAGAACAGAAATTTTCTATGAAAAAGATTGTCCAAGACAACGATACAATCTTTGTATAATATGTTGTTCGAATCGAACGTCTTTGTATGCATTTCTTGTGCTGATAAGCTCTTAATCTTGAAACCTAACCGAAATATAACCCAATAAAAACCGGAATATAACGAAATAAGTAACCGAAACATAACTTAAACATAATTATGTGCTGCTTCATTCTGATACATGATTCCTCAGAGTTCAATGGAGCAAAAAAAGAACCATTTCTTTCGTTGGCACAACAGGAAAAATCGAAATAATTTTTAGAGTTCCGGTGCCGTAGAAAAAACTTTTGCGGCAACAATCATTCCTGCTAATCGGTACTAAAAGGAAATTCAACAAGTAAGGAAGAGCTAAGTTCGAGTATAACGGAACATTTCACACTCTTGAAACTTGTCAAAAACCACAAAATTAATAGACATGAAGCTCGGGTTTAAGAATTAGCCGAAACAGTTATGAACACGTTAGAATCTATCGAATATTAGAAGAGAGCTTCATTTTTCCACCATCAAACTTTGGAATTATGACACCATTCTATGGAATTTATTGTATTACCTACGAGAAAATAGTGATTTCCACTAAACTTTCGTAGCAACACACCCAGCTACTTCTGGAATCAACTAAAAAACAAAAATAACGTAGAAAGGCAAGCTCAAGCATCAGCAAATCTGAGGTTAGAAGTTATTTGTTTTAAAGAATTATATTAAAACATAATAAGCAGGCTCTTTCCTGTTCTGGTACTTGATCGGGTAGATAAAAGTGTTTGGGAAATCTATTAAGGAAGCATAAAACCTATAATTAGTAACGAATTTCAGAAAAAATACCACACCTAGCCCATTTTCGCACTACCTTATCATAATTTTGTTAAATGCGCCGAAATGTAGGCAACTATTATTTTGCTAGCAGGTATATACCTCATATTCTTCATTATTGGCGTAGGATGGTGATGGAGGATGAAGTCCAGTATAGAAGTTCACACAGGTAAGGAAAATCCTCTGAATGCCATTCCTTGGGAGTGGCTGGACACGATTCTTTTACATATAACTCAAGCAGCTCACGATTTCCGGTCTTAGACCAAGTATCCTCTGAGCATCCAAAAGCCATCAGTTTGAAGGCGAAACATCTCGCCAGGGTTGTGCGCTGGGTATGGCACCCCCACGTAAAAAACACCCCGGATGAAAATTTGAATAAAAAGCACCTCACATTAGGTTATAAGACTTTGAATTTTACTGACTTCATTTTAGCGGACAATTGGCTATCAAAAATGTGTGAGGTTGGGAAATAAAAAAATTCGTTGCTTCGGGTGTAAAAGAGCACCGAAATGTTATTTAGTATCCGATTTCTACATTGAGATACAATTTTGAGTACATTTACGAAACTTTATGAACATTTTGGAGTAAATATTTGAAACAACATTTTTAAAATTTCTACACACTGTCTTTTTAAGGCTTACTGAACCCAATCCAATCTTCAAAATTCAAGCTTAAACGCCATTGCTAAGGAAGATATATTTAAATTAAGCCAAACTTTTACAAGCGACATTCAAATCGTAAATGTCTCCCTTTTGAAAACCACAAAATATCACAATTGCTCAACAAATAGCAAATTATTTTCAATCTCTCAGCATACTCACCAATCGAGTCTTTCTTAATCAAAAACAATTCAGTCTTATTATTCCAATAAATTTAAAATTTCTTTCGCTTAACAGTCTAATTGCACGTGCTGGGCTTATTAACCCACCGAGTACCTTAAGGAAAAAAATCACAAAATTATGTAATCATTATATTAGCATATTGAAATAATTATATCCAATTTCCTCTACAATACTCCACCACCAATGCCGCCAGCTTGCATAATTTTATTTTTAATAGAACACCGTAAATTGACATAGCTTCAAAATGCCACGCCGCCGTTTTCATATGCATAACCTTCAATTCTTTTTCCCGCCTCACTTGCGGATACTTTCTTTTTGCCAACCAAACCACCTTGCGTCATTACCCGACCTGCGGCACAAGCCACACTGCATAATCGGCAATTTCCCACGTAATTTGTACGCTCTCAGTCGCAGTCGCACTGTGCGGCGGCGACCGACTTAGTGACTTTGTTAAAAACTTTATGAATTCAAATATTCCCGAGCCCATTGAGAATAATTACGTCGTCTAACCGCTAACCCAATGGCGCTCAACTCGCGCAATTATGCGCTAACGCCGCCGTGGCCTCCCTCACTTTCCTGGCGCCCGCATGTCTATTTAAATCGGTGATAAAAACCGAATGTGAGCCGAAGTCTGTGCGCGACGGTAAGGTGGCCTTCAATGTGTGCTTCAGTGGACTTACCTGTTTCTATGTCATTCCACAGTTGCCTTATGCCGTCAGTGGTTGTCTGCCACCTTTTGTGGTTTATGCGCGCCTCTCTTTTTCGCTCCACGTGTGTGTGTATGGATGTGTGCTTTCAATTGTGGCGCCTCGTCGCCTGTCAAGCGTCGCTTTCGTTTGACTGTTTTACTCCTTTCCTTCCTTTTTCATATACATACATACATATATGTGTATGTAAATTTCACTAGTTTTTGTTTCTGCTCGCTATTCTCTATTTCAGCGCGTCGTGTCGGCGAAAGTGCTACAACTGTCGTCGCTTCCTTTTGCCTTCAGCAAACCTCTTTAGACACCCTTTTTTCAGCGCGGCTAGCGGTTTAGCTGTCAATACGTCGTGTCACACGTATATATAGTATCTATAGACTTGTGCAAACACACACTCGCATGCGCCGTTTTTGTTCCGTTACGTCCTCGAAATTGAATTAATAATCTGGAAAGATGAGAATGATGGATAAGTTAATGGAAATTTAATTTTAATGTTAAAATTGAAATTGACATTTGAGTACGTTGCGCTGACATACATAAATACATACATTAACTAGGGTGCAGCTTGAATAAATATATCGTTAGTTACAATGTAACATTCTGTGTGCTCGGGTATCTATTAGTAATTGATATATTAAGGTTACTATGCAAAGTCTTTAAGTGTCGAAAGCAAAACATTTTTGTTATGTAATATCTTTAAGAAAATATATTTTAGCTACAAATATACTATGTTCGCACAGCAGAAAATTCGAGCTTCTTGCCACAATCGACATGAAGTGTACCTGACTTACGGCGCAGAAATATGGACGATGACGATTCGAGATGAGAAAGCACTTGCCCCTTTCAAGAGAACTGTTCTTTCCAAGATATTTGAAGCCGTCCTCATTTACAATAAATATCAAAGAAGATGGAACCATGAGTTCTACGCATAAAACATCCAACAAATGGTTAGAACATGTCATTCGCATGAAAGTTGCTCCTTCGACTCGAGATTCATGGCTGGACAGTGGACACAGTGTCCACACAGCCAATGTAAGGACAAGTGCACAGGACCTGTCTGCACTTGGAATGTATATTACAACTGGCGTGACCTCACAAACTATAGTAGCAACTAGCGAAGTTCTGTGTTCTTGGCTCAGATCGACCCACACTTGTAGTGTCAAAAACAAAAAATAGCGCTTGATTAAAATAAAAATCATCAGGATTCATTAAATCTAAGATAAATCGATTTACTTTTGACCGATCAAATACATGCTTTAAAGGTTTTAAGCCTGAAAAAGACACTCTTCCCTCCGTCAAATTCGATCAGATTCATTGAAAGCTCTTATGCCGCTATGACATCCTACTTAGGTAGTTTAGGTTCTGTCGTTGATTCCATTAGTATTTGAGAATCACACGTGAACACCTAAACACAAGTTCTTTACGAAACCAGAAAACTTCTGCATGTCGATACTGAAGCCAGAAAATGAGAGATCTGACGTGTTAAGGTTTGACGTCGCAAAGGTAGGGCTGTTAAGAAGGAAGTTTGAAATGGTTTTGTCACACCTTTTTTCAAGCAACAGGCATCCGATGAGATGTTTCACTATTCCGTGTGGATGCGGATGGACAATGATCACTTAAAACTCTTAAAACTAACAAAAGTAGAAAGCATCAAGCAGACAGTGGAACTACAGCTTATTTTCATTAGTTTAATAGTATCTTTCAAGCTCATATGTTTTACAATATTATTCGATTTTTAACCGTACTGCATGGACTTCAAAGGACTGTGTCTTGTTAAAACTCCTAAAACTAAGAAAAAGCGATTCTAGCTGTCGGTGAAGAACACACCAGACCTTCTACTTCTTACTGTAGGTCAGAAAAGCCTTGCTAATACACTCTGAAATGGCTCGCCAAGAAAATATGAGACCCAAGCAATCAGTAAACTTTCAAGAAAACAGCGGAACTGCAGCTTCTTCCAATCATTATCACCGTAAGGCGAAAGCGTTATTCCTTTCAAGATCAACTTACAGTTATCATCGATTACAGTTTTAGGGACACACCGCAGAGTTCGAAGGAGTATATCTAATTACAAAATACAAAAGTACAATATACATATTTTAGACCAGAAGAACTTTGCAATTACGAAAGTGCAAAAATGGAATCGCAAACATCAAGTATTTCAAATTCATTAGCGTTGCAATTATCTGCAACTTTGTTTTGGTTTGACACTGGTATTGGTCTTTTCTTAAAGTAACTCGATGCTACATCTAGCTCAATATGTAAAAGCATATGTAAGCTCAGGATAACATGGTCGCCGTGCAATCGGATTGGATGTTCATATCTTTGAAGAATACCCGCTCCCCATTGTCTTAAGGAAAATTGCTGTATTTCTATGTATTTTTGCTTTCTGGATAGTTCTTTCTTTTTTGTTAGGTCGAGGTGTCGGAGGAAGAATGTTTTATCGAGACATGGGGATATTCTTAGTTCTATTGCTATTTTTCATGTTTAGGACACAAGCATACCAGTAAGCACACTTCACTATGCATAGTCGATTGGATTTCCAAGTTGCAGCTTTTTTCCAAATATGTCTAAGTTTATTAACTAAAGAATGTTCTATCCAATCTTAAAGAGCAACAGATCACAATAACTTTGATCTGGGACGCAATTACAATCTCATATGATGCCTAGAATACCTGCCTGATTCAAAGAAGCTCTTGAAATCCAACCAATTAACAAATCTATATGTATAACCTGAAAATTGTAAGACTTTTTATAGTCTGGAAATCCATTGAAGGAATAATTTTACTAACAAATTTTACATTCGAAAGTAATACTCGAAGTAACTCTTCAAACCGGTTCTATAGAAAGAAGAAATATGTATTACTATATACAACATATCGCCTCTGATAGGCGAAGAATTTAGATCTCACATCCATGGAGAGCAATTTGACTGCTAATGAAGCATGGGTTCAACAATAATCGGAATGGAGGGAAAAAATGAACCGAAATCAAAAAAAAAAAAAAAACTACGCCAAAGCCGCTCAAAAATAAAGGTGATGCTCAGTGTTATTTTGCAATATTCAGCCGTTGAAAATGACCGGAATTGTCGAAGAACAATTCATGGATTTTGCACGAATGATAATGCAGCTTCGCATCAAGCCACGATTGTGATCGAATTTAAAGCAAAAAACGCAAAGAATACCATCGATTAACCACCGTAATCACCAGATTTGGCTCCGTGTAATTTTTTCTTGTTTCCCAAACTGAAATTGCCGCTCCGTGGAACCCATTTTTAGTCGATCGAAGAGACAAAACAAAATTCGCTGAACGAGCTGAAGTCTATTCCAAAAAGTGCTTTGAGGACTGGAATACAAAGTGTAGAAGTACTTGGCTTCACTTATTGTAACTGCTTTCTAAAATACGAAGAGAAAAACGAATAAACGAAATTTTTGTTGACTTGTGCTATCAAAAAGCGTTTAACTGGAGCAGGAAACATTAATAAATCTCCGCTTTTTTACCACAACCACCGGTTATAGTTCAAAAAATTAGAGTCTGCTGTTATTTGGTTGTTTAGACAGACAAATAGCTTTCTCGTTCGCTGTTGAATGAAACGTTTCGCTTAAAGCCATTTCACTGACTCTACAGAGATTTAGAATCGATTTGCAACGTATTGTTAGCTTGTGGCATACACTTTGCAACGCTGGCTGCGGGTCAGACGATTTGCGGCAACGAGATTAGCTCCAACGTAGTCAGCAAGCAAATTACAAAAAGAGACTGAAGAAAGTTAGTAAAGGTAAGATTTACTCTTTTTTTGTTTTCTAAATTCCGATCGACTGCAACAGTGTGGCAAATTATGATATATCTACCGCTGCAGCGCCAAAAAGCATAACCGTACATTTAGTTGAGAGACGTTTGGCGCAAAACAGAATGCGGAAACGCCAACGCAATGTACTGCGAAATTGGGTGGCTCTTCCATTGAACGCCTCAATGGCGTAGTAGTGGCAAACAATACAAAAAAATAGCAACAATAACTATCAGTGGTGGATTCGTGGAGTTACAATGCGTGCATGCGGCATGTGGCGTGTGCTGTTGTGGCATGCAACATGCAACGCGAGCCACCCACTTATCAGCGCGGCATCTCTGCAAGATGCGGCTGATATGCTGGAACAAAGCACAGCTGGAAGACAATACAAATTGTGGGCCGACCCCAGTTGGCTACTGGGCAGTGGCGAAGCTGAAAGCGTGCATGCTATCTGTACTATATATTTGTGTATATGTACCATGTATGTGTATATAAAGCAGATGCAGAGGCGGAAGTTATACATTTATGGCGCTACTGTGGCGGTTTGCGTTGTTGAGGTGTTTTATTTGTGATTTGTACGTGAAGTACATACCTGAGAATATCTAAATGAGATTCGTTGTGCAAGAGCGCATATACTGTTAGAAAAAACAAAAACGAAAACAACAACCAAAGCAAATCTGATAATAATTCGAATAAGCAAATGCAAATTTACTCTCTGAATGTACATATACATGGGTACATATGTCTGTATGTATAAGAGTACGAATATGGACTTAGTGAAGATTTCGATCACACTCATTTAAATGACAAGAGTACTTGGAATACTAATGATTCAAAGTGAAACAAATTTATCCAGGTGCAATAATATAGTCATCATTGAAGTAGAGCACTTCAGAGCTTCTTCACGGAAAGTAACAAATTACTCATTCATTCGATTTTATGCACTCTTCTATTCGCTTAAAGTGGAATTATTCACTTGGATGTCAGAAAAAAGCATTTTACATGGACTTATACGTAATGGCATATTATTCAATAAATAAATAAGAATAATGAACACTTACAAAATGTAATGAGCGCGCTGTTGTCGTCTATAACCGCGTCGTTGTTTACGTCAATAAAAAAGAAGAAGAATGAGCTTTATAAATTGGTGAATTTTTTTAGAAAAAAATTTTTGATTCTTTTCATGCTTTATCCTTGAGACGGAGAGAAAAATTATTGTTACCAAAAATGGCTGGTAATCATCGATGAAGGAGGCTAAGTCTTCATTTTGAACAAAATGAAGGCATTCCACCAAATTGTTTTTGTTTTTTGTTTGTGAAAAAATTTCCACTTCAGAGTGGTTTAAAAAATCGAATATAATCAAAAATATTATTACTTCCATCATTAACTGACAAATATATTTCTAAAGGTCGTGTGAAAATTTCAAGTTTTTCGAATACGCTCCTATCTCTGAAACTATTTGCCGGATCAATTTGTAATTTTCGGAGAATTTTTTGAATATTGTACACGCATATATATATATGAATTCCGATAATCTTATGTTTGGAGAAATAATTAATAATTTTTAAACTATTTTTTACTCCAGCAGAGGTACCTGTAAGACGTCGGCGAATTTGCAATAGTCAGAAAATTGTCAAACGACCCGCTTGTATTTTCATGGTAATCAAAGTATTGCTCTGATAAAAGTTTACTTGGATAAAACCAATCGTTTATCGTCACACTATTTTGACAAGTCCAACACCATTACAAAATTTCACAAAGCCTGATCCTGCTTACTGTGAACTAGAGAACATTCCTTCATCAGATATTTTTGCGGCTGAAGAGAAATCCGGGTCCCTGGGATGATTGATGGGAATTTTGGGTGAAAAAATTTGTGTCAAACATTATTGCGAACATCGGACCTGAGAACTCCAGGCCTTGGAGGGATTGTTCCCGTTCTTCACCCTCTCACCTTCACTGCCTACATTAATACTTGAACTGAGAGCCTTTCATTCAAAAAAAAAAAAAAAAAAAAATGACACCATACTCAGTAACACTCAAGTCAACTAGAAGTCTGTCTTCAGGATATTTTGACAGCAGTAAATTTATACTGAGATCGTTATTAACAGCCAATCACAAAATCATGCTTCGTTTCTCAAAATATTTTTACAAACCATTTTCATCAAGAAAAGCTCTTTAAGAACTACATGTCCAAAGCTCTATATAAAGACTTACGCGATGGACATTATCTTCAGCTTTTACTATGAGATTAGTTCCAGATCAGTCGTAAGATAGATACTATTCAGGTTTGGGTTCTAAATCATAAGATTGTTGCAAGTTTGAATTTGTCCTTAACTTTACAACTTTCTCGGCTAAAGTATAGCAGAATAACAAGAAATCATCGAAATATCTTTTTGGGATTCATATTAGATTGAAACTCATCAGAAACGAAAAATTAAATAACAAAAATTAAGAGAAAAATAATTTACGGTCGATCCGAGGTTGGTAAAAGGAACGGGAGAGCGTGGGTTAATTTTTAAGGGTTAGGAATGATGTATAGTACATCGATTTCCGGCGAAGCAACGAGTTCTATAGAAAAAACCATATTTTTATGTTGTAAATAATGAAAATATCTCTAACTTTTATGTGCAGATTTTTTTAACTTAACCTCAAAATTTATGTGAAAAATTCACATAACTGAAATTTTAGGTTTTCTACTGTCTTTCATTTCCGATGAGCCTTAATTCACTAAGATGTCTTTTCATCAAAAATTATTTATCCTGGCCTAATTGGCAATGTCGAATATGGCTTGGTATGAAAGAAAGAGTTGTATGACTTCAAGCAAAGGAAACCAAATTGATATACCTGTTTGAAGTTTATAATGAGGATTTCCAGCCTCAGAATTTCCTTTGAATACCGCAAAGGATCCAATCTGCATTGATATTAATTTCTGCGAATTTCTTCCTGGAATGAATTTATACCATTTTATTGCACAAACATCACATTTGCGTACTAAGATTTATAAGAATAGTGTTTCCTTGCATATTATTTCATAAAACAATAAAGATACACACTAACTTAAACAACCCTAATGCGAGCAGTTTTCAATTTTAAAAGCACACATTCCACTATAAACTGCGGAAGTAAACAACTAGCAAAGTTTGCGCGAGACACAATACAAACCGCAAACGACATACGACAAATGAAACTGAAACCAAAACCGATGTGCAATAGCCAGTAGCTCGAGCGCGACCAAATGCAACTAAGCCGAACATAAACGGTGATGATACGCTGGCTTTATTTACAATTCCGCACATAGTATCTCTTACGATTCCTACTACATTTCAGCTCTTAGCCATTCAAAGCACGCCGAGCATTACTTAAGCCGAAACTTAACGGCATGATGCATAAGTGCACAGCTTTAGGTGAATGTGGCTAAGCGAAGAAAAGGTATGTACACTGACTGTCCTTAAAAGTGATATGTGTGTGCGCGCTCGCTCTAACGGTTGTCACGTCTATTCGCAAAACCATCGTCAATCGCCATCTAAATGCACGCCAAGCTGTAAGCTGAGCAGCGCATGTCTCGCCTCATGGTCAGTGAGGCTCATAGCCAAGCGGCGGCTTGTCAGCCAACAACCAAGCGTCGTCCGACGTTTAATTCGTAACCCAGTTAATCTAAATCGTCACATTCTCCAAGTGAAATAAACAATGCCCGCACACACATACACACACACTGGGCTTCATTGCGCATATAATTTGTTGGGAAGTTGAGCGCCAAGGCGAGGTACTAACTTCTTGCTGCCTAGGCGGCGCTGCGGTGAAGGTTCGTTCATTGCGCGGAAAATCATTTCTGACATCGAACATGACTTTCTGCTTGTAGCTGGCCTACATGCATGCCAACCACAGCAGCAGCAACAGCAGCGGCATGTTGCTGACATTGTTGAGGTTATGTTGAAGTCCCCTTCTTGCTTTCATTCATGCACAGCGCTTGGCTTCGCCAATGCCTTTTCTTTTCGCTCTGCCATTCGACCACTTTCAACTTTTCGTCTTGTTAACTTGTCTCGGTTTTGTGGCTTGTGAGCATTGAATGGCTTGCTGGATCGCTGTTCCGCGCAGCAGATAATTTTCTGCGCTGAATGAAGCGCCATTAAGTGGTTCGGTATGAAATGAAGTGCACCGCGGCTTAATCATTAGCGGGACACAGTAATTGTTGGCGGTGAGGAGTATACCTGTGGAAGCCGCAAATGTAAATCAACAGTTGGTTGATTGCTGATTTTAGGTTAGCTGATGAATAATCCATTCTTTTATTGCACCAAATGGGCTCTCATATTATTCCTATGGTAGCTAGTGTAGAGAAGCTGGTTTCAGCCACCCAAGGCGTGTGGGCTCAATTGTACTTATGTTGAACCCATCATGCCCGTTTAAATTCTTCTTACACTCGTCTAAAAATACAACCTTGTGTATGCTTTAGATCAGAATTCGGCGACTTTCAACAGCACTATGGATGGATTTTTGGACTAAGTTGGGTACCACTAAAACAACAGAAACATAGAATAAGTTTCAGTCAAAGGATCGGTCTTCTGTATCTAAAAGTGTATCAAAGCAGGCCGTTATGGACTCAAAAATGATTTGTAAAATTACATCAATCCATTGGATAGTTCTAACATTTACTGAAAGCAATGGTGGTTGACTACAAGGAAGTTAGCAAAATCATTATTGGGAAGATTTTAATTGATTTTATAAATATTCGGCGGATATTTTATAAAAATAAGAATGCCACCTTTTTGAGTTTTTTAAATTTGAAATTTCTTAAAATGTTTCGTAATTTTTTAATGATAGAAGTGGATAATTTTGTTAGGATTGACACCTGTTTAAATTTTTTTATTCATTGAAATATGTAAAATAAAAATAATATAATAATTAAAGGGATTAAGAAAGAATATTCCCGAAAATATTTATGAAAAGTGTTGCCAAATGTTTGTAATTTTTAAGAAAAACCAATTTAAAAAATATTTTTATTTTTTTTATATTTTTTAATATTTTTTTGGTTTATATTGGCAGTACTCGATAATTATTTTAAGAGTTGCCACCTGTTTTAATTTTTTATTTAACTATACAAGTAAAATATAACGAATCTTATAACAAGAGGGATTAACTAGGGATTTTCTCAAAGGTATTTCTGTAAAGTTTTGCCATATTTTCGCAATTACTAAATAAAAATGTGTATGAAAAGGAACTGTAATATAGTAATCAAATTAAAAAAGGTCGCATACAGTTTTGGAGAAGAGTTAAATTGATTTCTTGCATTTTATGGCAAAATTTCATAAACAGAGAATTGCCACCTGTTTGAAATTTTAAAATATAAAAAATTATTTCATTTTTTTATTCAATAAAATATGTAAAAAGAGAAATATTACAACAAAAAAGAGTTTCCTCTAAGATATTTTTAAAAAATGTTGCCATTTTATTGAAATTTTAAGGTTGAAAAAGTATTTAAGCAAACTGTAATATTATAATTAAAATAAAAATTGTTGCAGAACCAGCTTAAGAGCTAAATTGATTTATTTTAATTTTCGGGTGAATTTTATAAAAATAGGATTGCCACCTGTTTGAAATGTTTTTAATACGAAAAATTATTCTTTTTTAATATTTGAAATTTTTAATTATGAAAAATTATTATTTTTTTAATATTGTTTTTTTTTAATTTATAATGGTAGTACTCGAAAAAATTTTTAAGAGCTGCCACATTTTTAAACTTTGTTTTTTAATAAAATATGTGAAATGAAAGTTATGTTATGGTAAAAGGAATTAAGAAAAAGTTTTCTCGAAGATATTTATGAAAAGTGTTGCCATATCCTTGAATATTTTAAGTGAAAAATTAAAATTGTATTATGACAATCAAATTAATTAATTAAAGCGATATTAATCTATAATTTTGTAAGCGTCCTTTTCTCACCAAGGACCTGGTCATTGGTCTGAATTGCCGATATCGGACCATTAAAGGATATAGCTGGCATACAAATTGATCTATCAGAACCGAATTCTGGTAGCGAAACCTTTTTATATTTCACAAAATATTTTCACATAGATATGTAGTATGGATTATCATACAAGACATCTCGGAATATATTGCTCTCATCAGTATAGCATATATCTGTCAGATAAACTGACCGATCTAAACTCTTTTCTTGTATGGCAAACTTTTTTTGATAAGATATATTCACGAAACTTAGCATAAATTATATTCAAAAGCAATGCTATAATCTTCAAAAACCTGGTTTGATCGGCACATAGGTGCCATACAAATTGATCCATTAAAATCATCTTCTTTCATGGAAATAATATTTAGGTAAGCTTTTCACAACTTGTTAAAAAAATGATAGAGAAATTGTGTTTATAACGATATACAATATCAATTGTTATAATAAAAGTTTCGCAGCAACGAAAAAATTTCTCATTCGCAATAATTTCATTTAAATTCTTTTATTTAAATTATATTAAACATGCTACTCCGCAATTTTCAACTCTGGAAGCCACACACACTGTGTGAATTTCAATTTTTTATTGAACATTGCTGTTTTTTGCCAATATTTGGTCCATTCAAAAGAGCACCTGCTATGCGTGCCACATTTTCCATATCAATTTCGTAAATAGCTTTCAGCAGCAAGGCCAGAGCAAAAACACAAACAAACAAAGAAAAACAAAAATAGTTTCCACGCGCCAAATATAAATACGTACGTATGCTGTCAGGCACACAAAAAAGTATGCACATACAAATTGGGAACACAGAGTCAATCAGTCAACACTTGCACAGCATGTTGCCGCAACATGTTGCCAACGAGCGTTGCGCGTGGTGAACAGCGAGAGGGCCGGCAAATACGCCACAAATTGACCGGCACACGCCCATTGCGCCAACGCGGTGATGTAAATCTAACGGATGAGCATCAACAGCAGCAACAACAACAAAACAAACTGTAGCTGAAGAGATAGCTCGGGGAGCAGCAGATATGAGTGAGTGGTAAGCTTTATTTTTGTATCTTTATTTTTTATTTTCTTTATCGCATACAAAAACGTTCTGTTTGAAATTTATTGCCTGAGGTCGTGGACGCGTGGAAACTTTTCATTTTCACTAACACTCAAACATTTTTGTGCGCTCATGTGCATTTCGTATGAGCTCGTAGAATGCATACTTTCATAGAGTACTTACTTGCACATTGTTACATACGCAAATGTGGCATAACAGTATTGTTGAAAAATAGATTGAATTGTGTAGTAAATATTTATATGAAATGTTATGGGTGTGTTTTCTGCAGTTTATATGGATATGAGAATGTATATTTCAGCAATAACTCAAGTGTTATCGAGGCTTCTGTTTCAAACTTATGCCGCAAAAATTTAAAAAATTAAAAAAATGAGATCACCTCGCGACCTAAGGTTTAAACGTGAGATTGGCAGAGAATAGAAAGATTATATGGCGAAATGTGCCACAACTACGATTCGAATTCACTTTCATTCTCCAAATTTGGTCGAAATCGGTGGAGTAGTTCCTGAAATATAGGCTGCCACCTAAAGGTTGTAATGAAATTAAATGCTTCTAATCTATTATCGTGGTTATTATCCGGTTCAACCCAATTTTATAAGGTATGAAGAGGGGGTGAGAGTAGTCTGCTGTGGTTTGGAACACATTTTTTAAGATTATTGATTATACAATATATATAAAAGCAGAATCTTGGTTTCCCAAGTTGGAAATCTTTGCCTACTAAAGTTTGTGTAATAATAAATTATTTAATAATTCAAATAAAGATATGTAACTATTTCTACTCTCAAATGACTTTTCCTGGGCTTTTCAGTGGACATGTGGTGCAGTTTCGAAACACTTATGCACCAAGTTGTGTTATTCAAATTCAATCAATGATGATGTCTTCGATGGCACTTATGGTCCCCAAATCTTCTTTTATATAGTAAGTTTGAAGTCTGAAGTCTGACTTTTTTATACTTTGGTATCTGCAGAAGCTTTTGGTGTTAAGGAGGATCCAATGAAAACAAGCAATTAAGTTTTCGGTTGCTGCGGGAGCTTCAACAGTTGATGAGTGTCGAACGAACTTAGTTTTCAAATACGGAAATCAATCTTATCGATATACATATGATATGTAGATAAATAAGTGGAATATAAAAAGCTTTTGAAATTTTCAAGATCCGTTGTAGAGTGAGGATACTTTAATGCCAAATAATTCCGAAATTGTTCAAGAGAGTTTTCTTCGTGCTATCTGCTGTTTCAAGCAATGGCATCCTGGACCAAAGCATCGCAAATTTTATGTTTATACGGAGGAACGTTATTATTAATGCTAGTACTAAACGGCGCCTGATGTAAACGCGGACTTCGATTTGGCCCTACCTTGCTCCTATATGTAAAAATAATTTTACTTCGCAGAATTCAATGTAAGAGATTTTTCAGATACCTAAATGAAGTGCTAAAAGCGTTTGCTATTTTATCTTTCTTTTTAAAATGCCAGTTTACAGCATTTATACCAGTTGTGTGTTCGATTAACTACCTTTAAGGCTTGGATAATGGAATCCGGCTGTTAAGTTATGCATTTCAATAAAAATATGGCGCTGTAACTTAGCTTATTTATAGAGCATATAAATAGTATGTTCAAGTTTTATAAATAGCAATCGCTCGGCACACTTATGACGTCACTTGCTAAGTAAGAATAAAACAACCTACGCATAAATTCTACCGGCACTTAAATAAGCATTAAGTATATATGTATGTATTTACATACTTATGTATATGCATATGTGTATATTAAAATTGCATGCGTTTCCTATTGACCTTTGCCTACATTTATATATTGTGCTCCACCACCTAATGACTAACAATCATAAACACATTTGCCGTTTATCTCATGTGCACTCTTTTGTTGTAATTTATCTATTTCTAGAGCGGAGAAGAATAATATTTTGATGGGCGTTTCGGTTGCTTTCAACGAACTTGGAAAGTCGTGGGCTTATATCTGCTATATATTTGTGCAGTATGTTTATTTGTATATAAGTATGTGCGTATTCAAATGATGCAGCGTGTCTGGGAGGAGTGTTGTAATTTTTGGCTAATGAATACTAAGAGAAGTATTTGGTTAGAACTGTGTGCCCTTGAACTACATTGATATGTATTTAAAAAAACATTACAAGTGGTTCGCATGAAGTTTCTTGAGAAAACAACAACAACGATACAATGACAATTGAGATGCTAAAATTAGTTTTTGGGGCAAATATTATGTTTATATATATCAGTATTTGTATATGTTTATAGGCAAGCATGCATCTCAAGTGGTTTTCGAAAACTGTTTGAAAAAGTCTGGTAATGAAAAAGAAACATAATGTGTTGTTGTTGGAAGAAACTTGTTTGTCTCAAAATTTGATTTTCAAGGGTTTCAGTGCCTAAGTTTAAGTTTAAGGTTAGATTGTCATAAACTTAAGAACTGAAATATTACCCTAAAGTTATAATGTGTATAAACAGTGAAGATGGATGGGTCACACACTGCGAAAAGATGCTACAGAAGTTGGCTGACAAGCTCTAGGTTGGAAACCCAAGGAAGTCGAAAGATAAGCCGTCTTAGGGCCACGTGGAGGAAATCACTGATTATGTATCATATTTATTCGGTTGCAAAAACAAAAAAAAAGTTGGCACTTAAATTGAGGGTGTGTTAAACTGTTGGTAATCGTATTGAAGAGAGATCTGACATTCTACATTTAGAGAGGCTTCGCCTAATACCTTTTTTATGAAATTTTCACCAACTCTGTCATGTTCATTCAACATATATTGTAGTAGTATTACCCTGTAATTCTAAAATATGTACATAATTTCTCAAAAAGCAACTATTTTGGAAGAATATATTACAAAATGACTTTTTAACCCTGTATCTATCATGGCTGAAGATCTACATTCCGGTATTCAATATCTTGATCAGCTTAAAATCTTTTCCTTATATTTCAGTTCAAGCATTTATCCTGCATTTATCAACCGAAAAAACCAAAATTCGCTGAAAGCACTGAAAATCATCGCATTCGAGGCTATATTAACAAGTTGGATTAGCAGACATTTTTGAGGACTTTAATAAAGATTTGTACTAAATTAAATACGTGACTTTTTTGTTTCTTTTCATCCGAGTTATTGGTCTATAACTTTGCTCCCGTCGTTTTCCAATAGACACTAGAGACGTCAAGCACTGATCGATTAAATCGCTTTATATCGATCTTGGACATTTGTGTCAACATTAACCCAACAAAATATTTGTAGAGATCTGTTTGCATCCCAAACTTTTTCTCAACTGAAAATGTCACTTTTTGAGCCGAATTTTCGAGATTTGCGGGAAATTTTGCTTTTCTGTTTTAATTCCAAGAAAAGTGCGGCTGAGGAGCCGTCCACGCTTTACTGAGGCTGACATATACATAGATACTCTACTACTACCATCTATATGATTTATATTAGGTATTAAAAAAATATAGAATTTTTGTAAAGCAACTTGTGTTAGTTTACAAAAAAATGGATCATAAAGCATTTCGTGCGTTAATTAAGCATTGCTTTTTGAGGGAATAAGGGAAACTACTTTTGGACCGTTTTTTTTAAAACAAAGCCTTAAATTTACAAAAAAAAAACGGCGGAAGCAAAGTTGTAGACCAATAAATGGTATATTAAGGGGTCAGTAGGGTAATCTGGCCTGATATTTTTTTCATAGAAATTTTTATTCTACAATAGAACTTTTTTCACATATAATGAGGTATATCGTGGAGTGTATAAGCAAATTGGTTGAGTAGTCAGTCAGTTTACAAAATGTGTTTTGAGAAAACGCGTTTAAAATGCCAGGTATGCACTCCGAGCGCTCCGAACATTGTACGGTATTATTATTTTTGTGCCTTTTTCGAAACCTTCCAATGGTAAAGTGGTTTTCTAGACTAATTCTAAGGGTATAAGGGAACAGAAAATGCAAAAAAAATCAATTTTAAAAAAAGATTGCCCTACTGACGCCTTAAAAAAAAATATTCGTACAGGCATGAATCATTCTTTAGTAAGGATCCAAGGATAGTTGGGGTACACCTTACTTCCAAAATAAACACAAAAAACGAAATCACGCTCAAATCAGGGTAAATCTGAAGATATGGGTGGACAGTCAGTGAGTCAGTTTTTAATATAAGGTATCTATTCAAAGAATTTAAAGAAACTTATTAGTTTGATACGAAGTATGATATGTCGCACTGTTTGGTTTAAGTCGGTAACTACCAAACACACAAAACAGACAAAAAAAGGCAACATTTTGGATTATAAGGCAGTCAAAATAGATAATTGTTGGTTATACAAAGAGTTGTATTGAATCTTGAATATATTTTCCATGTATGGTAATTTTATTTAGGTAAAAAGTGGACCTCGTCATTAACAAAACTTGCTATTATTACTATGAAGCGTTACTAATTCGTCGCATTTAAACGGTATGAGGCAGTTAATGGCCATAATTGTACTCTATGAAGGTTTCACAATATGACTAGGAAATTGGTTAGTATCGGAGAGTATGTGGGTAATTAATACAAAAAAATAATTAACTCTTCATACCAGCACCTTTCAAAAAAAAATTAATTTATTTTGAATATTTGAAAAAAAAATAACTACTTTTTACTGTTTGAAATTGATGCTGTGACTTAACCTCATTAAATCCAAATTATAATATTGTTTACACGTTTTATCTACCCAAAACAATCTACCCAAACAATGCCGGTTTTTGTTCAACCGACTTAAATTGCGTAAAATTAAGTAATTTATTATTAATGAATTTCTCACTAATAAATTATAATAGCAGATTTTTTCTAATTGAAGCCAATAGCCAATTATTTATAGCAAAAATAAGTAAATTTGTATTGTTTTCACGGCTAATTAAATCCGCACGAGCAATTTTTATTGTCACTTTACCAAATATCTATTAAATATGCATATATCAAAAGTGAAATTATTAATTAACGATTGCAATATTTAAAGCGCGCGACAAAGCTAATTTCGAGTGTTTGTGCTTGTGTGTGCACTAACAGCTGGCTTTAAGCGGGCGGTATTGCCATTAATCCATTACCGCACGTAAATAGTTAATTAAATAATTGATGCTTTAATGAATAAATAATTGAAAATAAAAGCACACGGCAAAAACAAAAGCAAAAGCAAATACCGTTGTCTGTATGTGGATTTGTTTAATGTAGGGAATGCACCTTTAAAGGGTGTCACAATAGTAGAGTTTATTTGATTTATAAAATTATTGTAAAAAGTTTCCTTCAATTAAAATTCTATAATGTTTACTTTAAAAATTTTTGTTTTTTAGTAATGAATGGTGTGATAATAAGAGAGTGTTTTAAGTTATTAAAAAAATATTGAATTTTTTTATATTATATTTCACAAAATTTTTATGTAAAACTCCACAATAATTTAAATTTAAACGTAAAGGGTATCACAATAGCAAAGTTAGTTCAATGTATAGAAAAAATATTTCTTCCAATTAAAATTCTGTAATGTTTATTTTTAAAATTTTTAATTTTTATAATAAAGGGTGTGAAAACAGGTGATGTGTTTAAGTTACCAAAAAGTATTGATTTATTTATTTGGCTTCAATATAATTATATATTGAACTCTGCAATGATTTATTTAAGGTTGTAAATAAAGGGTGTCCCAATGGGAGAGTTTTATGTTTGTAAGAAATAAGAAATTCTTTTTTATATTTCACCAAAATTATATGAAAAACTCCACATAATATAAGTTTAAAAATAAAGGGTGTCACAGTAGGAAAGTTTTATGCTTGAAAGAAATGTGCTTTTATTTCTCTGCAATAAAATTTTATGCAGAACTCTATACAAATATAAATTTAAAAGTGAAGGGTGCACCAATAGGAGAGTAAATTTGCAGAAAATAAGTGTACTGAATTTTTTTTTTTTTTTCTTCAGCAAAAATATATATTAGTAGTTTGAATGCGAAAAATAATTAATATTAATTTTATTGTAAAAATTTGTTTACATTTTCTAGCCGCTTGAAATTTGTATATGATCTTCTTAGATATACTTTTCAGGTAATGGTCGAAGTAAAAAAAGTTTTAATAATAATTTCAAATTTTTAAGGCAGAAATGTAATTTTTTCACAAAAAGAATTGTGACATTTTGTGAAGAATACGAATTTTGACTATTCTTTCGATCAATAGCTTCATTATTGTTTTTTTTTATATTTAATTTTAATTTTAAGCAGAAAAATCTTATTTATTTTCCAACAAAAAAAAATATATTACCCATCCCATTGTAACACCCTTTCCGCTCTTTTTCGCACCCAAACTGTGTTTCATATAATTAAGTATTTAAATTTATTTGGCAACGGTTTATTTGAGTGAAAATTACATTTGAATGCCGACAACGAAATGCATTTATAATTTTTTCCTCTAAGCGGCCTTATTTGTATTCGGGCGCAATTAAGTGGTTCGTAAATGTTTCGCCTGATTTTCACATTTGCTCATTTTAATTAGCGTGTGAAAAGTGTGTTTTCATTTGCATTTAACGGTTTTTATGGTCACTTTGATTTTAAATTAATTTTGTAATAAAAGATAAATACAAAGGAGTGAACTCAACTTACATTGCATAACAGGAATGTGTATATATGTACGGTTGGCAACAGTTCATAAGTTGGTATATGTATAGTTACCTGAAAAGAGAAAAGTAAAATATATTTGAAATAGGGAGGTATAATAATATAGAAACATAGAAATTCGAATTAAAATTTTGAAATATGATAGTCAGTAGTCAGATGATTCCCTACTTCTTTAAAGAAATCACAGAAATTTCAAATTTATTGGAGAGTGTTTATTGTCCTTCGAAAGAATATTTTTTGGCTTTTATTTCTTGAAGATTATCTTTTTGAAATGTTGGCCGTGGCTAAGTCTCAGATGTCAGATGTCGGTCCATCCGTTAAGTCCACTTTTCAGTGACTCATTCGAGCAGTTCGACTGTTGACTGACGAATGATACGCGTGATGTTTTGCTCCAAGGTCTGAATGTAAACGGGAGTGACCATATATGGAATGCTTTTGGAAGTCTATTATTTCTTAAATCGGGGAAATTCATTCCCAAAAGACATCTTCTCTGAAGATTTGTCACATTTCGAATGCGAAACAACCATGAATAAACTCTTCAAACGTCATTCCCACACGACAATCGAATTTTTACCCGACAGAACTCCTACGAATTACATCAGAGAAAAAGTTGAAGTTTACATCGTAAAACCCATAATGCCTTGAGATGAAAATTGGAGAACGCATATATCCAGATATTTGATTGAGAAGTGGACACTTAGGTTATTTGATTTGACTCAGTTTACCCACTTTATGGGGCTGCATTGAGTCATAGATTTGTATTGATAAACCAGATGAAAAGCAGTTGCATTCCCAAATATCATGATAGACTATGAAAAAGAAACACATGTATAAGAGAACTCTCCCAATTATGTTATGTTTTCACCAGGAGTTTTCGAAGAACTCGATTTACCTAACGCTTGTTACATCTTCAGACATAGCTGTCTCTCTAGGCTGAGATAAAACCTCTATTTCTTCACAAAATTTCCCTAGATTTCTAGATTTTGACATCTATTTTTCAAGTATTCTGTAGGGCTTTTATGAAATAAGAAATCATTAGTACAACATTAGGTTCTCATGCCAACCATCACCAATATCGATGAGATTGTTATTATAAGGACCGAGGAATGTGTACAGTTTGTGAAAGACCAATTTACATTAGTTTCTTGTCACCACTTTTCAACTGAGTAGCTCTCAATCTCATTCCATTAGTATCGGAAGATTTCCCATGCCATTAAAGTAAGTTTTACCAGCACGGTTGGGAATATATGAGGAAATGAATGCGATGGGATCGCATTAATCCCTTAAAACCTTGCCAAGGTTTCAAGTTCTTATTCATGAAATGTGTTGTACGTAGCTACCTCTACCATATGATCGTTTTAAACCTCGAGCACAATATGGACAAGACAGAAAAGTTGAAAGCAGAAATTGGGATATAGAAACATAATACAAAAAAAAAATTATCATATGAGAATTCTTCTTCCTCTTTACTGTCGCAACCACCACTTACGCGGTTATAGCCAAGTTAGCAACAGCGCGCCAGTCGTTTCTTCTTTTCGCAATTTGGTGCGAATACCAAGTGCAGTCAGGTCCTTCTCCACCTGATCCCTACAACGTAGCGGAGGTTTTCCTTTTCCTCTCCTTTAGTTCGCTGAAATATGTCAACTCGTACAGTTCATAGTTCTATCGAACGTGATAGGAGAATTACTATATATATTTTGAATGTGATAAGATCCTTCAAAGTAAAGTAAAAGTACTATATTTAAAGACAACTTGGCTAAAAGAAGTTTTCCAAATATTGTGAAAAATATATTCTGATTAAGAAAGATACATAAATAAATTATTTTTCATATGTTTTCGATGCTTGCTTCTTCGTAAGTTCTCTGGTAGCTTTTCAAAAAAGGAAGACCATTTAAAACAGAATAACAGATCAGAGTGACGATCTCAGTGAATTTAGCTATGTCTGTCCCTTAAGTTTAGAGATATCCATCTGAAGTTATGCATACCTTCTTTTCTCCTCAAGAAGCTGCACACTTGTCGTAATCGCCGATATTGGACCACTATAGCTTATAGCCGTCATACAAACTAATCGATCAAAATCAAGATGAAGATCGACCTATTTTATTCATAATATTTGTACTGTTTTATTCGTAATGCTAATTTAGTTGTGAAATTGCAATTTTTTTACTTTTAGTGATGACATACTACACAACACACTACAACAACTAGAATCTAAATCGCTCATCATCAAAATAATTAGTCACCTCTTAAGGCACAAAACATCACACCTAATTATAACATCAAATCTATGTAAAACTATTTTAAGTGACAAATTTTTGTTGCGCCATGGCGCCATAAACGAAACGGGAGTTTCCTCGATTATTGTTCGAAACTATTTTCGAATAAATTGTCGACAAAAACGCCGACATTCTCCAAATAGTCAGGTATCAGTTTCGATCGTGGCAATGGATAATGTCACTTCGCACTTGATTAATTAGCGATGATGTGAGTATTTTTTTTGGTCCCCTCGCCGCTTTAGGTGCCTATTAGTTTACATGTATGCTTTCGGCTGACGTGCGCGGTTACACATTATTTTGGGTGAGAAAAGGCAAAAACAAACCATTTTTATTTCGGTCGGCATTCGATCAAATGGCAGACATGATTTTGAGTTATACATATGCAAGTACGTGATAAGTGTTAGAAATATTATATATATTTATATATGACTGCGCTTGCCACCAAGCACCAGGGCAGCTGGCGCTTTATATGTTTTAGCGTATGTAAATTGGTGTCTGCGGAATTTGGCGCGTATGCCTGCTGAATTTATTATTAACTGCTAACAATGAGCACTTGAAATTTTTATGCGCTCCAAAACTACATATACTCATAACAATAAAAATACCAATTCAATAAAATAAATTAAGCATAAAAATTATAAATTGTCCAACAACAAAAATTATGTATTTCAGCACTTTTTTGGCACAATGTAATGGTATGTATTTTTTGGAAATTTCACAATTGATTTATTACATACAATTGACAGTTTAAGCAAGGCGTTTATGTGCATTAAGGTTGTTCTTAAAAAATTTTCGAAAACCGAAAAAAGTTTGTTTTATGTCATAAAACCACAAATCGATAAGAAGAAGAGTTAATAAAATCTATTCCTGTTAAATCTGCCGTTACACTGAAGCGTCAAGCAAAACCTGCAATCTATTTTTCTCGGATACCAAGGCACTTATTCTTGAACTTTTAACTACAGCTTCATAAGGTTTCCACCTCGACTTCTTTCATTCAGCTTCTGCAACTGGTTTCTGCTAAAATTGTCAAACTTACAGCGTTATAGCCGATCAGACAATGGCCTGTTAAACCCTCACAACCAAGAAGAGTCTAGCCTTACTGAGGGCATAGAGCGCACTTCAAGTATTACGGCCGATCTTGGGCCAACAAAGCTCCCGCGAAGTCCAGCTATTCAGTAGCAGAATACACGTGAATAGTGGAGCTGCGACCAGTTTCTATTCTACTAATGGGTATAGGGTGCCTTTCTTTGCCAGATCGCAAGTTAATCTTACCACAAAGTGACTCGATACCATTAATAACGAGGTTAGGCATTCCTTAACCAGGCCTGAACGCACGGTAAATGAGCTGAAGGCATGTTTTGCCGCCCTGCTATCAGAGTGGATGGCTTCTTTTCTGAAAAGATACACTTCAGAACAGGAAATCTGCCGCTACCATAATGATAGCAACCTCTTCTCGAAAATCACTACAAAAGGAAGTCTCAGCTTAGATTTATAATGCATTCCTGACAATATATCCCTTCACCAACCATCCCCAAAGCTTTGAACCATCCGTAGAAAGGAAGAAATTATAAGAATCACCTTTTTCCGCAGAAAAAGCTGATTTCGAAAATAGGGTGACATTTTTGATCTCAAAATTTTGATAAACTTTGTTATGTAGCTGAAGACTCTACCTTCATCAAAAACATATTGATGACGAGACGGGAAGTTATGAATACGACGTCGAAACTGTTCAACAATCTTGCGAATAGCGTTCCAAAAACCGAAATCGAAAAATAATTAGTTTCATCAAAGTTCGCTGAAGGTACTGGAGGAAGAGGAGCCTATTTTAAGCGCGCTATTAAATATTTGTGTTGAAATAAGAAAAATTCGTCAGTCCGGGTCAAATTTGATCAGTTGATATTTTCGATACCTCGATTTTCAAAGATAGTCAAACGCTAATCAACGTTAAGAAATGTCTATTACGACTCAATACATCAAAATTAGTAGCTGCAGTACACTCCCTTCTGCCTTCATAAATATATTTTGGACTACCGTCCACTAAATAAAAAAAAATTATAAATTAAAAAGAAAAAATTAATCCATTCTCCAGTACAACACTAATGTACATATCCAAATATAGTATGTGTTAAACTGGCTTATCGTCCCTGATTTACACCATCAACAGCATGTAAATCAAGGCAATAGCAAATAGTGCCACTAAAAATCAGCATAAAACATTCATATCAGCAATTACGCTAGTAAAAACAACAACAATGCCTGCAATATTACAACATTAACGGCCAGCGATGTTAAAATTAATGTTTATGGTGCGTGCGCATTTTTCATAAACGAATAAATTATTAAAAAGTGTCTGGTGCGGGCATTAAAACACTAATAATGCGAAAAATGCCGAACGAATTTTAAATGAGTTGAGAATTTTCCGAAAATAACACGAACTGTGCGTAAGCGCTATTAATACATCAATTAAATTGTCTGCTTAATGTTTACTTTGTCATTTGGCGAACACTTCAAAACACCTACTAAACGATGCCAACAACAATGAGTCATCAATATGCGAGCACAATGGCCGATAGAAGAAATACGCACAAACAAACACACACACACTCACAAACAAAGGGGCACTCATAAATTCTCGATTTCGTGGTTTGAAAGCCAGCAAACGACCTACATTTCATATTTCTTGACAATCTTTCAACGCGCGCCAAGAAATCGCCTCGGAGTGGCTACCAGCTGCTGGCCACTGCTGGCGCTGCTGCTCTTGACCAACAAGCGTGCCAATTGTGCAACGAGAAGTGTCAGTTTTGGACAATGCCAATAGCCGTTTGGGCTAATCGAAGAACGCGCAAGTCGAAGAGAATCATTGAGCTGAAATTTAATATGCGTAGTGTCAAAAATGCCTATCCACACACAAACATACTCGTACTGACAATAAGTGGCCGATTTCAAGAAATAACTCTAAAGTACTCGTACATTGATTTCATATATCGTCACCTGAAATGCTAAATAACGTAACAGTCATAAGTTTACAGACGAAGGAAAAATGATATAATAGAAACCACTCATATTGAAACAAAATTTGAGTTTTGGTTGCAAAATAGTTATATATTGGTTATCATACACTCATATTGAAACAAAATATTGCATATTATATCTGCCAATGATTTAAAATTTTTTTTGATGATAAATTGTTTTGCATTTTAGGCGACGATAAAAAGAAATTCATTATTTTCCCATAAATGCTATAAGACGTTAGAATGACAGTTTTTTCGGGAGTGTATGAGCACTTGTTTAAGATGGAGACCAGTAAATTAAAAATGCTCCACACTTTACAGCTTCTCTTCGACAAAGACGAAAACACAAGCTGAAAATGTCAATAGTATTTATGGCCTTGACACTGTAGCATCCAGCCATGTGGTGTTTAGATTCCTTAGGGAATAAACATTACAAAAAAACGTTAAGAGTCATTTAAATAAGGCTGGAAAAAAACTTATGGCCCGAATTTCCAAATGAAAATCGCTGCTTACTTAACACGACGCCAAGTGAAAAAGGTCGTGGTCGAATCGCGACGGACCATTTCAAACGGTGACCAAGTCAAAAGTAGGTGCCAGGAGGGCTTTGCTCTGTGTCTGGTGGAATTGACAGGGAATTGTCTACTATGAATTGCTCCTCCACGTCCAAACTCTTAATTCTAACCTTTTTGTCAGCAATTGAATTGTCTGAAGAAAGGGTAATAGTGTTCTATCCAAAGCCACGACAAGCACACATCGATAGCAACTCGTCCAAAGCTCTGGGAGTTTGGTTCTTAAAATGCTATGAATCTACCTTTTAGTTTCGACATAACGTGAAGTGAATACTACGTATAACTGTTTCTATCTAAGTCTATGATTTTGCTGTTAAAGAAATCGCACCAAAGAAGCTTTTGTAAATCGACTAGGTATCTGATAATAGAACCAGGCTTTTCACGATTACCATAATTGACCTAAAACGGATCATACTAATTTTGCTAAATAAAATCCTCAATTCAATGTGAAAAT
Organism: Bactrocera zonata; assembly: GCA_037783105.1. Classification (NCBI taxonomy): domain Eukaryota; kingdom Metazoa; phylum Arthropoda; class Insecta; order Diptera; family Tephritidae; genus Bactrocera; species Bactrocera zonata. The sequence continues at coordinate 204,624 of JBAWJQ010005189.1, read as the reverse complement.
GATGGATTTATATTTTCGATGTGTTTTTACGTAAGTACCTGCCGTCAACAGCCTTACTTCAAGGTGCTTAAAAGCACATAGATCAAAACAATGAGTTGATCACCGCTGATTCTGACAAGACTAAGAGTATGCTGAAATTTCGAGGCAAGCCAAATAATAGGCTTAGTGCATATTTTGATTTTAGTCGCCTCTTATGACGAGCATACCTTAACGCGGACAAATTCCATCTACTGCCCGCTGGGGGACTTACCAAATGTAAAGTCAAAAAAGCTGTAATTCTAATTTCATAGACTTAGATATGAAAACTAGAATAATTTAATTTGTGTTACAATTCAGGCTAATTTCAAATTTCGGGGTAAAAATCCAAAAAGTCGCCCATAACGAATCATTATAAAAATTTTCAGATTTGGTTTCTCAAAAACTTAACGTGGGTATCATTAAAAAACTCAGCAGAACCAAATTCATTAAACATTTGAAATTCTTCATGAATGTAGAGTTCCGATGCAAATTGAACTGGAGTTTCTATTAATCAGAGACATAAGCTTGGGAACAATTGCTCTAGGGAGGTTGATTATTATAGTGTTTCGTTGATATGTACAGGTATACAGCATCCGGAGATCGAACACCTTGAGAAGACAGTTGGGATATCTCAAGTATGGGCAAATAATGGTTTTGATCGAACTAGCTTTAGGACTGATCATAAGATTGCTGCACGAACCTAAAACTTATGTAGTTAGCTTAGGACTGTCAAATAAATCGAATGGCTCTATATCAGAAGTTACAGGTATGATGATAGATTGATGACATCGGTGGCTGCGAGCAACTTTTGGCTTTAAATTTTTCATAAGCGTGACGCAAGTTTTAAGGTGGTGATGTGTACATAAATGAGTTCCGGAATCCATTTCCTATTAATTAATATATTCAAGTAAAAGAAATTGTTGAAAAAATTCAATTCTTGAGTATTCTTATAGAGTAATCACATAACAAGTAACCTTCTCTAACTAAAGCCTCTAAAATTGAATTAGAAGGCATTAGTTTTTATGACTAAGCTATTTATATTTACTAAATGAAATTCTGCATACAGAACCATTTTCAAAAAAAAATAATAATAATAAAACAGTGGATATTAAATTTCATTTTGCACATCTGACAACGAAATATTAAAATATCCGTGCCAAAAATAAATGGAACTAAAAGAGAATGAAACATATAAATGAAAGTGAAAAAGCCCATAAAAATGAATTGTTGACATAAATTATGTTTTCATTTATCTTTTTTCTCATTGTTGGTGTGTTTTAATATCTTTTTTTTACGAGTTTTATCACTGCTTCTTCTATGAATTCAAAAGATACTCATACATGCCAGGAGCACAGGCATATGGATTAACAGCGAAAAAATGAATACACATGTTTTATGTGTTATTTTTTTCGTGTGTTATATTTCGGCAGCGGCTTTTTGATATTGAATAATCTGAAAAATATAAATAAAAAATCCACGGTGTTTCTGCCTATGTTGGCGGTTTTGCAGAGGAAAACAAATAAAAAAAATGTTTGATGTTTTAAAAATAGGTTTCATTCAATATTTCGGCTGTCATATTCTAGGGATTACGATTATATGACTGTTGTGTGATACATTTTTGTTGTTGTTGTTGTAGCGAAAGTTTGTGATAAGTGAAGCGTGCTGCTTAAACCGCTAATGCCATTGGAAATATTTCGACGTAAATCAGGGATTGTTGAAATGTTCGTTCATTTGACACGAATATGGTAATACTGTTTTTAGCTGATCAGTTTGATTGATTTTTTAAATAAATATTTAAACAGATGGGGACATTTGTCGAAAATACTTATATGTCTATGTGCGTATTTTGATGACATAACAAAAACATTACTCGTATAGTAATTAATATACAATTTTATTAGATTTTACGAATCAAATTTTACAAAAAAATTTTATCAGGTGGTAACTCTCTTCTAAATAATTTTTATTTGTAGATTTCTAATATGATGTACACTTCATAATTTTGATTAATCCATGAATTTTATAAAAAAAAAAATATTTTTTACGGTTGGCAACTCTGTTGAAAAAATATTTTTTGTTTATAGATTTCTAATATGATCTATACTTCATAATTTTGCTTAATTCATGAATGTTATAAATAAATAATTTTTTACGGGTGGCAACTCTGTTGAAAAAATATTTTCCATTGCAAGCTTTTTTGAACCACAGTTTGTAGTGCTTCTTTATCTTATGAAACTATTGGTTTAAAAGTTTTTAAACAGGTGGCAACTATACTTTTTTCCATTGCAAGCTTTTTTAATGCTTCCTAGTTTGTAGTGCTACATAGTCAAAATATTTTTTTGGCTTCAAAATTTTTAAAATTTTATTTATTATTTCTTTCATATACCTTTTCTAATAAAAAATATATTTTATTTTTAAATTTTTCAATTTTATTTAACTAGCTAAATATCTTAAAATAATCTCTCTACATTAGCTTATTTGGTCAGCATTTGACATGCAGAACCCGAACGAAATATTCTTAAATAGCAGAAACAATAAAATTGTTATAAAAATTTATTTCGCTTTACATGACACATTTAGAAGACGCCGCATGTCGTAGCCTTGCCAAAATGCATGGCGCGCTTTAATGGCAAATGTTAATTGGTTTGGCAACATTAAAAATATTCAGCATATTTGGGTGTGTCAATACTGGGAAGAGACAACTATTTTAAATGACGAAGCACAGTGGGACGCTTTAGCAGAATTTTAAATTTTACTGGTCCAAAACTAAGAAATTTTTTTATAATTATACAAAAAAATATAATGTAGCTCTGAGATTATTTGCTTTCCTTAAGATTTTTCTAAGCTTTAAAAGAAAACAAAAAAGAGGTTACCATATGTTCTGAAAGTAAAAATTCTAAAAAACATAAATATATATAAAAAAAAAGTAAAAAAAGAATAAAAATTTAATTAATTAATTGTTGTTAATACAAGTTTTTTGTAAACGCGAGTATACACAAACACTGCTTAAAAAGTTAATTTAAACAAAATTTATGTTCAGGGTTGCCAACTAATTTTTAATATATAAATTTTTATTAATACGTTCATTAGAGAAAATACAAAGTTTGAACACAAACTGCTAAAATTTTAAATTGGCTGTGGATAAACACTACTTAAAATCTTAATTTAAACAAAATTTGTGTTCAGGGTTGCCAACTAATTTCAAATATAAATTTTTATAAGTAAATATAATATATTAGAAAAGTTACAAAATGTAAACACTATCTGCTAAAATAGTTCTTAAAACTTTTAATAAAACATATTGTTGGGTCAGTGTTGCCACCATTTTGAAAATAAATATAATTGTATTCATAAATAAAATTTTATAAAAATTAAATAAAAGCCAAAGCGTTTATTCAAAGGGTTCGAAGAGACCTTTATATTAAAATTGCCTTATCAACATTGCCACCCAGTTTAAACGTGTAAAATAATTACATTTATGATTGTAGTTTGGATATATTTTGTGGGAACTTGTTAAAATTAAAAAACAAATATACATACATAAGATAAAACACGTATGAAAATATACTAGAAAATGGTATAATTTTAAAATCTCTTAATGAATTTTGCGCAACTGCTGCCATATCTCAATCCTTTCCGCTGCGGCTAAAATGCTCTTTAGCTTATTTTCATTTCCATTGTTTTGACACTTTCACCATTTACTGTCAACCAACTATTTTCCCAACATTTTTTCTATATTGTTCATGTTGTTTGTGTGCCTTTAGTATTTATTAAGTGTGCAATAATTTATTAATTGTTTTGATCTTCTATTATATTCTAAACAATTTTGGCGTCAAATGTCGACAATGCACTGAATAGTGAGGAATTTTCATTTTCATTTCAAACTTTTTTTTCCTTTTACCACACGTTCGTGGCTCACTTAAATAATAAATAGTGGCTAATTTATGGCAGAGTGTACGTTGCCAAAAGCTCATTAGTGTGATTGTGTTTCGGGATATATTCATATACTATACCTTTATTATATTATATATTTTATATATAAATATAAATGTAGGTGAATGTATGATAAGTATGTTTTCGCTTGTGGGCGGTTTCTGTTATTTACACGCTAGCAGGTCTTTAATATTAAATAAATAATTTTTTAATGTTGAGTAGATGTTCAACAAGTATTATTGGTGAAACAAAAAGTCATAATATAGAAAATAGGTTCAAAGTTCTATAATAAATAAAAAAAAATTTTAAAACACATAAGCTGTATATTCACTCTTATGAGAAAATGTGAGATCTCTCTTATCTACAAAAAAAATTTAAATTTATTTTCAATTATTGCGATGGGTTTTTATCCTCACTTAAAAGTAGAAAATTGTTGATGAAACTTGGCACTCGATGATTTTTTTAATTGACGACGCAATAACAGGTCAGCCTCCGGCCTAATATAGTAAAACAAATTTTTTGGGCAAAATTCATTTTTTTATTCAACATCTAGCAAGATTTGTCCTTTGCTGTAAAATTGGCCTCAGTTTCGGTGATCAGCTTTTCGTTCGAAAATTTATTCCCACCGAGCATTCTTTTCAGAACTGAAAATAGTCACTAGGGGCTAGATTTGAAGAATATAGTGAATGCGGAAGCAATACCAATTCATGGAGGTTTGCCTTATTTTCACTGACTTGTGAGAGGGTGCATTGTCTTGGTGAAACAGCACTTTCTTTTTCTTCAAATCCGGCCTTTTCCGACTATTTCGTCCTTCGAACGCTATGCAATAGTCGCTGTTGATAGTACTTCCCACAGGAACCATAACCTTGTCAACTGAATGTTGCTTTTTCTCAGCTTTCGAGCGGGTTCATCGTTTGCAGGAGGAAAATGATGGAGCCGTCCTTCATCTATTTTCATATATCGACACAAAAACTCGATTTTATTACGGTTGAACAACTCCAAACATTGGTCGGAATCATCAACTCGTCATTGTTTTTGTCCAAAGTGAGCTCGCGGGGCATCTACTTTGCAGAGAGTTTTCTCAAATCCAAATATTCATGAGTAATATGATTTGTACAATTTAATTGATATCTTTAGAGTGTCTGCTATCTCAAACAAGTTCGCCTTACGGTCATCAAAAATTATTTTGCGGACTTTTTAGATATTTTCATCGGTTACAGGAACGTCTAAACTTTGATTTTCCTGTGGTAGTGTCCGAAAACTCGTCATCAAGCCAAAGTTCTTGCTTCAACTGCATTTTTAACCTTCAAAAAGCAATATTTTAATAACACACGAAATTCCTTTTTATTCATTTTTCTCACAATTAAAAAGTCAAATTTACGCACGCGCCTTTTGAAGGCGTTAAAGTATAACTAAAAATCATATGGATTTAATTCTAGTAGCGCCATCTAAAGTATTTGTCGAATTCGACACAAATGGATATGAAATATGGCTCTGGGTAGTTTTAATATTTTTAGAGAAAAAGGCGTGGTTTCTCGCTCCAAAATTACCAGTGTACCCCATCTGATCAAATTCGGCCTGTACTACAAATCTTTATTATTATCTTTAAATTAGGCTTGACAGAGATGGCAATGTCTTCAGCGAATTTTAGTTTTTTTTAGATTCATAGACTTCCAACACTCTTCTGTGACATTTTCAATTCTTCCGTAGCCATGATTCTATTAGAAACCCGAAATTGTAAGCAAAGCCATTATACGATTCTCTTTGCATGGTAAAAATCTTGATGGCGATCATAAACAAGCTTGTAACAATATAGAAAAACATTTTATAGTTTAAAGGGACCAGTACGTTTCAAATTTGATCACCTGGCTTATTCAAGGTAATAGTTTCCACCGCTGATATACGATGTATAAGGAGACGGAGGATGATATCTAAACAAAATTGCGGTCCGATCATCATTAATACACCGATATGTATGTATATCAGCTGTCGTCGATTTTCCAAGCCTTGGAGAGAGGCTTAGTTAGCAAGGCTGAACGACTAATAAAATAAGTCGCAATGATTATTTTTGTTAAAGCTTCGACTTACATTGTCTTATAAAGTATTATAGAATCTTATCTTCAAAAGTATTAATTATATCTGATCGATAAGTTGGCCATCCATTGCAGCTCTGTGTCTATAAAACCACAACATAACCAAACTTTTTACTAGTGCTCAGCACATATATATCCGCATGAACAGAAGAACTCGATTATTTAAGTTTCTTGGATCATCTCAAAGGACGTAAGCTCTCACTTGCTTCGCTGCCACTTTTATTTCCCATTGGAATTGCAATTGTGCGCTCTTGTTGAGAATAATGGCCAAACTTGCGCATTCACACGCTTCTTATGATTCGCATTGTTGTTGCATGAGCCTTAACAAGCTGAAGATAACCCCTTTACAACTTCATACATTCGTACAAATTCGCTTTTCTTATCGTTTTTCGCTGGGGACTAACACACATGTGGCTGAGAAAGTTTTGCGATCGAAATTTAAAAAAAAAGTTGTGAGAGTGTCTTTTTTTTTTTTTCAAAAAACAATTTTTATTTTAATTTTTTTTTAACAAAAAAATTATTATATTTTTTTTAGTAATTTGTTCTTCATATTTGCCAAAACTTTCTTAGTTGCGCTGCATATTGGGTTAACAGTGCCGGTGCCATGCTCCTTCCCTGTTTGTTTGGTTGTCTGTGTGTATTGCGCCACTTATTCTTCCAGCTGTTCACTGGAGCAGTTGAGCTCAATTGCGCTTCACTGATTCCGGCTGACTGCCACAAGTCTTTTACAAAATGTTTTTCTTGCACTATTTTTGCTTCCCCGAGCTTTTCCCAAAAATAAGTAGAAAATGTATGCTTTTGCGGGGAAAAGTTCGCCGGTTATTCTCGCATAGCCACATATACCACAATCTACCATGTTCTTTGTTGTTGTTGTTGTTGTTGCGTTTACCTTTTCACAGTTCGTGTATTTTTAGTTTATTGTTTACGCTTGTTTGGGCCCGTGACCGGACCGCAAGCACTCACTACCTTACGACTTCGCATTACGACTTTTATGATGTTGCAGCTTTTCTTCCACACACACACACACGCACACATACCTTTACACACACACAAACACATGCCATGTTGAGCATGTGTTTAAAAATGCATTTATTTCTGTGTGTCCACCGTACCTCTTCCGTTCTACGATTCGGCATTATTTTGCCTTCTTCGCTGTGGCCAACTCCCCACAGAGTTATTTGGGTCGGTGTTTCGGTTTTTATTTTTACCCCATTTGCTGCACTTTCATTGGGTTTTATGGTTTCCTTGCCGCAACTTTCCTTTTTTTCTTAATAACTGCTATTTCATTATATGTATAGTCCACTCTTTCACTTTTGCCCTCGGCACTGAGGCTATTTTATGCCGTTCTTTTAATCAGCATTAATTTTCTGAACTTTTTCGCAGCAACTGCAAAGTTTTTCATTAGCTGTGAATGCCACTTCTGAGAATTTTCACATTAAATGCTCTATTTACATCAAACTAGATTAGATGGGAGTATAAATGGATAAGCAATTTGTAACGGTAAAGTGGGCAATATTTCTAGAAGAACCTAATAAAATTCCTCAAGTACTTGTTAAAAGCTTTGACGGAGAGAATAGAAAAAGTTTTGGATTTAAACCAATTTTGAAATATAAAGGGTGATCCATTTCGAGATTCCCTACTTTTTATAACGCCAAATTTAATGGGGAATGTTTATTATCATTCGAAAGAGCATTCTTTGGCATTTACGTGTACGTTTCAGATGGTCCATCCGTTGAGTCCAGTTTTCGATGACTTGTTCGAGCATTTTGACTATTAAATTTTATCCAAGTCCAGAATCGAAGACGGATTGAATGGCATTTTTGAATTTAAACCTACTTTGACAGCTACCAACCATCAGGCTTGCAATTACCCTAAAACATGATTTACTCATTAAAATGTGAGGCTCCAAAAATATAATATAAAATTTATAAATAATTATTTATATTTCTTCAAAATTAATAAAAATTACTTAATTTTATTTTCCATTAAGTCCGGTTGCAGCTTCAAAATTCATATTTTTGCAATAATATTACCTTAAAGGTATTCATTTAGTACTTATCTCACAAAAGAAAACCGAAAACTTTGATAAATTTGAGACACATTTTTAAAAATATTTTCCTTTCAGTTCGATACACTTGAAAAATTAGTTTCGTGGAAGTCTTCTAAGTAGGTCCCTGTAATAGCGATAACCGTGACATTTGACTAAAATTTCTGCTTCGTTAGTGCCTTTTCAAGCTCGTAAAAAATAGGAAGAAACTCAAAACAGAGACCAAAGCAGATTTTCCAGATTTTCCGTTAAGTCCTCGGTCTGGTGTCTCGCTCCCTGCCAAATCGTTTTCCCCTGGCAAACTCGAAGAGGTATTACTTTGCTGTAACCTTACTCTATTCACTAATGACTGGAAGGTTATCAGGCTGGAAAATACGCCTAAACCAGGAGTCGTTAGGTCGTCTTAGCCACGCAATGGGGGTGGTTTTCATGATCCTCCAAAGCGAAAGCCAAAACGGATAACCCACAGCCTCCAGCCGCGATGGCGGCGAAGGTAGATAAAATTCGGATCTACGGATGTTGACTCTATCCCTTCCGACGCGGAAATTACAGAAGGCGGCTTGTCGATTAATGGATCCGTCTTAGGTCTCGATCGCTTGTTAGGTAAGGATCCTATAGATACCTATGATGTTTTGGAACTCACACTGCAGCAGAGAAGTAAATAGGATGAAGCTTCTTCAAATTAATCTCTCGCACGCAAAAGCAGCATTCGCCAAGTTCTCTCTTCGCCTAGGGGGAGACGAAGCCGACGTCGTGCTAATCCAGGAACCATTTTCGTTAGGAAGTTTATTTAGATTACTCAGTCGTAAAAGGCCAATGTCTAAGCAATACTTACCATTATTTCCCACGGCCTAGTGACTCAGCCCCACTTATACACCAAAAATAAATGCTAAAATGAACAAATTCTTCTCCCCTTCCCCCTAAATAGTGTGTAAAGGTGCTTAGCTAATCTCTGCAATGCCCATTTTGCCAATCAAATTGCAAATGCGTTGTCATTTGTCATGTCATGCATAATTACCAACAGCATGCGACATGAGCAAAGTGATTTTTAACTTTTAACTTTTATTGACTAATCCGTTATTACGGTAATTGAGTGCGCACGGTAATGACAGTTAAGTATTGCCATTTTTGCACTTTGTTGCTCTTTATGATGGCAATAAATGTGCAAACCTGCAACAGCAACAGCATCAGCTGCTACCAGCAATTCCGAAAATTGACATCACACACAACAACAACTACGACAACGGATTGTGAGTAAATCCAATTGTTTGCAAAAAAAAGTTTTTGTTGCTGTCGGCGTGGCTTATGTGCCACAGTGGGTGGTTAGCAGTGACACCACCAGCAACACCATTACCAACACCGCTCCTTCGGTGTGTGTGTCAGTGCTGATTCTCCGCTCGATTTTTACGGCTTCTGGCAATTGTTCGAATTTGTCAAAAGGCTTTGTACGTTTACGAGCATATTGGCCAGCCCCGGCCAGCTGGAGGCAACTGATTTTGCATGCAGCAAAATACAATAGCTGTGCACTGCTGTTATTGTTGTTGTTTACATGTGTCAAATGTGTGTTGTTTTTTTTTTGTGTTATTGTTGTTGGTACTTCGTAAAGTTTACGATTGGGTTAAAGCCATGTATTTTAATTAACTCAGCTGGGACAGTTGTGACAAGTGCTGACTGCAAAAGTTGGAAAGAATGAGAAAGTGTTTTCACAAACAAAAAAAATTCTCTGTATATAAATACTCACACATGTAAATAAGTGCATGGAGTGAACGGAATTTTTATGACTGGTTGACAGTATGCAATGTTAGTTTCAAATTTTGCTTATTTAATGTTTGATGAGGTGGCATATGTTGACTTTTTGACTAGTATTTTTGCAGAAAATAGTTTTTTACAAGAAAAGATGGGTAAACAGGATTGCCAACTACATGAAAAGTGAAAATCAAATAATGAATAATTCATACGCAAAACAATAATAAATACATATATAAACGGTGGCTGAGGGTATATATGTACATAAGTAATGTTATTTGTAACAGTGTTGCCACCCTTTTCAGTAATTAAAATAAGATTAGTTTTTATTACAGCTAATAAAGAGAAAATTTCTTGATATACTTTTGACGAAATCGTCATTCTGCTACATATTAGCAAGGCTACCGAAACTCGCTAACACCTACACACTGTGCAACTCATAAGGTCTTTATGCAAGAAAAGGATGAACGAACACAAATCACCAGAGTTTCGATTGATATTATTTTTCTGTGATTTAACCGAAATACGGTTTGCAGTTTTAACGTTTATTTGTTTTAATGGGGTTGCCAGATTTTCAAAAATAAACGAAGCGTTGAAATAAATAAGAAATTTATACTATATAAATATAAATGCCAAAGTTGCAAGAAACTGGAAAATATTTAAAACGTGGTTGCCAGACTTAAAAAATTAAGAAAATTGGAAATTATTAGTATATAATTTCAAATATGTTACAATTTTGCCACACTTGTTATTATATTGAACATTATTGCTTATAATTGAAAAAGGCTGCCACATTTTTGAAAAACATAGTGGGGTTGCCACTTATTCTTAAAAACAAATTTTATGATTGCTCACCAATACATACATACATTAATATAACATATGTCGTAAAATGCTATAGTTCGATGTATTATAAACAAATATTTGGTAGAGTTGCCACCTTAAGAAAAGTTACAAAATAAAAAGAGCTTAAAATAGTTATTTTTGAAATACATATTTTTGAATATGTACGGGTGGGCCATATAAAATTTTAAATTTAAAAAGTCAATAAAAAAAAACGGCTTGATATTTTTCAAAGGTCTAACATTTATTTAAAAGGTTGTCCAGCACGGCTGAATTTACAGTAGCTTATCCGATCCACCCAATTTTGGAGTACTTTCTCGATGGTTTCAGGCTTTATGGCAGCAATGCAGCTTGAATCTCGTACTTTAGATCTTAAATTGTTTCTGGATGGTTGGCGTAACATTTATCTTTAACAGCTCTCCGCAGAAAATAGTCCAACGGAGTTAAATCGCAGCTTCTGGGAGGCCAATTCACATCACCTCTTTTGCTGATTATGCGATTTTCGAAGATAGGGCGAAAAAGGCTGAGTGTAGCGTTTGCTGTATGGCACGTAGCGCTGTCCTGCTGGAACCAATTGTTGTCCAAGTCTTCCTCTTCAATTTGCTTGAAGAAAAATTCGGTTAACATTGCGCAATATCGCTCACCATTGGTGGTTAGGGCGGTTCCTTCTTCATTTTCGAAGAAAAATGGGCCGATGGTTACACCAGACCAAAATCCGCACCATACAGTGATTCGTGCTGGGTGCATTGGCTTCTCGACGATTACGTGCGGGTTTTCTGTGCTCCAAATGCGACAATTCTGCTTGTTAACGTAACCATCGAGGTCGAAATGAGTCTCGTCCGAAAAGATGATTTTTCGGTAAAATTGACCATCCACTTGACTCACCACTTTGGAAAAAAGTTTTCAATATTTCCCAGTTTTCTTCTAGTGAATAGCGACCCATTTCGTAAATTTTAGACTTTTTACTGAATATCTGTCACTATCCGAATGGTATTTGACGTTTCCAATGTCAAAATATAGATAATTCAAATTTAAAACGTTAGATGGCCCACCCGTTATAATTTATTATACATATGTATAAAGGGTCATTGATTTCGAATTTTTAAAGAAAAAATAAACTTCAAATTTAATGGGGAATGTTTTTTTATCATTCGATAGATCATTCTTCGGCATTTATTTTATGCAGATTATCTCTTTCTAACGCCCCCGAGATCACGAGTTTCAATTTCAGGCATCAAATAGTAGGTTATCATGACGCAATAACGGTCGCCTTTGACGATTACGTTCTCATCGGCATAATTTTTGAAGAAATATGAACCGATGATTCCACCGACCCTCAAACAAGACTAAACCGTTGTTTTTTCGGTTTAAGTGGCAGCTCTTGAATCTTTTCAGGATGCTCTTCGTCCCAAATGCAGCAATTTTGCTTGTTTGCAAGCCCATTGAGACAGAAATGGACTTCAACTTGAACCAATTTTGGCTCGAAAATGTCGGATATTCTTGGAACCTTTCAAGACCCCATAGAGCGAAGCGATGTCGCTTGGGAAGATGGAGCAGCTTCAGTTCTTGCACAAGCTGCATTTTGTATGCTTTCAATTTAAGATCTCAACGTAAAATTCGCCACGTAATTCTATACATCATTCCGAACGCTACGAACGGCGCCGAATCGACTCTTCACGGGCTTCGTATATACTTGTACTCTCAGTTATGGGTGCTATATTTTGCCAAACAATACGGCACAAAATTAACGTGATAGGTTGACACGACTCACGCTTAATCTGCCGAAAAAATGCTTTAGAAAAATAGCTCTAATTGGATCACCCGTTATACATATTTTTAACACTAGTACCGTAAATAAAGAAGTGGGTTAGCAAATAACTGAATCTAATGCTCTGTCAAAATGGTGAAATCGTATATTAATCGAAAACAGAATATGATCCTTTTAAAATAACAAAATATTTGGCCACCGAAATATTATTATAATTCTCATTATTATTTTCACATTAATTAAATAACGATTTTCCATTAAGGTCCACACACTTCCATCGAAACCAATAAACTTGTCAGGATCTTCAACCATTTACGCACTTATCCAGCTCCTCGCTGCTTTCAATCAAAATGTCTGCGTATAAAGCCAACTGCCACATCCTTGCGCAAAACTTACATTAAATAAAATGACTTTAACACGTCCATAATTTATGAGCTGAATGCAATTAGTTCTACGGAACTGAAAATTACATAAATTAATTGATCAAGTTTAAACAGAATCGAAGAACAGTCAAAAGAGACATTGTGGGCCGGCGCTCGAACAGCATGCACAGCCCCCACAAGCTCCATAACCGCTGGCAACTGCAGCAAATAGGTTGTAAATAACATCCAACAATAGCCTGCAAGCGTCACTCACACAATAACACCAACAACAATGCAACATCACAATAACAACAATACAACATCACCATAACAAAATGGCAACAATATTGAATGCATTGAAAACAGTTAAGCTCTTGTCAACTTCATAAACTAATAATAGACTCAGTATGAGCTCCGGCACACGGTTGAAAGCGGAAATATAATGGATTCAGATACACACACGTAAATAGCAAGAGCTGCAATACTTTCATGCAGTTGTGTCGGGGTATGCAAGTGGTTGCAGTGGCCAAGGTGTATCCTTGTGTGTTCGTGTGTGGGTTGGCATATCAAATGTTAAGTGATTTTACAACACAATTTTGAGCTCTGCAGCATGCTTCACTCAAATTTAAACGATATGACTGCACTATGCAGCAAAGTGGATTTCTTTTGAATGCCTAACTAGAGAACTCAGAACTGGAAAGAATTAACTCTGGAATTGAGTATTGATCCATAATTTATGGACTATCCGACAGTAAAACATTACATGCTTTTATATGAATTTGTTTAGTTTATTCCTGGAATTAATAAAGGACTTGTTTCTATATGTATGACAAACTTTGGGTTTTTGAAGAAAAGTTGACTAGAAATTTTTGGATGAACTGCAGAAACTCTTTGGAAAATCGCAAATTTAAGGCTTCGAGAACCTATGCGCTTTTCTTTCTCAGTAAATTTCAGCTATAGGGACAAGATTTCCTCAGAAAAAAAAAAAAAACAAATAGTAAAGCACTTTTTAAGTTCTTTATACCTCCCTCAGACATTCAAAAATTTTGTTTTTAAAGTCACTTTCATGAATCCATAAAATTTTAAATTGTCTTCCATCTGATCAAATTTGACCCGGACTATAAAAAATACATTTTCAAGTATTTAAATACAATTTTTCGCATATAAAAGAAACTCCTGATCCAATAAAAATATGACAGGTTAAGTTAAGTTAAATGGGCCGTTCTAAGAAGGAATCTCATTCGGCCAGTTTAGATCGCCGGTACGTTGTGGTAACCAGAACTCCTATAAAAATTTGCAACAGTGATCGTCTTAATTAGACAAAGCGCTTTTTCCCGATAACAAATTTGTTGAAGCGACCAATGCTAATTTCGGATATGTTTGCTGGTTCGGCGACGGCATGCCTGCCGATATTGTTCAGCAACAGTCTTGCTAATGTTGGACAATGGTGGAGAAAGTGGCTGTACGGATGCCCCATTTAGCTGGTCCATATACTTTGCAGTTTATTCCGATCCCTCTATGATCGGGCACCCAAAACGTGTCTGATCATGAATTAGCATAATATTATTTTTAGTGTATACAGACACACCTTGGCTAATTTCGAGCGCACTTTGTGCGAACGTCATCAGCTGAGCTGTCGGAGTGAATGCTCATCTCTCTGAAAGAAACTGCATTCCGTAGCAGTAAATCTCCATGAAAAATATAACAGTAGTCCCCGAAACCAAGCTTCAGGAAGACCTTCCTACAAAATACTCCCAATCCAACTCTCCTCCTAGCTTTGACCCATCCAAGAAAAAGGTCACTGCGCCTCTTCTGCAGCGACTTCTTCCAGTCCACATATCCCTCGTGGATATGTGAGCGGAGAAACAGCTACGAGGAGTTGCCTCCTTAACGCAGTGGTCAGAGTTTTCAGTAATGCAATTGGAGGTGGAGAGAATTTCAGCATGACCCAATTTGAGCTCCTTCACATACCTCGCTTCTCTGACCCTTAAAAATGTTCGCTGCAATACACATGTCAAAAAGTATAACAAGAATAATCCAATTTAACGTTTGCTTGTTATACGCGTTAATCAGCAGTTGGGATAGCTTTGAGTATTTTCAGTGAATTTTGGATTTTTCTGTTTCGTCTCATTTTTGAAACTTTATCAATTTAATAAAGCTGTCTACATATTATTGATTTTTGACCTGCTTTGACTTGGTTTTTCGGCTTCGGTTGATCTTTGCCACGATATTCGATTGACTGTCTGTTTCCCGGTCGTAAGCATAGATCCAAGACTCATAGCCAGGAGTGATTCAGTTCATTACATCCTGGTAATCGGAAAGCATTGTTTCACAGACGTTAATGTGACGCTGTTTTTCGAAACAATTTTGCTTAAATTTTCTTAGTGCCAAATGATATTTCAAAATGGTTTTCAATTATCCTTTCGATATTCCAAAGATGCCAGTAAGATCTCACTGTTAATCACCAATTGCACTTCAATAAAATGTGTTTATCATCATTAGCATCAAGGCCGTCCTGGACGTGGTTCATCGTCAGCGCGTCTAATTACTATTAGCGAAGGCCTTTTCCAACATTCTGAATGTTTTGGCATCAGAAATTTGATTCCGCACAAAAAATGCCACTAACAGTTATACCAATATAGACAAAAATATTTCGGCGAAATTTAAATTAAAAAGTCTTACTATTTTGTGCCCACAGTACTAAATAGACATATTGATTCCGGCCAAAGTGTACGACTTTTCGATTCATTGGAAAAGCATTCACTTGTGCTCTTTTATTATATGCTTTGCATCAAAATTAATTTTGTTGTACTGTGTTGTCCGGTATTTACCAATAAAGGATATTAAAATATTCATGTATGCAGAGAAGCAATAATGAATGCATACAAGAGTACTTCCCAGCATCAATATTTGCTAAGTAAGAGAATATATGCTTCTACTTCTTTAGCTTCCTGATGCAAATATTTCTACTTTATATATATATATATATATATATATATATTTATAATATGTACATACATATATAAACAGTTTAATATTAGTATTACACATATACATTTGTATTGAAGGAATTGTTGTATGTATATTAGCAATAAATTCCACTAAATGACAGTTCAGTTAAATATATGAATATTATTCAGTCGTCAAGTGTAAGAATATTTACAATTATATAAATAGATGCACGTGTATAATGTTCATATATACAGTTATATATATCTTTTTTATCAATAATTTAAAAGCCGCACTTGCTACACGGAAATCCGTATTATTTTCATAGATATGATAGCAGCAATAAATCTTTGGCGAAAAAAACTAAAACGGTACATCAAAAAAAAAAATTAATAAAATTATGCATGGAATTTAAAGTTGAGAATGATATTAATTAAATACTTATTGTACAATGCATAACAGTTTGACAAAATTTGCTAACTTTTTTTCAACCGGAAATTTATTGTTTTAGCGTTAAAAATATTAATTACCATGGAATGCTTTGAAGAACAGGTTTCGCTTTGCAGTTTGAAGTTTTTTGTCCGTTATGTAAGCTATGTGTTTATGGAAGACATAAATTATGAAATAACGGAAATAATTAATAACGGTTTTAGATTTTTGCTTGCTGCTTTATGCTAATATATGTTTGACGCAGCATATTAAACACGAGTTAACAGATCGTTAATTTACTTCGTGGCAAATTGGCGACAAAATTAAAAAAAAAATGCTTTTGTCAAGGAAATTATTAAGATGGAATTCAGATGATTGAAATACAAACTACGCAAGCCGACTTCGATTCGCTACTGAACAGCTCGCTTTGATTGAGCTCTCTTTCTATCTCTACTATTAAAATTGTATATGGAAAGCAACAGCAAAGTTATTCTGTTGAATTTTTATGAATAGAGAAAGAAAGAGAGAGTAAAGTAGGGAGATATAGGAAAAAAAATTTGTAAAAAGAGTTAAACCACTTTTGAGTCTCATACGCTGAACACAATGGTTGCGACACAACATTGCATCACGACAGTGAACTAAAAACGGCGTTGTGCATCCTACTACCTGAACGCATGTACACAAGACAACACAGCTCTCCATTTTGCATGTACACAATTTCGTTGTGGCCATACTAATACCTTGCACTTCAATGAAATTTTAATATTTTGTTCAAAGTGAAATTTTTTATGCAAAAAATAAGTAAATAGGTTAATTTATTTGTTTTAAATTATCAATTGTTATTACAAATGGTAAAATAGAGCAATAATAGAGCTATCTTATGCTTTTATTTGTAAAATAACGTCAAGTTTGTAAGAGCTGTGAATAATTTTACATTTTACATATTAGTGGCATCACCACTTTTCCTCATCTCTCTATCTTCCATTCTACTGTCAACTCTACTGTCGTCCTACTGTCGCAGGCAAATATAGGAAAATTTTGAATTTAGCGAGAACGACAACTGTCGGCCTACCGTCGCATAGTCGTGCAGCTGACAAAATAACAGTGTCCATAAGAACGAGTGCATTTTAATATTTGACAGATGTCCGTTGTCGTCTGTCGCAACCATTGTGTTCAGCGTATCTCTGTGTTTCACTAGACCATTTTTTTTTTATTTATGCCAATTGTTTATTTGATTCGCCAACTCTCTCAGGTCTGACTCTTTGAAAATAACTCATGTGAAATCAAATGGTGATTTAGATAATTCCTCTTATTTAAAAATTTTCTAAACAACAGAACAAATTTACGACGTTTACCTGACAGATATTCTATATTTTTTTCCAGTGAAAAATTTTTCGACAAATGTATGAAATCTTTGTAATTGATTAGTCGGGTAGGTTAGATTAGGTAAATAGGCTGATTGCTCGTGATGCCACGAATAACCCCATTGGGTCTGCGATAGACATCTGTTCGTTGTGATGCCCTGAACTCGTAGGCATGGATCAAATAGATCGTCGATTTTCTATAAAACGTCTAGAGACAGCCACAAATTTACTGAGGTGGCTAATATCAATCAGGAATGTTTAATATGGAAAACGTTTGGTGCTTTTGCTTGTGAGATCTTGAACTCCTTGACTAGCAAGAGAGCTTACTGTCAGCGACCTTAAGGTCCGTATAGCAGCTTTTTTGTCAAAGCGACTGCATGTCTCCATAAAAGATGCCGCAATTCGAAGAAATACGTCTGCTGCTACCTGATGGCTGCCATTTCCGCTTGAACACTACAGTGGCCTGGCAGTCTGAAGCAATAGTTTATTGAGAGCTCCAGGCAGAAAACTATCCCTTCAACCTCCCCCTTAAGTTTTGATATATTCGTGAAAAGAATCACTAATGCCTCTTCTCCAGCGACTCCGCCCCACTCATACATGTATCTCTCGCAGATATTCAGTTTTAACTCTCTTATGATTAGCAGTCTTTCACTTTCCGTTACACTCAATAATGCCAAGCTACAGAGCTCCAAAAAACTTCAATTACAACTTATAACTAACTGACTTTCCCGGTCGGTTGTATTTAGATAGACATATTTGTAGATAGACATTAGATTACTTACAGGATTTTACTCCAAAATCCAACTTCATTTATCTAAAATAACCTTCCTGTGTACAGTTATCATACATATGCCACTCACCTGAAAGAAAAATAAGCAGAATAAAATTTGGATTTAAATTTGACTTGAGAACTTGTTTCATATTAAAAATGAATATTTCTATGTTTGCAATTTTCTTCTCCGACACACATAACCACACTTTCTCACGCGAGTAAATATGCTCAAATGCAAAGCCACATAAAATGTATAGTACACACACCCCTTCTTATAACTTTGTGCTTTGCATGCTAGTAAATTCAACGAAAGTGAAATAAGCAGCCAAATGCAGTTTGGTGAAAATTGCAAGTTTGCATTTTCAAAGCGTTTGTGCTTCTTCCATTCTCAGATGTGCCACCACCATGCAGCCAGGGGCTATGATGAGCCAACACAAAGGAAACGTCAAATTATAAACACTTTGCATAAACAAATTTGAGAAGTTGCGGGATAGAATTGACTTTAAAGGGTATGTATGTATGTGTGGATGTGTGAATATATAATATATGAAAAGGTAAATGTAGATTTTCTCTGGCACTGCTTTGGTGTAGTTTTGCTGACATTGAATTTTAATAACAGAAGCATAAGCAAAGCGATCACCAGCAGAGAGAGGGCGATTATCACCAACAACTTTATTCGATGTAGAAAGAGTGCATTATTTTAAGAAATAGGTAGAGTGGCTGTCTGACGACGTACCTTGGCCCTTAGAAGGCCTATTGTGAAACCAACGAGACTAAAACCTCCTCATTCTGGCCTCTTTGAACTACCCGCGCTTGCGCTGAGGCGATCAGTACCAAAAGTTTTATTTGTGCAATCTCCAAAACGACGTACATAAAGAAACTCTCGACCGATGATTGGTATTATTTTCCTACACAAAGTCTTGCATTTTGAACTGTATATTCTCTTCTTCTTCTACCTCCCGGCAGCTTTAGCGGCAGCGATAGTCATTATCAGGTTTTTCTTATCTGCTGGCATGTTTGCCCATTAAGCAGTGAGCTGTTAGCACCCTTACTAGATTTTTTACGTTTCCTTTTGAATATGCGGCCCATATTCCATTCATACCACGTTTGGCTGCTATCGACTAAATATCTACAAGTAGCCAGAGTCAGAGTAAATCCCTATTTAACGGAGTCTACTTAACAGGTGATACTTGCTCTGGATAGTTGATCTGATTCACAGTTTTCCCTAAATGGATTTTCCTATGTGCTGGAGCCCATTGCAGGTTCATCGTGAAATATTATGTTCGATTCACCAGAAGATCATGTCATTCTTTCACTACCTTTGACAAATTCCTAAAAGACCTTAGTACTTTCACAGCCGCTTGGCTATCAGTATGTGTAAATATATTTCTTCTTATGAGCATATTTTATGTCAGAACGAGATTGCTGTGCTCTCCGCTTCGAAGATGGAAAGGCCTTGGGTAAAACCCAACAAGGAGGGATTGAAGGCGAGAGTGATTTACCAACTCGTTAAAGTCCATAAAAGACAACGAGAAAAAAGAGAAGCGGATTCGATATCGATTCGAATCTAGAAAGGGATTGCGACCAAATGACCACTTTCGAAAATATGAAGACGTAAGCCTAAACGTCAAGCTCGATCGGGAGAAATCCTCGACGTCCAGAGCGGCAGCAATGGCCAGCGAGAAAGCAAATTGTAACGCTCATTGAGCGAAGCAACCCCTGCGATGGATTCCACACGACCGATGGAAAATGGTGGAACTGAAACTGCTATTCATATGTATGTACATATGTAGATTCGCTCTTCACGAAACATGTGTTTCCATACAACGTCCGCAAATGCCAACTTTTAATGGTACACGCAATATGAATGGGAAGTGTTTTTGAAACTTCAAGACCTGTGGGAAGGTATTCATACCTCGCACAGTAGAACCGGAGGACGCACTGCAACTCTTTCAAAGCCAACACTCTGATGTGCCGAGGGAAGATTGAATATTATTACAAGTCACAATAGCTTCACGACATTTTTTATACATAGGCCTAAGGCAATGGCAATGACAAGCCGAACGATCATCAAGATTTTGTACGGAAAACTTTTTCATTTCATGAGATATCTTCTTCAAAGTTTTCTTGGGTTATTATCAGAGGTAACTTTACAATATTCGAAGTAATTGCTTAGATCGAGTCACAATAGCATATAGTTGTTATATAAACTAACCTATCAAAGGTCTTGTAAGGAATCTGACGTACGAATACGTATATACATATACGTACGAATATGTATTCGCGAAGTTAGGTTGTACATAGAATTCGCTTGATGAAAGCTCTAGATGTAACCACTAAAAGTATTTCACCGTACCAATATAGCCACTTTGTAACTGAAACTAATTTCGTGTTAGTTTCGGTTCCGCTAATTTGAAATATTCCGTTACGCTCCATGTGTAGGAGCTCGTCATTGACACTGCAGCAAATACGAATTTGCGGTTGAACAAACTTCTGCCACACGCGTTTTCGCTCCAGCCAGTTGGATGTTGCACAGGCGTCAATTAATGAAGGCAATGTTCGAAAAAAAGTTTTGACGGTATCAAAACGCATCACTGGGGGAATTTACGCATGGATATACAAGTATGTATGTACAAACATATATACAAATATATACATATTCATAGAATAGTATGTTGCAAGTAAATATTTTACGCCAATGCCTCGCATGTGCTGGCGTTTGTTGTAAACAATGCAATGTTTCGGCGTTAAATTGTTTTTATTGTTGCGTTGCGTCGCATTTAGCATAGCATGGCATAGCATAGCGTGGCATAGATGCAATATTCAAAAGCTTATGGCATTTACTTATCTATGTACTCATTTGTATATTTACTTGTATATTTACGTGTGCTTCGTGCTCGTTCTGTGCTTCACACCCACTGTGGTGTTTATAGTGGTGCGTTGCAAATTCAGCTTGGGCGCGTCGCTGTGCTATGATGTTGGCATATCCTTGGTTGGGACGACATGACGCCTGTGTAATGTGGACAATTGAAATTTCGCAATTTGCTGTCAGTTTTCATAAACACAAAACGTCATTTCCTAAAAGTCCCGGCGGGTAGGTTTTGTTCAAAATTTAAACACCAACATTTGCTATGGTAATTTGTTCGGTGATAATTGTAATTGGAAATGGAACATTAATATTGACAAAAAGCATCCATAAATTATGGATTGTGTTCACTTATGATAATTTTGAGGGCAGTTAGGTGTACTGTAACTGTATTCCACATTATTAGCAGGTTGGTTATTCTGAGATTAAGGGTGCGTTGCACAAGTTATTCAAAAGCTCGTTGATAACTCCAAAAGCTCCAATGGATGGATAGCAGTCTGTCTTGTACTAATAATGTTAGCTTTTTGACGTCTCAGTTCAGTGGATAAATTTAAAATGATTTTATAAAGAAACTTTCAAAAACTTTTAGAAGAGCTTTTTTGGTACATAAAAGTTGTAGGCGCAATTTATCGTTAAAAACGGTTTCGAATTAACTAAAGCTTGATAAAAGCTCAAAAAACTTCTGTAAAGTTCACGGATGGATAACAGTCGATTGGGAGTAGATAATGTAAGGTTTTCAACATCTCAGTTAAGTGGATTTAGTCAAATTTATCTTCTCAAGAAGCTTTTAGAAGAAAAAAGCTTTTAGAGCAGCTTTTGTAGTACTTCGTAGTTATATGCGCAATTTAACGTTAAAACTCGGTGAAAGCTCAAAAAGCTTATTCAAATTTTTTCAGAAGCCTGTTTAGGACTTTAGCAATGGAAGCTCGGTGAAAGCTCACATATATTTGATATATGAATTAATAGCGTACGATTGGAACTTTATAATGTGATCTTTTGTGATGTCAATAAGTAGATAAGTTCGGCCGGATTTTCTCAAAATTTCCAGGAGCTTTTATGGTATTTGGGATTTGTTGACGCAATTTAATGTTGAAATTGGTGACACTTCATCACATTAACTATCTACATTAGAATAAGATTAACTTAAGAAGTTTATTTGAGTAAACAGAGTTGTAATTATATATAAAATTGAGTTTCCAGACCTGAGTATGTTCCAAATTTCCCTCTAAATCAGTTTGCAATGATGCTATTAAGATCATTTTGGATAAAATTCTATTTTTCAAAGCTTTTTAATGGTATTTTTAATAATATAGTTTTCTCTGGCTGACCCAAACTTTGTAAACTTACATTCCGTTCGTGGCATCTTCCATTGTAAAAATTATGATCTTTTTTTACTGGATACATAATACGAATTTGTTTCCTAATTTCAAACTCAGCGACAGATTTTTCATTATACTTGCTTTAGGAGTCCGAATGGTGCTTATCGAGTAATGTCCAAATATTCTATATACATACATATGTATGTCTTCAATTTCAGACCAGAAATTTTTTTAAAAGGTTCTTGTCGTGCTCACGGCTGGCTAAAATAATTATTCGATATGTTTCTCTAAAATAATAATGGATCAATGTTGGAAACACTCCATAATTCGTCTTTTAATGGTTGCGCTCTGTTGAAAAACTGGTTCCTCTTAGATCTCTATACGGTTTCCTGATCATCTATTACCACTTTTATGCTTACTACGATTAACGTCGAGACCTAAATTCTTTTCATCTATACATAACAGCGAAATACAAATCAGATCAAAATTTGCGCAACAATTTCAACGAACTAAACAGGGATATCAATGATTGGTGCCTAACAAATGGAGCGAAAATTTCAACAACGAAGTGCAAAGCTTTGCACATTTGCAGAAAAAGAACATGCAACCCCGTAACTTTAACACTCAACAATACAACACTCGGCTACGTCGACAAATTAAAAATTCTAGGACTAACCTTCGACAAAAAGTTAAGCTGGTCAAACCACGTTGAAAACCTGAAAAAAGATCTAACAAACAGGTTAAACCTAATAAAACGCCTGGCAAGCTTTTACAGCAACTGCCACATAAATACAATCATTAACATCTTTAAAGCCATTTTTTTGCCAAAGTTAGATTACGGCCTAGCAATATACGGACGTACTGCTAAAGCAAATCTAAACAAACTAAAAGGAACATACCATGCGGCAGCTCGCTATTGCCTAGGAGCATTTACGTCCACGCCTATCACTAACATACTTACAGAAGCTGGTATACCCAGTTTAGAGCAACGAATCGAAGAAGTCACAGCGAAGCTATACTACAAAACAATCAAAGTGATGGAACGACCTCACTTCTACAACTTCAATAAAATACAAAAACAAACTAATAACAAGTCTCCAACCGCCATCCACAAAATCATTAACTTCGCGACAAACAAAGGAATTACACTACAACAAAAACTATTATACGTACCCAAAAACCCCCCGTGGAGTTTCAGTAAAGCAAGTATAATTAAAAATCTAACCAACAAAAAAAAAGACAATACAAGTGCAACAGTTTACATCCAGTTATTCCTGGAAATACAAAATGAATATAAACACTGGAAATTTCACTACACCGACGGAGCAAAAACAAACACAGGAGTCAGTTATGCAATAATAGACAATAACCACCAAACGCTACGACTCTCAAGACTCGAGGAATATTGCTCCATATTCACAGCGGAATCGGAAGCCATATTATCCGCCATAAAAATATTTAAAACCCAAAAGGGCAAACACATCATCTGCACAGACTCGCTGTCCACCATTCAAGCAATATGCAACACCCTACACCGCAACAATACAATAGCAGAAATCCGCGATTTGCTGATCCAATGCCAAAACAAAATAAAAATAATGTGGGTTCCCGGACATATAGGAATCAAAGGCAACGAAGAAGCCGACAAAGCGGCGCGTTTCGCAATACGTGCACCAATTCAAGAACAACAAACCACAACAAAATCCGACATAAATCGCTTCTTTAAGCACCATTTACAGAACAAACGTCTAGAAGTATGGGAAAACTACACACACCATTACAAACAATTTAACACCATAGGAAAACCAACCTTATTCCCCAACGACTGCAAAAGGATATACGTACAGAAATTCACTCGCCTGAGACTCGGACACACTCTGCTTACACACCAACACTTAATGCAGAAAACTAATGCGCCTCTATGCAAGCTGTGTAATCTGGAAACAATATCCATACAACATATAACCGAAGAATGCCACAAAATAAAACAAGTACAAGAACAACTAAACTTACCCCTAATCCCAGAACTACTTAAAATATTTACTAAACAAAATGTATATAGTTTAATGAATGTCTTAAGACTTAGTAACATTCTGTACGAAGTTTGAAATATACGTAATTAAATCATACGTCTAACATACCACCGGTCGATGGCGCTTTCTGTGCTAGCACCTTAGTATTAAGTTTATTTTTTTGTAATTTACTTACTAAATAAACAGATAATAATAATAATAATAATAATAATAATAATTTCATCTAAAGGGAAGCATTTCAGATCATTGCATGTAATATAAGTACATAGACTTTGAACAAAATTTTTGGGTAATTCTAAACCTTTCAATCACCAGATTCCTGAAAAATATGATATCTAGTTTCTGCAGGGTCCTCCGTCAATTTATTCAATTTAAAAACTTTTCTAATTAGTCTGCCAGACAAGCAATATTAAATGCTTGCATTAAACACATATTTTCGTTTGCAACAACGCGAAGTCTTCCTCGTACTTTGTAAGTTCCGTCAAGTCGTAAATATTTACTTTCGCATCACAGCTATGATTTATGTTTACATTTTGATGTTTACTATTTTAAAATTTACAAATTGTGTCTTCAACAAAAGTACCATACATGCTAGCCATGCTAGACAAACTAAATAGAATTCTAGCGCTACAAAAACATAGTATATGCTTAAGTATTGTTCTTTCACCCTGGAAGCCCATAACTGTCGGAATTGTGGCGTTGCAACAAAATAATGGACTCTATGCGGCTACTACGGCAAATACGTGGCAAGTGGACCGTAAAAACACAAATGAAATGTGAAAATTTCCAAGTTTATTTTTGGGCAAAACTGCACACGCGCAAATATTTCGCAAAATAGCTGCAGATGTAGATAAGTACATTCATATGTATATATGTATGTATGGAGATACAGTGTGTTATATGAAGCCAATAAGCATAAAAGCATACAATTGTATAGGTACAGTTGCATATGTCCAATGCAATGAAATGTAGGATTTTATGCTGGCTAGCGCTTGCATATGCCGTTGCATATCAGCCCGGTAGGAAAAAATTGACTAGGTTTTTTAATAAATTTAGAGATCTTCCAATTTATAAGTTCGAGCACAAGAGTTCTTCTTTTCTATGGCTTCACAAAGGAGTACTTATAGCAGTCCACGTGCGATCTTCGATCAGCCATTTTACCTAACCTAACCATTGAAGTGGAACCATTGAAGTACATTCAATAAACTTTTGGTTCTGATATAAAAAGTTCTTCTTCTCTTCTGAATTGGCGTAGACACCGCTTACGCAATTATGGCCGAGTTAACAACCGCGCGCCAGTCGTTTCTTCTTTTCGCTACGTGGGGCCAATTGGATATCCCAAGCAAAGCCAGGTCCTTCTCCACTTGATCCTTCCAACGGACTGGAGGTCTTCCTCTTCGTCTTCCTCGGCGTGAGTGCCAAGGCGCGAGTGCGACGACTGTTTGTTTGATGACAGGAGATATTTCGTCTTGCCCTCGTCCCCTGCCAGACCCATTTGTTTTGCTTCCTTGTCAATATAAAAATTTAGAATTACAAATTTCCTTCATCAAGAACTTCAAACTGAAGGAAATTGGAGAATAAGAGAACGATCGCTTCTTTTTGGAGTCAAAAATCGATTTTTAGTTTTGATCTATTATAGGGATCGACAGGATGTTGAAATTAATTGATAAGAACATCAACTTTAACTTTGCTGAAAAGCTCGGCTTGATTTTTGGCGAAGGTTTTCATATTAAATGCCAATGCAGCTTCAATACTATATGAAAAGCTTTTCAAAGAACCTTTTCTTAAACGCGAATCAAAATAGAAAAGTTTTCATTTCAAATTACTATGACAACTGGGTAATTAGATAAGAGGTATTTGAGTTTCTTCTCAGGAAAAAAGTCAGCTCATTAGCTGATAAGGATTGGAACGAATATATGTAAGTGTTAAGATCTATCATTAAGACGACCTTTGATCTCTCTATAGATCCTTAAATAATTGAAGTAAATCCGACAAATACTTTTCACGTTATTTGATAATTAGCAAATGGTAACCCTACGTACCCCGCAAAACTAATACGGCTGTGTGAACTGACGTTGAGCAACACCAAAACCTCCGTCAGGAGCGGGAAGGATCGGGAAAGACTTCTTCATGTCATTCAATACCAAACGAGTTTTCAGACCAGGCGACTCCCCATCGCGCGACTTCTTCAATCTACTCCTGGAGAAAATAATTCGAGCTGCAGATCTAAATTGATTGTTAATCTTCAAATGCGTTTCTCTCATAGCTATTTTTTTTTGAACTGACCATGGTAACTCAAAAACAGCTCGATAGATTTCAATGAAATTTATGCAGCTTTTTACTGCATCTTATCGAAGCATCCTTACTTAATTTCCAATTTTTATAACCAACTAACTTTTGGATTTTCCCGAAAATCTGGAAAAGTATTCCTGAGGCAGCCATTTCGTTAATTGCAAAAAATCCTTAGATAAGATAATAGGTTATCTATTAATAGAACCAATTTTTGTTCCATTAATTTTACTATATTAAGTTCCTCAATTTCGGTTCAGGTCCGATTCCATTGACGAAACGGAAAATAACGACCTGAGGGCATCTTTTTTCGAAAACTTCAGTCTTGCAACAACGTTTCGAAGTTCCAATTATAAATTCATTTAATTAAATTGGCTCCGAACTCAGCCTAGAATATCTTCCCTCCTGGGATTGTATGAAGATATGAACACTCAGATGCATTAATAAAATTACACAAGTTTTACAGAGCCATAGCGAGTGTTCTGGTTGGTTGCATAAGTCAACTAAAATTTGCGAATGAATTTATGTGAAACTACCGAAATACGCGCGCATAGAAAACAGAAATCAACACAAATCAGATATGCTATCCATTTTGCTGGCATTGCATTAGAACGATGCAATTTTGTTTTCGCAATTTCCTCTTTTTCTCGCCGCCTTATCCGGATGACCAACAGAACTCTATGAAAACACAAATCAACATAAATTTATTTTTTGGCAAGTGTGTGTACTGTACGTATGTTTACGTATGTACATATGTAGGTTTATATTTACTTATGGGTGGCAAGTTTGGACTAAATACTAGGCATAGAAAGCTGAAGCCAGGACGGGTGAAGGTGGAAGGGGAAAAGCTTCGAAAAGCAAAAAATTTGTTTAATTTTTAAATAAATTAATAAATATGTATGCCGGTATATTTGTATGTGTCTAATACGCTCATGCCGACAATTAGTATGTTTTTGAAACAAAAGATGAACAGAAAATATGAAAAGAAAAATTAAATAAAAAATTTTTTTGAAAAAACGAACTTTAAAAAAGGTCACTTCCATTTTTTGCATATTTACTTATATTTCATAAAAAAAAATTTAAAAAAATTTTTACATTTTTCATTTTTGATTTAAAATTGTTCTTTAATTTTTTTATTTTTATTTCTTTAAATGTTTATTAAAATAATTTTATTGTTTACTATTGTATATAAATTTTTCTTTTTTTTTAATTAATTTAAATTATTAAAAAAACAAATTAAAAAAATTCTTAACTTTGGAAAAAATATATATTAAGAAGAAATATTTAATTTTTAATTTAATTCCCTAAAAAAATTAAAAAACAATATATTTTGTTTAAATATTACAAATACAAAAAATATTTTTTACTTTTTTTATTTAAATTTTTATTTTTTATTGTTTTTTTTTTAATTCAACAAATTTTTTTTAAAAAGGACTAAAAAATTAAATTTTTAAATTTTCTTTAATTTTTTTAAATAAATATTAAAATATTTTTTAATCTAATTACCTAAAAAAATTAAAAAAATCACATTTTTGTATATTTTTGATTAAAAAAAAATAAAAAACAAAATATTTAAATTTTTTATCTATATTGCTTTACATGTTTTTAAAGAAATATTTTTATTGTTATTTTTGTATGAACATACTTAGTTATTTTCTTCAAATTAAAAAAAAAACTCAAATGAAAAGTTGAAAAATTATTTTTTGAATAAAATTTTGAACATTGATATTATTTTATTTTGTTGATTATTTCTTTTAATTTAGTAAAAAAAATATTAGTAAATATTTAATTTTTAGGTTCTTGTTTTAGTTTTAATTATTTTCTGAAAAGAATAGATTTTTGGATTCAACAAATTTATCTAAAAAATTTAAATAAAAAAAAGTATTGGGAAAAACATTATTTTAATTTTATGAATATTTTCTTTATTTCTCTAAAAAAAAAAATTAATTTAATTTCCAAGTTTGTTTTTTAATTTTTTGCTTATTTTCTTTACATTAAAAAAAATTATTTTTTTATATTAAACAAACTTATACATTTCCCCCATCTGTGCAAAAGCGTCAAATGCATACGCCTCTAGCCAGCCAACACACTTTCACGCCTCGAAATGATAAAATCGCGCGATTTGTGGGTCAACGCGCTCGTCTGTTATTGGTGAGAGAATCTGATGAAAAATCTGATGAAATACCAAATTATCAAAATATTCGAAATTTTACAGTAATTAATAAGGCGCAAGTGGCCGCCGGCAACAATTTGCATAAATATAAATACATACACATGTGGTACATACATCGACACTAACGGTCGCTATAGCTACTAATGTAAGCACTTTGCGGCATATGCAATACATATATCTGTCGAAAATTGGGTGCTGAACCGAAAGCCATGGCGATTAAATATTATACACTCAGCCTACAAAACCAACAACTATTAGTGCTGATGGTAGCCAACAAGTGTCTGCTGGCAGCCACAGTGGCAGCAAGCGCTCGAGCAAGAACGCCTACGTGCTACGTCATCAAATTGCTTGCCACAAAATAATAATATAGACGTGCGGAACAAAGCTGCCGTTATAATTTAATTATACCTAAGTGTAATATTGTCGAATAGGATTTCTATTGATGTAACGGTTGTGTTTTGCCTCACACGTTTACCTGGTTGAGGTTATAATTCGAAATGGATGTGATCGGACCATGCCACGCCTAAAAAATATTATTATTCCGAGGTTCAACAGGACATCGGAAGAGACGTAAAATTGGTATGGTCCATTCTGTATAAAATATACAAGTCTTCAATTCGAATTGGATTAAATAAACAACCATCTCATAAATACTTTCGCAACATTTTCGCTTATTATCACCATAGAGTAATATTTTGAATAAGTAAAAATTGCAACTGAGCCACACCTACATATCATATATCGAGTATTTTAAATATCGCAATATTTGCCACATTTTTTGGCCGGTCGCCGTCTCTAAAATGGACTTATGGTCCCACACAAACCAAATATCACTGTGG
Source organism: Bactrocera zonata (assembly GCA_037783105.1). NCBI lineage: Eukaryota > Metazoa > Arthropoda > Insecta > Diptera > Tephritidae > Bactrocera > Bactrocera zonata. The sequence goes on along the minus strand of JBAWJQ010005189.1, from coordinate 174,781 downwards.
GTCGACATTCTCCAAAGAAAACCCGACGGAATCACCTACAATCCCATCAACTGGAGTCCACAAAGCAACCCCCTCAAACCAGGTGTAGAACCTCGGACATCAAGATGTTTAAGGTCGAAAAAAGTTGGAGTCAAATCAAGAGGCTAGCACAGGATCAAAATAAGCAAGATCGCACTACATGGATCGAAATAATAGTCTCATTGTGGTCTATTACTCCCCCGCGTATCAGAAGGAACAATATACAGCGTCTCTAGAGAAGACGTGATTAGGACAGCTGCCTTCACGAGATGTTTGTTAACGGATTTCTATCAAATATTGACAGCGTGTTACCTAAGTTTTGTCATTTTATCATGTCACGCCTAACTTTGGTAAAACGATTAGATATATGTACATACATAGTTCAAGTTTATTACACAAATTGACGTTCTTCGATGGCTACTGTTTGAATTCTTCGTGCATTACACGGTCATAATAAGGCTTCGTCAACAAACAAAATTGTCACTATTGGGGTGAGCCAAGCCCTCGTGGGGCTCAGGAAACAGAATTGTATTCCCGAAAATCGAACGTTTGATGCGTATTGTGGAATGTCAGCATCACCAGTGCTTATTTCATTCGAAATGAGGCAGGAAATGTCTTTACCATCAATAACGAGCGTTACGTTACACGATGTTGACCAACATTTTTTCCCGAAATGTGACAAAATAAACGCTGATGATCTCTATTTCCAACAAGACATGTTTCATGTCTTAATTTGGACATATTCCGAACAAAGTTTGGCGACTGGTAAGTTTCGAGAAAATTGCTTAGACAAATGATCGCCAAGATCATGCGATTTAGCGCCTCTAGATTACTTTCTTTCTGAGTATATTACATAAATCAAAGGTTTACGTCTAGCAACCAGCAACGGTCGAGGAGTGCGAAGACAACTACAAACGGATGGATATATGCAAACGGTACCCTGGTGGCCATTTGGTCGGACTTTTCATCAAATTATAAATGGCATAAAATTATCTGCATAACCTAAACAGAACACTAGAACCTATTTTAACTAAATGTGAGTGTTTTATTTGAGTTTAATAACACGTCGTTCTTGTTGAAAGACACTTTACATGTGATAAATCTCAGAGAACTCGGTTTCTGAATAAAGATTTTTTTCTTCAGAGTCTCTCTTTAAATTTATCAAACATCTAACTCTTTCATATCGTAACTGTATATATGTATGTAAGTATTCAAATTTCGGTTCGGTGCGTTAATTTATCAACCTTACCATACACTTGGTTGAAACATTTGAGTTGATTTTCGGCTGCTTCCGTTATTGGTTTTTGAGCTCTATCGCCTCCATTAATGTATAAGTATGTAAATATTCATATATAAACGTATATATAAATTCACATATTTACATATGTACATATTTATTTGTTTATGTTAGTTTAAGTGCTTATACATATTTATATAGATTTAGTACAAATATTACTAATGGCCAATTGCCGCTCATAATTTAACGTTAGACACATTGACCCAGTTAATTGCAATTAACAATTCTCAGTAATTGTGCGGCGCGACAATCGAGGGTGTTCTGCTTGTACACAAACATATATAATATAAACAAATATTAATGTATAAAAAGATATAAAATGTATTTATGTGTTTACGTGTTTACGTGTATATAATATTTACATTGAAGGCTTTGGATTTTATAGTTCATCAAGATATTGTGAAATGTGGGTTTGGTTAGTGCATCTCTAATGGCTTTTTAGACACACTTGGACCATATAAACTTAAATAAATATAAATTTTTGCTGTTAATAATTTTAATAATTTCACCATGAGTAAACCTCATAGTCATCTTAAATATTTTTAAAAGCCTCAAATCAATTATAACAATGTCATTATCATGTGGAAGTATCGAAGTAAGGAAAAATATATATATCTTTTCTACATGACTTCAGTCACTTTCAATGTAATATTATAATGTTTCAGAATAGAAATATTTGGAGAGATATGTGACTTGTTTGTAATAACGTCATAGCACTTCCCTTAAAAGTTATAGATCGAAATGTTTAATCGAAATCGTCTATCAAAAAATTTAGTGCAAGCCCTAACGTTAAGTGGACTACTCCGTCCACTGACTAACACTTAAAATAGTAAGTAAATGAGGTGGTATTGCGAAATTAGAGCCAATCCCCTCTAAACATCAATCAAATCGAATTTTTTTTTGCTGTTTTGATTGCTTTAAACGCTTAATAATAATTTAGAAATCTTCCTTTGACCCAGATGGTAACGGAAAGTTTTTAAAAATTAGATCCGTCGTATGCTGTAATCGCACAGCTGGCGATCTTTAAACGCTTTTTCTTGAACCACTGTTTTTTGAACTGGTACCCAAGATTCCAGCCAATCTCCTTGGCTAATGACCTCTAATCATAATTGTTAATAGATATTTGACAACATTATGACAACCAAAAATAGGCGAAGAAAACAAAAAAAATTAAAAGTTGCACTATTTGTTTATTTATCAATGAATTGTTTCAGTCGAAGGTCATTAGATAGATATTCATATGTACCCTAAAATAAAATCTATCCCGTTCGTTTCAGGTCATACACAATGGAAAAATCATGGGTATCACTCCATATCTCCATCAGATACCAAGAATAATTGAAAAAAGGTTGCTTTTACCATAAGGTTGTACCCTTAAAAAGCACTGGGTTAACGATAATATGAAATTTTGTCAAAAGCAGTTAGCAAATTAACACTTAGAATCCCAAGGTTTATAACTAACCGAAATTAGCTTCAAATTAGTAAAAGCCATTATCAAACGAATCGATAAAATCGATTGGATATATCAGTATATAGTATAATATTGAAAATGTCAGTCTAACGGGAGGAGTAAATAAAAAGCACTGCTCTGCACGCTGTATTCGGCATGTCGGATAAAGTTTGGACATACGGAAATGAAAATATTGGATTAAAACGTCAAATCTGTTGCCTTGCATGGCTGCGAGATGAGAAGCCAAACAGCGCGTCTTTTAGAAACGCTGTAATCTTTTTTTAAGGGGTCAGTAGGATAATCTGGGCTGTTTTTTTGACTTTTTTTCATATAAATTTTTATTCTACAATAGAACTTTTTTCATATATTATGAGGTATATCGTGCAGTGTAAAAACAAATTTTTTCGGAATTTTTTAAGACATCTGTCGGAGAAATAGCTGGGTGAATGAGATGCGTTTTTTCACTAGCGGATACGATTTCTCGTGTTTGGATCACCTGAAACACAAAAACCCAGTTTATTCTTAAAAAGTACGTGAATGGTTATCGTCTCTACTAGAATCATGAAAAAAATTAACGTTTTTTTTTATTTTTTCCCATGTTTTTTTTACATAAATTTTGTCACAACAATGTCAATCATTTATAAAAAAAATTAGGGACGATAGCCAGGTGTTTTGTGAACCTTTGAAAACAAATTAAGCAAATCGTTTGAGTAGTTCGACCGGAATCATATCAGCCAGTTTAAAAAAGTGTGTTTTGAGAAAAACGCGCTTAAAGTTTGAGGTACTGAAAAAGCATACGAAGATGCACATAAACGTTGGAAAATTGACATACCCCTAATTATTATTTTTGGGCCTTTTTCGAAACCTTCCAATGGTAAAGTGGATTTCTACTTTAATTCTAAGGGTATAAGGGAACAGAACATTACAAAAAAAAAAAATTAAAAAAGATTATCCTACTGACCCCTTAACTGATGTCTTCAAAAGATTTTGCGGGTATTCCAGCAAAATATTATTAACAATGCTTGCCTCTGGATCACAACTAAGCAACTAAGCAGCTTTCCGGTCCAATGGAAGTGGGATTGGCCATATTTTGTAAAAATACAAAACGGCATTAGCAGTACAAGGCTAGACTGGAATACTTAAGAAAGTCGAAGATGCGCGATTTTCTCAATTTCTATTGAAATCAGATAATATCTTTTTCATTTTAAGCACATACATACCACACATCTTCAAGCAAATCACAGCTGCATCGTAAAATAGTTATGTTTATATAATATTATATTATCTGCCGACCCTGAGGTAACCAGGTGGCAGCAAATGTTTTCTTTCACACAAATGTACATAGCAAAAACAGGAAAAATTTGCAAATTTATACCGACCATTATTTCAAAATTGATCTCAACACATTTCAATCCAAACATCAAAGGCTACTTTGCACAAAGCAAACATTTATGGAATTTATGTATGCACAAAATTAATAACAATTTCGCAACAAAGACCTTTCATGCCAAAATGGACATATGGACATATGTAATTGCTACTTATGTGTATGTATGGATATGTACAATTATGTATGTGTGCATTTGCAGTGATTTCATTGTGGCTCAAAATTAATTAATTGCAAAACTAATAAAGTAAATTCATAAATTTTTTTTCATAACATAACGGGTCTGTTTACATAAAATTGTAGCAAGGCTATTTAAGGATAAAATGAAACTAAAGTGAAATTTTGAGAGGAATTTATGAGAGAGTTCTGTTTAGCCAAAATATGGAAGCAATTAATTGAAATTAATATTTTGTGTTTATTTAGTTTAGAGGCCAAAATTTGTGTAATGAAATTATTAAACAATATGATACATTAAAAAAATATACATAGGTAAAATGGAGTTCGCAAGCGATCGTGCTTAAGAGCGTATTCTACTCTAGAATTTTGAAAAATTCGATTTTTTTTCATATATTTAAAGTTTAGACTTTCAAAACTGTGACCTTGGAAGGATTTTTGAAAATTCGACTTATTTTCGGAGATACAGCCGATTTTGTGAGTTGGTGTCCGTGTTCACTAGAATTGTCTCCTAAACTTTAAACGCGTTTTTCTCGAAACTACTTTTTTCCACACGGTACCGGCTTTATCTCAAGTTCTATACAACCGATTTACTTGAAAATTTATGTGAACCTTTTTTATATAATCCTTTATCGTTCCTACCAGCATCGTGTCGAAATTTTTGTTTTAACATTTAAAAAAAATTCAGGAATTTAAAAAAAAAAAAAACACGTAATAAATGATTTTTATTTTCAGGCAGTCGCAATTTTTCAAAAAAATCGTGTTCCGTGAGGTAGGGACTATAACAGCATCCTTACTGATTAAGAATTTCTTTTGTTTTTTTTTTCAGACCACCAGGAGAGTTCGGATCAATGTCACCAGGATACGCCTTTTTTTTTACACCTGTCTCTCCCCCCCTCTAATTATTTTAATATTTTTTTTTTTTAATTTTTTTCTGTATTCGTTCGTGTAACCGTTAGTTAATATTTTGATATACTAAAACCCTCTTAGAGAGAGATAATGCTTTAAAGATTCATCATTGTGAGGAACGGATCAACTATTTACCGTTATTTAATATTTCGACATCTTCAAGAGGGCTTCAGGAAGAAGTAGTGTAATTATTTTCTATGAATGCTGCCGTACCTGGGAAATGGAGATAAAATTGTAAACTAAAACATTTTAATTTTCGTTTTGTCCCCAATCGTCGCTTACTAGAAGTTATTAAACTTTTAGTACTTCAATTGTCACAGTTACGTCTGTCTTCCTTTACGTCTTGACCCCTAAGATATTCACCAGGTTTGCTTATGATAGGATATTTGTAGCATATTTGTCCAGAAAGTTTTGTTCTAGTATTGAAGTAGCTCAAAGCATATACTGTCACAGAGATATCGATAACGGAGGTAATGGACTTGGCAGAATAGAGTCCTTATAATTTCTGAATTGGAACTACCTTCCACATTATATATTTTTATTATCTTAAGATTAAATATCATCAATAATTTCAAGCTTAAAGCCAGCTACACTATGAGGACCACACCTACTTAGTTGTAACGCATCAGATCTTGTTTTTGGTAGGATAGACTTCTTGTATAACTTCAATGCAATATTTCTCATATAGGTTTCTCAAATTTTGTGAGTCATAAACGCCCGTCTTCTCTATTTATGTTGCAGTCTAATTTCACATACAAGATTGGTATTGGAGAATGTTATTGTCGTTTCTTGATGTTGCTTGACTCAGTATTGCTTGAGCACTCGTCAAAGACGGACTAACCTAAAGAGAAAATATATCTTGTTTCACATACATTACATTTCTTGAATAAAGATTAAAATGCAAAGCAAGCGGCTGAAAATGAAAATGTTGTTTAATATCGAGGTCCATTATGGGCAACTTTTGTTTCGTCGATTCCGCTTCGGTAAATTTCATGTCAAAGATGTACCAGGTTCTGAAAGTATGTCGTAAATTTTTATGAAAATAATGGAAATCGTCGAGTCCAACCATCATGCAAACACAGTTTTCATTGGCCAAGAGCTAGGTTTGACACAGAAACCCGTTTGGTACATTTTAAATAAGACTCCATGTTTGGATGCCATAAGAATTAAAATAAAAACACTTATAGAACGAATTTCCATCTGTGAATCGCTGTTGAATCGCAGAAAAATCGATCAACTTCTGAAAGGGATGGATGCTAGTCATAAAATCGGGTCAATTTCGTCAATATGATGCGAAAAAGATCGTGATTACGAGAAGTCGGCGCAAATCGTAGAAAAGCTATCATTGAAAAGTTTTCTTTGTGTTTTGTGGGATTGGCAAAAATCATCCCCTCTGAGCTCTTCCCCAATGTCCAAACTCTTAATTCAGATTTGAACTGTCAACAATTGGAACATCTAAAGAAATCAATCGCTTAGAAGGCCACACATCGATAGTTACTCGCCAGAAGCTCTGGGAGTTTGGTAGGGATATTTTATACAGCTAACTTATAGTATGAACCAGGCATCAAATGATTGTTACTTGTTTCTATTGCATGTATAACGAACGAATTTGGCTAGTGAAAAATTCACCTCAAGAGGTGTTTATACAAATTGATTGTCCCACATTTTTGCAAGTAGAGACGATAGTTTCTATGCGAGTTATTAAATTACCCTGAAAATGACAACAAGTTGTTATACATATTTCACCTAAATCGAACGATTCCAACTAAACAAACCTTCTATTTTATACAAAACTATGGATTTCTGTTTCATTGACCCTATATTTTCCATGAAAACAGTGTTTTTTAAAGTTTTGAAAATAGCGACAAAGAGAACCTTTTAGTATTTGTAGAATTACTTTTGCTCCATCACCACCGCAAACGGATCGTGCGCAGGGAAGTATCGATAAATATTTATCAAGCAGTAAACATGATTGTCAAATTATTGTCCAGAAAGATCGAATACCCCCTTCAAGTGGTAGTCAGGAATCATATAAATAAGCAAACGAATATGGCAATTTGAAGCCTTACTTTTATTTCTAGAAAATCTGGTTTATGTACTCAGCACTCAGTTCAAGTTCAAGTTCAAGTTCAGGCATAACTCTAGTTACATAAACATTATTTATTTATATATGTATGTGGTATTTGTATACTCGTATGTATTTACATAATATATTTTATTTACAAACGCCGACACTTGTTTGCTCTGTTAACCATGTGTTATAAACAGAGTTTTTTTCTTTATTTGATTATTGTTTTCCTGCTATCTTGGATTTGCAAAGCTGTGGGAGTTTGTCTAACGTGACTTGGTAAAACTTTTATTGTTTTTCTTTCCGCTCAACCATAAGTTTCGACAGAAACAATGCCAAGCTCTACGCTTTGGTGACTTTGCTGCACGTGGCGAGCTGAGGGGGAAGAGAAGCAGACAACTTGATTGTCTGCACAATTCGCAAGAATATTCTTGTGGTATTAGACAAACGTTTTAATGTTGGCGCCAAATAAGTTGCTGAAGTTTGCGAACTTGAAATATTATTGCACAAAGAACTTTATTAAGTTAGTTTGATTCCATAAAGAGTTAAGAAAATATTTACTTATGCCATTGTGTTCTTATGGATATTCTACTTTGGCAAGACGATGGCAAGCGTAACGTGAAGATTCAGCGGAAAGGAATTAGGTGTATAATGGATACGAGCACAACACCGGCATTTCGATGACTTTTAGGTGAAGTTGTACAACAATTAAAGTAGAGTATTGACATGCAACAGCCACGCAAAGAATTGGGATTTTGTTAGAGAAAATCGGACGGTGGCTTTGCTTTGCAAGTGCACACCTTTGGATGCAAGTTATAATGTACATTAAATTAAGGAAGGTGCTGGCTTACTGAAAGATAAATATATTCTCTCGGCTTGAAAGAGAAATCAGTAATAATGCAGGTACATTTAAAGTACCATTGTTTAATGTACCTAATATTACTAATCTATCAAAAAAGGATGTTCTAGAAGTTGACTAATGGAATACCTGAGATTGAATGAGAAATTTCGAAACAGCAATCTTCTAATAATACCTGCACAGGGTCGACCCTGAAATTTAAAAAATAACGACCTACACCGAAGCTGCTATTTACATTGAGGTACCTATCCATAGGAAAAGCAACCGACAGATCACTCTTCTCAATGGCTAAGCGAACTCTCACACATCGCATTGATGAAACAACTGAAGTTTCGAGTACTCATACCTCAATCGGGGTGGCAAAAGTGATTCGATAGAGAATAATTAATAAACAATAAAGCGATTTGAATTTATTACTTTTCGTCAAAAGGTAGGACTAAGCTTTAAGACAAAAATGCAAAAATAAATATTTCTTATTTATTTATTTAAAAGTAATTTCTTTAATTCAACTTTTATAGAAAAGAATTTCTTCTTCTGCGATCACAAAGCTATAATGCCAATTGATATTCTTCCCGAGTGTGACGCATACAAAATGTGTCAAATCTTTATTCAGGAAATGTTAAGCCAGAGTATTTACTCATTATATGCATGACAAATAAATGAAGGAAAAATACCCAAAATTATGATGGGTACACACCCACAAGTCATAAATTTAAGTTGTATGCAAACATCATATATAGTGGTCTGCACGGAATAAACCTAGACATGAGTGTACTTTTAAGTGTTGCCGAAACAATAAGTAACCCTAATTCAAATTTGTAGCTGGAATATAAAGCGAGCTTCTTGGCCTTCCGTTTTGGGTTTTTTATATTTTTAAGCGGATTTTCCAAGATTATTTTGGAATCTATTTATAAATATGCAAACGGATTTTAAATATATCGGTATACGAGTAGTTTGATCACTTCTGTAAATGTTTAGAGAAAATTTATAAATAAAGGGTAAAGTTATTGGGAAAACTTTCTCATTGCCCACAAGAAGTATTAGGCATGACTCAAGGCATTAGGCAGTCCGTTATGGAATTCAAAGAAGTAGTAGAGTGTATCTTTAGCTTACTTGTGAGAAATTTGCTTTTTTTTGTGCTTACAATGGAATCAGGGCAACAGAATCATCAAAATGTTGTTTTGAGGAATCTACTTTACCACGAACTAGAGTATTGAATACCTCGAAGTATTCAGTCAAGATCGTGAGGTCATCGAAAACTTTCCTTACCCGAAATGTGTATCGATCTCTGCTGATGACAATAACATTGAAAAACTTAAAGAAACAGTGTTTGAAAACCGTCCCGTTGACATCAGAGCGATTGCAGAGGGTCTCAACATCTCTTACGGGTCGACTGAACACATTTTGCTTAAAGTATGGGGTATGTTTTGAGCATAAATCGAGAGTCAATGCTACTCTCGTATCTAAAAACGTGCCAACGGTCAATACGGAATAATACAACGTTGTATTTAGACGTATATATTGTATAAGCAGCAATTTGTCACAGACGACTGAATTTGTCTTCCGAAAGTTCGTGGACTTTTGCTACGATAATGCGCCGGCACATTCTAGCACAATTATGACAGATTTTTTCGAAAACAAGTTTTCGGAGCGCGCCGTAAACCCACGAAGTCATTAAAATCTATTCACTGAAGCGCTGAAGGCACTGAAGGTCGCTCCAGCCTTATCTTATAACCCGTACGTACGTATTGGATTAAGCGTTGACATGCTTGTTTTGGGTCAGGAGCCTATTTGAAGGCAATGATGCAGATATTTTTAATAAATAAAAAAATAAATAAAATTGTATGCATATTTTGTCAGTCTGAGTCAAATTTGATCAGATGTTAAGTCACTGTATGTAATATTTGGTACTATAAATAGAGTGTACAGAGCCATAGTACGATTGTTCTTCAAAAAGGAAATAATTTCATAAACCAAGCTCACTTTTTCCAGGTATCTATAAGTACAAAAATATGTAAATACATAGTTACATATCGTCACCTAAAATCCCAAATAACGTAGCACCACTTTTCATAAGTTTACAGGCAAAAGAAAATTGATATAATAGAAACCACTAATATTGAAACAAAATTTGACTTTTGGTTATAAAATGGTTATATATTGGTTATCAGACACTCATGTTGAAACATAATTAAAGTTTTCGTTATAAAATATTGGTAATTATATCTGACACCGATTTTCATTTCTTTATACTTTTTTTTGCATTTTAGGTGACGATATGTACATATGTAGATATACTATATGCTGGGAAGTTCAGTAATATTATTTGAAAATAATTTAAATTCAATATTTTTTCCGTATAACTTACATATAATTTGCTTAAATGTATAGCAAGCCCTTATACATATATTTATGTATGTACATTCAGAGTCAGTAAGCTTACCTGTAAGAAGAAAAAATATTTTAGGTTTAAACATTGAGAGCTTTGTATTTGTATTGCGTTGCATAAAATTTTGTTCAATTATATTTAGTATATATGAAAAAATGTATAATTATATATATATATATGTATGTTTATAACCAGCTTGCAATATTTACAGTATACATATATGTATATAAGTTCATATAATTACCGATGTAATATGAAATCAAAAAAGTACCTCACAATCATTTTCGAAACTTTTGCTTTTACTTCACATTTTTTTATTTCTGAATTTTTTGCCTCTCTGTCTATAACCCTTTTAATAACAACAAAATATTAGTAAACCCAGAAACAAAGCAATGGACAGAGATCAATCACCTTTATTGGCCATAACGACACAAAAACTATAATAAAGTGTTCTTTTTTTTCTTGCTCGAAACCTCAATCTCATGTTGTCACTACAAAGGCAGACAAGAAGAACACCTCACTACCCATATACATATGTTCATATTACATACCTATGTATGCATATACATATATTCTAGAATCTATAGATACAAGTATGTATGTGTGTATATTAGCCCATTCAGCTGGCTGAAAAGAACTAAGTGCTCGTACATGCAATAAAAAAGAGAGCCACAGTTGACTCTGTAACCACGTGCCAGTCAATTACGATGATTAAAGTCTTTTTGTTGCGAACTAGCTTTATGCTCACTTTTTTGGCACGCTCTGCTTGTCGTCAGCCAGCGTTCTACCTGCAGATATGTAATTAATTTGCACAAACACGCTCGGCGCACGAAATTTGTTTACAGCTTTATTGTCGGTCTGTGTGTCTGGTTAAAAGCATACAACAAACACTATAATTAATTTAGCCAGCTTGAAATGTTTTATAACTAGAAACATAAATACATACATACATACTTATGAGAATACATACATTCATACATATGTATATAGAAGATAATAGGAGTCAATCGGAATTAACCAATTGTTTGTATAATGATTATTACAGAATAAAGCCAATTTGTAATCAATAAAATTTAATTGAGCATAAATAATATTTCCTTAAAAACTAGTTTGAGCTTATTATTGTTTGTTCATTAATATATACTCTATATATATAAATAAACTGATAAATAAAAAGCTTAATGTTAAACTAGAAAAGGGGGTGGAAGAGGAAACAGTTTATTATGTCCCAATATGATAATTATTAACTCAAAATCAAGCTTTTGTACTTAAATTTGAGCAAAAAAAATATTCATGAATGAGATATGGAGGCGCAAAGAAACCAAAATAGCAATTTTAAAACAGAGTGGCAACCATACGGATACAAATTTTAACTGAAAAAATTATAAAGTGCATACCAAATAAACGGTGTTAAAAGCAGACTTTTGAAAGGTTTTGCAATTCTCTAATTTTAATTTATTGTACGAAAGCGTTGCCATCTACACAAAATGAAAATAAAAATACTAAAAAAATTAGTTGCATTTGAAATGCGTTAAGCAATCACCACAAAAAATATTTAAAGAGTTTTTAATTAAAAAATGTGTATGAATAGAGTTGCCAACTTTAGAAAAAGGTTGAACTAAAAAAAATAAAAAATTAAAAATTGCCAAATGTAAATTAAAAAAACGAAGTTTCCTCATAAAATTTATTTTAAAAAATTTGAGTATAAAAATATTTTGAAATATCGTTGCCAACTTGAGAAAATTTTAGAATACAGTAAAATAATAAGCAAAAATTGCCAAATGTAAGTCAGTAAGAAAAATCTATTCACAAAAAATATTTGAAAAGTTTTGTATATAAAAATATTTTGAAATAGCCTTGCCACTTTAAGAAAAATTTAGAATTCAGTAAAACAGAACCCAAAAATTACTAAGTGTAAATCAGGACGCAAAGTTTTCTCCTTAAATATATTTGGAAATTTTTCGATCTAAAAATTAATTGTATTAGAGTTGCCACCTTTATGAAAAAGTAGAACACATCAAAACAACAAAAAAAACATTTTCAAATGTAAGTTGGTAAGGAAAATGTACTCATAAAAATATTTTGAAACTTTTCGATTTATAGCGTTACCACCCTTCGAAAGAAGTAGAATGCAGTGAAATTTAAACAAAAATTGTCATATGTAAGTCAGCAACGAAAATCTCCTAGCAAAAATATTTGAAAATTTTTGCACATAAAAATATTTCGAAATAGCGTTGCCACTTTGTGAAAATAAAAAAAATTCAGTTAAATAATAATGGCCGTATTTAAGTCAGTAAGGAAAGTCTTCTCACAAAAATTATTTGAACAGTTTTGAACAAAAACATATTTTGAAATAACGTTGCCACACTGAGAAAAAATTATATGAGAAACCATTTTTATTATTTAATATTTTTAATTTTTCATCAAAAATTGTTTAATAAACTCATTATTTTTATTTAATTTTATTTTTAGTATATTTATAAAATATTTTATTCCTTAATATTTTTATTTTTAACAAAATTTTTATCACCAAATTTCCTTCATTTATAATGATTTTCTTCTATTAAAATGCTTAAACATAATTTAATAACACAATTAATTTTACTTTATACTTTTTTCGAATTTTAATTCTCCTAATACTCTAAACTCCAACATTTGCTTCACATCCCTAGCTAAAGATCTTTATATACGCTTAAATTCATGAATTAATTCATGAGTAGTGAAAAAAGTATATATTTTTATTTCGTTGATTTCGTTGAATACCTAATTGTCCGGTTTTGTATGCTGAAAGTGCTCTAATTGGCTGCTGAAATTTAAATGAGCTCTACTTTTCAACAATTTCTTGGAATAACGGTTAAGAGAAATCAATAGCAAAAGGGAATAAAAACAAAAACAATCGTGAATTTTATTTTCATAACAAGATTTTAAGTAGCTTTTGGATAATACAATAATACCGATAGTTGGCTGTGGCTGACGCCAATATAACTTTCAACTTAACTATTGTGCTTTTGCGGCTTGTAATCCGTAAGTTTTGAAGATTTTAGAAATAATACAATAATTCTTTCAAATAAAACACAAAATCCATGTATTCTAATTTTAAAGATAATTCTTTTTTTAAACCTCTTATTTGTATGATGTGATCACATTAACAAGAATTGAGTAAGAAAGCATTATTAATTCGATAACTGATATTAAAAAAATCTACAAATTCCCTCTATATAATCTATAAAACTTTTTTTGCTTGTTTTAATATTTCTTTAATTATTTAATATTCTTCCTGCTATCAATAAGCGATTACCTCACTTCGCCGCCTATAAATCGTCTACGTTATCTGCAATCTAATTATCTCAAGGGCATATCATTGCAAGTTTTATCGACAATAAATCACAAAAATCAAGCAAAATTAAACAAAATTAAACAAAATCATATGAAAGAGCATTAAGGCGTGCAAATATTGAAAAGTAAATAAGGAAAGTAGTATGCGGTAAATCATATATTTGACACAGTTTCTTCACATTCAGTGTTAATGTATCGCTTTGCTGATTAGATAAGCGCAGCAAATGACGACTATGTCGAGTCAATGACTACCAAATGCCGGTTTGTATTGACAGCGGTTCTGGTTACGTCATTTCTACCTTTGTAGGTGCATTTGAATCGTTTGTGTTACTATGCCGGGTGAGGTTGACTTTGATTGAGGCTTGTTTGGCCTTCTTACTGACGATATTGTTATTATTTGCTAAAGAAATCATTATTTATTATTTACAAAAAGATTTTTGTGCGAAGTTTTTAGCAAAGCGTGATAAAAAACATGAACATGTGCACCGCACATAATTGATAAAACGCTATGAGGGTGATTCTTAAGTGGTTGGGAGAAAATATGAGGAGGGAAACACTTGTGGAGACTTAAGACTTTATTTAATAATTTTATATTAGGGCAAGGACTAGTTTCTTTGTATATTCTGGCGCAGTTTAGCACCAACGGAAAAAAAGATATAAGAAGAAGACTTGGAAAAATATCTATGATAGAATTCAACGCTCTGAAATCATTAAAATTTTGTATGCTTTCTTATATCTTTTCATCCTTTTTATACCCTAAACAAGGTGTATAGTATTAAGTTTGCCACGAAATTTGTACCACCCAGAGGGAAGCAGCGAATACCCTATAAAATATAAAGTAGATATATAGCTTATCGAGTTGAGTTACATAGACGAACTAGTCTCCCAGTTTTTGAGATATTGGTCTGAAAATTTCAACACGTCATTTTCCCTCCAAAAATTGCTCGTTACTCTGAAACGTCGATATCGAACCACTATAACATATAGCTGCCGTACAAACTTAACGATCGGAGGCAAGTGTTTGCATGAAAAACTTTTTCATTTGACGAGGTTTTTTCAAGAAATTTTGGCAGATGGTTTTATCCAAGACATTGCTACAATCTCAGGAGAAATTGTTGAAATCAGACTGTTATAGACTTTTATACATGGAATGGGTATTATAGCTTAGGTCGATATTAGCGTTTTTTTCTTTTTTCATTATTTGTGATAGATTTATTATTAAGAACTACCTTAATACAGATGTGTATTTTTATACTCAAATATTATGTCACTGATGAGCAGATAAAATTTACGTCAAATAATATTGATAAACAAAAAACTGCGAAACTTTTAAGTACATAAGTATATGTAAGACCATTGCTTTTGAAAGTCTAGACTCATAGAGACAGGGAGGCAGTTATCAGTCACCTCTGCGCAATCTACTGCTTTCAACAAAACAAAACAAAAAAATATATATATATATACTATGTATATATATAAAAGAAGAAGAGCTCTCCTTCCCTGCATTCAAATGAAGTTTTGGAACAAATTAGACTAAATTGTCGATCATAAACTAAACTTTTCTACTGAAGTAGATGACATGAGACAAAAACATATTGGTTAAGAATTTTTGAGGAGCTTTCGACAAAGAATTTTAAAATTACGGAACAAATTTATCGTTGAAATTTTCTACATATAATCTAATTCTCATAATCTCTCATTAGTTAGTTGTATATATAACAGCCTCAACTAAAGTCAATATCCACTGGATGTCAGTTTTTTAAGATCGAAGTAAAAAAATCGTTATCAACGAAGAATCATCTGAAGGGTTTGAAATTTAGTTATGGTGGAGCTTAAATGTAATATGATGAGGTTTTCAAACTTTAGGCCCATAATTTTGAAGAAGAAGAAATCCTTCGAACTTTAAACAAAAATTTACTTAAATCAATTGAAGAATTATGTTATTGAAGAATATTGTTTCAACTTCGAAAAATGTTTTTCTAAAACAAGTTTTATTATTATTGTTATTGTGAAAAAAATTGAGGAAAAGGAGTATCAAGTACTAAAGGGAAAACAAGCCTTGAAAAGTAGTTTACTCGGTTTGAATGATTCAAAATGAGCACCGAGGACAAGGTGTTATCGACGAAATCATCAAAAAAGTCTGCAAAATAGTTTTGGATGACCATAGAATATAGTTGTTCTAGATAGCAGACACTCTGAAGATATCAACTGAAGATTTACATCAGATCATTCAATAATATTTGGGTATGAGAAAGCTCTGCAAACTGGGTGCCGCGCGAATGGACTGTCCACGATGAACCAGCTCCAAAGCATGGAAAACTGCAACTGTCGGCTGCCAAGGTTATGGCGGCTGTATTTTGGATTGCACATGGAATAAGTTTTATTGTCTACCTTGAAAAGGAAGAAACATCTACAGCGACTACAGTATAGCGATATTGGAAAATGGGGAAATGAAGGAAAAAGTGCTCTTTCACCAAGGCAAAGCAACGTGTCACAAGTTAGGCAAAACAATGGCAAAAATTCATGAATTGGGTTTTGAATATCTTTTACATCCACCGCATTCTCCTCCAACGAGCAGGAAATCCTGCTCTGAGATCTCAAAAGAAAGCTCGCTGGGAAGAACTAACTTCGAATGAAGAAGTGTATCACTCTTAAAGGGTGAATAAAAAAAGGAATTTTTCCAAAAAAATTTGTTTTCGTATTGGTGGCCGAGCACTTTTCAATTGATCTGTTACATTAAGCTTAACAAATAATTCGTAAAAAAATCGTTTAGCCCTCCTTCTTTTACTGAGTTCAGAGAGGTAAAGTTTTTGTTTCCTCAATATATAAATTTACAACATATGTATGAATAATTACATATTCATAAAATCAGTTTGACAACATTATGAAAGCTACTGAAAAGCTTTTTTAATTAGGAAGATATTTTAAATAAAATTTCTAAGCGTCTTTTCATAATTTTGGCTAATGGAGATTTTAGAAAGGAAATTTTGGTATTTTTACTGACGATTCCTCCAAGGCATGACTCAGCAAAACGATTTTTTCGAACGACTGCATGATTGAATTTACTTAATTAACATCCATTTAACTTATCCCCAAACTCAAATTAAGCAACTAATTTATTTCCTTCCGCCTCTTTACTTAAAGTATGACTTTCCGCGCTGAAGCAGGAAAATATCTTGCCTTCCATCATGATATCAGCTTTCAACGAAAATTTCGATTTTTTCCGCCAACTTTTAAGGCAGCTCCGAAGCAGTAACAAATTTTTGAAATTCCTCAGCCTGGGCTTGCCACACTCAGGATTATTTTCATGCTTTATGAATTGCTGAAATTCCATTTTTGTTGCAGTGTGAGTATCACAGCTTGGCTGCGGCTCCAATTTCACACGAAATACTTTTACGTTTTCGCGGGCACAAAGTCCGCGTTATGTAATCATTACAGCAGTAAGGGACAAAGTTCGAAGCACCTTCATACAATTACACGCATACAATTTATTGTGCTTAAAGCCGCTAAGCTGATTGTCTGGCGATTCGCCGCTGCCCGTCGTTGTCGAGCGCCTTAAATGTCATGTTCAATATGTTGCCATTTTGCCAGTGCGCTTTTGGTGTTTTCTTCTGTATAAAATGTGGGGCTAAAAAATAAATTGATTTGCTAGCAAAAAAATTGAACGCTTTTAGTTCGAATTTCGTGGCATCGAATTACATTGTTCAAAGTTCATGACAAGCAACAAAGAAAGCCAAAAAAAAACAGCAACAATGTGGGAAGTCACTTAAATTCCTAACCGAAAAATCGTTTCAACGACACTTACTGGAGAGTGGAAGCACAAATATTTGTTGTTGTTACAAGCAATGCGACAACATTTCTGACTGACTGCTTCAGAGTTCGCCACTTAATTTTCGCTAAGGCTGACTTTGAAATCTAAGTTTGCTCATTAGTTACCCGGCGAAGTGTCGTTTTGGGGAATTTTCGACATTGCACCCGAAAATAAAGTGAAATTTCTTCAAAAACAAGTCAACAGCAAAATTAAAATAATAAAAATACAGGCTAAAGTGTCAACGCTGAAAACGACACGCGAAAAGGCGTTACCCGTCGGCATAATCGGATTTATGGACATCTGCGTGATGAGACCGGGGTTAGGGTATATGCGAGGGAGATGCGTTGAAAGCAATACCACGCTTGCATGCCCTTTGTAAATAATTTTGCTTATTTTTATAACTATGTGTGAAGGGCGTGGTGTGTATTAGGCGTGTTTGCGCTAAAACTTTCGTTGACACTAAAGCCTCGTGTTTTCGGTCCATTATTTGTTTAAAATTTTTACACTTTTTAAAAATTTTGCATATGTGAATAGTAAAGAGACGAGTTGCTTGACAGCTGTTGTGACATAAAAGATCGGCAGCACTGTATAAGATAGGCCTATCGAACAATAATAAATTTTTACTCATTATATACACGGATGATACACTTGCAAAAATCTCCACGATCGAAATCATCGAAAGTGTCATGGTACAGAATAAGCAAATTAATAAAAACAACAACAGAACTCCACAGCAATTAAGGTATACCATGACTCACTTGATTAGATACCCTTTCCGTTAACCATAAACTCCTAAAAGTATATCACCTGATTCTCTTAGAACGGCGAAACGTTTTAGGCTTAACATAAAAAAATCGAAAATTGGAACTAGCCCCATCCCAAAATTTTTATTTTTATTATTTTTAAAAAATTCGAAATTGTCAGAAAAAGTGATCAAAAAAAAATTTGTTTTTCAGACAGTCGCCATTTTGTGAAAAAAATGTTTCCCACTTTTCCGTAGTTCCGACCATTGCGACATTATTCTAGATTAATAATCTTTTTTTTTTTTTTGTTTCAGATAACTAGGAGGGTTGAAATCATGGGCATGATCACGTGGAAATTTTTAGAGACCCCCCACTTCGTCAGCTCATAATTTTTGAAATTTTTTACTTTTTTTTAGTTTTTAATCTTTTTCTGTACTCTTCAAAAATTAATAAATAACTAATAAAAAATGGATAGTAAAAAGATTAATTGCCTTTTTACGACACTTTAAAAATTACCTGAAATTCATGCTTCCAGACTAGAATACCCCCTTAATATCAATCTAAATTGCAATTTCACTAGGTTCACCAAAGGTGTGTTTACCGAGATATTTCTATTTCAGTTGGGCAAAAGCCGGGTTATAGATGAGAAGGTAACAAGATTATTCCAGCTCACCTTCTTTCATACAGCATTGGCAAGGAACCTCCGACAGAAATTTACCCGCATTACCTTTGTACTTATGGGACAGTACCGAGTCAGAACAATTACATTTGCGACGATTTTTACATTGCAAAGGGCAAGTAGTTCGGAGACACTCTTACAGTTCATTAAGGTTGAGAAGGATCACGCAGTCGCACAAGCTCCGCTTGTTGAGTTCACTGGAAGTCCATAGATTCAGCGCCAGAACACAAAAGGACATCGAAAAACCGACTCGCTTCCAACCGGATGATATTGGAGAAGAGTGGCCTCAATAACAAACTCAAGCTGTGAGCACACATACAAATCAAATCCATAAAATGCTTGAAGCTAATACTAATGTAATCATTGACTCCTTGACTAGTTCTGAGCGCACAGACAGTGACTCAAAGCCTTTTTATAGCTCTTTTAGACTATTTCATTTATTCACTTCATTTTGTTATGAAAAATAACTTTATACTGAGTGTAAACCAAGCTAAGCTACCTCTACTTTTCCCTCTTGTAGTGGTCTATTTCATTTTACTAAGTTCTTTTATTCGAAAACATGCTTTCCAAACTATGTACAAAGTTTTCGAGGGTTATGTCATTAATTATCGGTCAAAATTACTTTATTTTGTGCTATGTAAGCATTGGTATTTAGAATTTTTAGATCCTTCCCACTCGTTTCCAGTTCATTTATTTTCAGATGTGAGTGCTTTTTATTGGAAACTCTTTAGAACCATAAGTTCCAGTACTTCTGCTCTGGTCAGACACCTATCCAATGGAAAAAGACCTTCCGTCTTTATAGCACGATTTTATATATTAGAAGGTTTCTATTGATTTGAACCTGCACGACCTTCCCAAGCGACAACGTTTCGCTTTATGGGCTCTTGAAAAGCTCCAAGAAGATACGTGAGTTCGAGCCAAATTTTGTTCAGCGATGAGACCCATTTCTGGCTCAACGGTTACGTAAACAAGCAAAACTGCTGTATTTTGGACAAAGATCAATCTGAAGAGCTGCCATTTCATCCAGAAAAAAAAAAGAGTTTAGTAAGATTTGTGGGTCGGTGAAATGATCAGTTCATATTTCTTCAAAAATGATGCCTGTGAGAACGTAATCGTCAATGATTACGGTTATCGTGCCATGATAATCGACCATTTGATGTCTAAAATTGAAGTTCGTGATCTTGGCGATATTTGGTTACAACGAGACAACGCCACTTGCCGCACATCGCATTAATCAATGGATTTACTTCGACACTTTGGTGAACAGATAATTTCACGGTTTGGGCCGGTTGATTGGCCACCAAAATCGTGTGATAGCACACCGTTAGACTCTTCTTTATGAACATAAATAAAGCCTAAAGTCTATTCGGATAATCCCACTTCGATTCAAGCCTTGGAGCAAAGCATCACGCGTGTCATTCGCCAGTTACGAGTCGACTCTTGAATGAGTCATCGAAAATTGGTCTGAACGGACGGACATTCTGAGACTTAGTCGCGGCCAATATTTGAAAGGAAAATGGATCACTTTTTAAATAACCCGGTTCGAGTTTAGTTTTTTTTTTTTATTTTTTACGTAGTAGTGCAAATAATCAGCCAAAAATATAAAATATATGTAGTAAAAAACAAATTTTTTTATTAGAGTAGACAATAGAGATAGCACTGAGAATTATCTCTTTGAAAAGTATATAAAAAACAATAAGTTTTAATCGATTTGAAATAATGTAAAAATATTCACATACATGTATATATGTATATAGTATAACCGTATATATGTTATATATATACATATATAATATATAATATATATGCTGTTCTACAAATTATATATATATATGTATATAAAACAATAGTAACTACTAACTTAATTACTAACATTTCTGCTACACCCACACGTAAGCACTTGCAAAGATCTGCTTTGATAAGAGTATTTCATTTTGCCCACTTCAACTAACAGTCAAGTATATGTACAAGTAAGTGAGTGTATGTGAGTATATACGCATATGTTAACAATGCCGCCGCGTTATTTTGTTTTCCACTGTCTGCAGATACTACTAATATATAGTATATACGCTTGCCGGCTACCGGTGAGTAGCACATTTTGTCGAGTTCAAGTGTGGACTCACTTGTGCGAGCACAAATTAAAGCACTTATGTTCATGCATACATATGTACATACTTGTTATAAGTATATAAACAGGTGTGTAATTGCAAATATTTGCGTATGGAAATAAGGTGTATATAAGCACGTAGATATGTACAAGCGTGTTGTACGTAAGGCTGGAAATATGTATGTAATGGAGGTATATGAAGCCAGTAGCCCTAAAAGGTGATTAAGTGGAATTAATAATTGCCGCAGCTCAAGTGCTGCAAGTTCTATTTTTACACTTTTTATTTCGCAAATATTCGTAGGTGTGTGTGTGTGTGCGGGTTTACGCTTGTTCTACATGCTGGTTGCTTGGAGTTAGAGCAAGTACGATGGCGTAATCAACATGCGAGTATGCCGGCTGATAAGATTTATCTTTGGCCAAGCAATTTTGTATGCATTAATTTTTTATATACATATATTCTTTTACTTTTTTATGAAATAGCGTTGAGTTGGTTTCATTACTCATAAAATTAATTGGAGATGGCTGAAAGATGTCGCTAACTTGCGAGTTAATTTTTCTGTGTATTTTTATTTCATTCCATGCGCAATGGTAAGAATGGCAATGCGTATTGTAAAATAATTAAATATATCTTGAAAAATAAGTCTTAAAATTTTTTAAAATAGAAAATTAATTTAAATTATGTATTGAATTATTTCAAAAAAGTTTTAAAAAAATTTGGTTAAGTATTAAAGTATTATATATATATTTGTATGTATATTAACAATTTTTTCAAAAACAAATTTTTGAAATTCTAATAATAAAACTGTTAAAAATTTATTGAAAACTTTTTGAAAAAAATATTGAAATTCGTTTTTTCAAAAATTTAGACTTTTATTGGCATATTTCTTTAAAAATATATGTTCTGAAGATATACGAGTACAATGTATGTACATATATTCAGCTCTTGACAGCTAATTAGAAACGACACCTAATTGAAGAAAATGATGTTGTTTTCCACTACATCACCTATGTATATTAATTGCATTTAAAGTTATTTTTTGAAAAAAAAAATTATGAAAAATAAGTCATTATAGCAAATTTTTTAATAAATATTGAATTTAAAAAAATTTGTGTTGGAAAAAATGCTTGAATTAATTAATTTCAAAAAAATAATGAAAAGTAACAAAGAATATTGAAGTTTTTTTTTAATTTTTTTTTTTTTTTTTGATTTTAAATAGTTTTTGAAAATTATAATAAAATTTTTGTCTTAAATATTAAGTAATAAAAATTTTTGTAAAATTTAATTTCTAAATTTTTTAAAAATTTATTGCAAAAACTTTTTGAAAAAAATTTAAATTGTATTTAAAAACCATAAAAAGGTTTGTTAAATATATTAAATATTGAGGAATTTCAAAAAATGAACAGAACATTTTTTATTGGATAATTACCAAATTAAGCATTTTAAAAATATGTTTTAAAAGAATTTTAAACATTTTGTAAAAATTATTAAAAAAAAATTAAAGATTAATAAAAATTTGGTAAAATATTTTTAATGCAAATTTTTTTAAATAAGAATTGAAAATTTTTTGAAAAAAAAATTTTAATTTGATAAAAAAAAATATTTGAAAACTTAATTGCATATAAAAAATAATTGAAAATATATTTTAATATTTTTAAAAAATTATTGAAAATTCAAACAAAAAAATCAAATTTTTTTACTGAAATATTTCTGAAAAAATATACGTTTTTAAGATACATATATAATAATAATTAAAACTTTATTTAAAAAAATTTTCTTTGTATAAAAATTTGTAATATTTTTTGAAAAATAAATTGAATTACTTTAATTGAAAAATATATTGTAAATTATGAAAAACATATTTAAGCGTTTATTAAAAATATTTGTCTTTTCTGCAAAGGTTTTGAAAAAAAATTTAAATGGCTTTTGAAAAAAATCTCAATATTTGTTTCTAAATTTAAAATAAATACTGAAAATATTTTATAGAAATATTAATTTTTATTTATTTATTTTTATGAACTATAATAATAAATAATTACATAACATTTAGCAAAGCAACTAGTAGAGATATTAAAAAATATACATTTTAAAGATAAATTTAAAAAAAATTTAAATTTTTTGTAAAAACTATAGAAAATTTTTATATAGCAAATTTTTTTAGCAAAATAGTTAATTTTGTTTTTTTTTTTTTGAAAATATAAATAAAAAAAATATTTTAAAATATATTTTTTAAAATATATTGAAAATTTTATGAAAAAATTAAATTTTTGTATAGCATTTTTTTTAAATAAAATATCTTATTTTTTTTAATTCTAAATTTATTTGTAAAATTTTTGCCCAAATTTAAAAAGAATAAAAAAAAAATTTTTAGTACATGAAATATTTTTTTTAATATTTTGTTAAATGAAAAAAATACAATTTTTTTATTGCAAATTTTTGTATTAAAATACGATCTTTTAAATAAATTTTATTTTATTTCAAAACATATTTAACATTTTTTGTTAATTTTTTATTTATTTGTATTGAAATGTGTGCTTGCCAAAACTAATGCCGCGTGACTTCCACATGTACATATGTGCATATCTTTATATTACCTACTTTTCTTTTGTATTAACATTTCACCCAAAAAAGACATGTATATTTATCTGAACCCAGCTTAAATGTTATTACACATGCAAATAAGTGAAATGTGAGGCGTGGCGTTGACCCACCTAGCGGGCCCAAATATGGCGCAACATGAGTTCTGTTGATTTAAGGCATACCTATAATTTTTATTGTGCCTCTTTTATGGCCTTAAATACATAAATACATACTGCTATAAATACATACATCTCTGTTATGTAGCATATAAATCGCCTTAATTGAGGAGACATGTTAACACAGGAGATTTTAAATTGCTGCCGGCAAAGGACAAAGTTACTCAGAGACAAATAAGTACTGGCGTTGTGCATATGGTAATGTCTTGTTTGGGAAAGCCGTTTAGAAAAGGCAATACTACATTTGTTTGACTTGGTAATTCATGAATTTCAAATAACATTTGCTACTTTTTCTTTTTTCTTCTTTTATTGTCATTTAACCTTTTGTGATTTTTTATGCCATTCAGTTTTCTACTTAATAGAGTTGTACAAGGGTGCGGGGTTTATTAACAGGATGGGTCCATATATCGGTCTGAAATTTTTGCACACGTACTTTCCTTAGCAAAAACCCGCTAATTTATCGAAACCGACATTATCGGATCACTATAGCATATAGCTGCCAAACAAACTGAACGAACAAACTCAAGTGCTTGTAAGGAAATTTTTTTTCTTTTATGAGATATCGTCATGAATTTTTGTATGGACTATTATCAAAGACAGCACTATAATCTCCACACAAAAATGTTCAGATCGGATTACTATGGTATATAGCTGTCTATATAGTGATAGGTCAAAATCATGTTCTTGTATGGAAAACATTTTTATTTGAGAAGATATCTTAACGAAATTCGGTACAGATTATTATCCAAAGCATGTCTACAATATCTAAAAATATTGCTCAGATCGGAGCACCATAGCATGTAGTTGCCATACAAACCGATTTAGCAAAGTTAAGATTAAGTTTTTTTATGCTATAAGAAATGGCTTATGCGTGTTATAGAGCTAATAACATCAAGGTTAACGTACTTTCTTAATACTTTTTTTTGTTTTAAGAAAATTCATAATTTTTTGAAAAACCTTATATTCACCTCCTTCTGCATCTCAGAAACTTTTCGCATAAAACACGACGATAAATCTTGTTCACATCTTTCCAAACATCTGTATATGTTTCCAATTTACGAGTATACACTCTCCACTCTAAGCACAGCACCCAACTAAATTTACTCGCTACCCGTAATAGAGGCATTTAAATGCGCCTAACGTCTCCTACACGCCAACTTCGAGCCGTAATTTAATATAAATTTTTAATTTTCAATTTCGCCAGAAAAACTTTTGCGCTACAAACTTACGCATCTACGTGTATACATGTATATGTATATTTATGTAAACGTATGGGCATATGTGTCACAGTCGTAAACAGTGGCCACGCTGCAACACATTTGCTATTTCCGCCACTTTTGTCACAAAATTTCGCAGAAAAGTCCGAGTCTTCCGAAAAAGAATAAAATTTCATTTCGGCACATATTTCTCTATTTATATTTACATATACAAACGCGTACGACAGGTTTTATGGTATTTACGCTCGCTTTGTTTGTCGGCGCACGGGGCGTATGAGTAACAGGCCGAGCAGTGTTTCCAGCAATTGCTCTCAGTGGGCATATCAGGATCATTAAATTTTGAGCGGCCCAAATGCACAGCAGCAACAAATGTAACAGGAAAAATAACAGAAACAACAACAAAAGTAAAAATAATAAAGACTGTAATAGCAACAATAATAGCTACAAAATAACAAAAACAACAGGAACGACAAACAAACGAACAAAAATAACAAAAACATCAAGAACGACAAACAAACGAACTAAATGAGCAAGCTGCGAAGAATTAAAATACACAATGCGTTTCTCTGAATCTGCTGCAAGCAGTTGTCGCCGACCTCACTGGGGAGTATTATTGCTGCTTTTTGTTTTTTTTTTTGTTTTTGTTAATTGTTGCCGGCAAAACTGCTACTTAATTTACACTCTGGGATCTAGTTGTTACTTGTTTTTGGTGAGTTCATAAAGGTCAGTTAGTGAAAAATTAGTGAATTAAAGTAGGTTTGACTATGAAAAATGGCATTGGCTGTTTCACATTTCAAAGGGGAAATTGTGAAAAGAATTATACTCCTTTCATTTAGTTTGCTTGTAAAGTGTGTACTAATATGAGCAAAAAATAGGAAGATTTTGTTCATAATTTTAAAATTCTTAATTTATTCCTCAAAATAAATATCGTCCACCTTGGCCACGATAGATTGTTGTTAAAGTCAATTTCTGGAATAGCCATAGTCTTTAATTGACTTAAAACGGTTTCCTCGTAGTGGTCGTTTGAGTTTGCTGAATAGCCAGAAGTCTCACAGAACTAAATCAGGTGAATGCGATGGTTACAACACAATATTGATTGAAAATTTGGCGAAAACCCCACGAAAAATCATACTGTATGCGATGGTGCATTATCGTGGTGCAAAAACCAGGAGTTTTCGGCCAATAATTCCGTCTTCTTTTTACGAATAACCTCGCGCAAACACTCAAAAAATACTCCTTGTTGACCTTTTCGAAAGGAATCCGAGTGCACCACACCTCTATAATCGAAGTGAAAGAAAACCGATATAATTGTAACCACTCATATTGAAACAAATGTTGTTTCGGTTATAAAATGGTTATATATAGGTTATGTATAGGTTATATATTGGATATATTGGACAGCGGAAGCTTAAAAATTTATGATACATATGTATAATAAGATGCAGTAAATCGTAAGCAATAAAAAGCCTAAATGCGAATTTTTTGATAATACGTTGTTTTGCCTTTTAAGTGGAGATATGCTCAATTCAATCAGTTCCATCTTTAAACGTTGTTTCCTCACAACTATATTTATAAATTTGCTTGAATCATTACTCATAGGCATGCTTGTTCTGTATATGGTTCTCAAATTGTTTGATTAGACCAAAAATCTAATTTCGCCTGGCCAACAATTATCACTATTTTCAGTAAACTTCAATTATTTTTTAAGTTTCTTCTTCAATTTTTTTTTTTAACCGTAGATCACTTTACGCACAATATATTTAAAAGTGAATTTTTATATTTTTAAATATACCTTCATAATTTTAAACCACATGAAAAAGAAGTTTTTTCTCTTTACCGAAAATCGGCACTCTTCTAGGTCATCACAGTAGATGTGCCCCTTGAATCGAATCCAAATGTCTGTTGGGTTTTATAAGCAGCCTTATCAATTCTTACCTGAAAATAAAAATAATAATAATTTTAATTTAATTAATATATCATCGAAAATATTAATATATAATATACAATAATATTTATAATCAATTTTATAAAAATCAATATATTTTGTATTTTATTTTTTAGATTAACTCATCGATTTATAACTAAAATATGTTATTTTTCTTGCCATTTCAATTACTCAGAAGAACAAAAGATTTCTAAGAAAACTTTTTACACATTACTTCATACGACCTTAGACGTCAAAATAGGGCAGTCAAGCATTGAAAAATAATCAACCCACAACTGAATAAACTTATCAATTTACAAATCGCTCCACAGACAAATTGTTGCGGCATTTCCAAACCACACTGCAGCTTCCAAACAAAAGAGTCAGCTGTTATCTGGCATTTAACCGTTAAATCGGTTAAGCAGAACAACAAACAATTCATTAGGCTGCACTTTTATCATACATGCTGACGAAATATGAGCAACGCTGTGAACATGCATATCTGAGTATGTTTTATTTATAATACTATGTACCTGTATTTATTTACTTAGATAATTTTTACTTGTGTAACAACAACAACTGCGGAAAAATTCACTCTAACTTCGTTAACATGTCGTTTTTTACACACTTTGTTGGAGATTGTCATTATCGCGCGACACAGATTAGCCTCAATACCTAAATATGTAGGTAAATACAGAGATAAATGTGTGCATATAAGTATATATGTATATAACGCCCCGAATATGCTCTCTTTAAATAGTCGAAATGCCAACATTTTATTACACTTCGCTCCTTTTCACTTTTCACCGCAAATGAATTTCTTAAGTGGAGCGAGAAGCGCTCGAGCATGTTAATAGCTTATAATTAGCGTGTAGAGCGGCATTTTCACGAATCGGCCTTGAATTTTGAGCACATGCACTTAAAATGCTTTTACAAGTAGAAGTAACGGTGAATTTCTGAGCGTATAGGGTCATATACGGGTAAAGTGGGTGTATGCTGCTTCATTAGGGGCACATGTACTTGTGAGTGGCGGAAAAAAATTAAATTAAAAAAAATATAAAATAAAATAAAGGAAAATTAAATGAAATAATACAAAATCAAATTAAATTAAATTAATTAATTTAACTTAAACTAAATAATATAGAATTAAATTAAATAAAAGTAAATAAAATAGTTAAAAAAAATTAAAATGAGAAAGGAAAATTAATTAATATTAAATGAAAACTAAATTTTAAAGTAAAAATAAATAAATAAAATAAAATAAACTTAAATGAAATTAAAATAAAACTGAATAATTAAAAAAAATTAAATAAAAATAAGTTAAATTAAGTAAATAAAATAAAACAAAATTAAATGAAATTAAATAAATTCAAACAAAATAAAATAAAAAAATAAGGAAATTAAATAAAAAAAATTATACTTAAAAAACTTAATTAAAACTAAATTAAAATAAAAAGTAAATAAATAAAATAAAACTGACTTAAATTAAATTAACGAAAATACAAAAGTTAAATTAAATCAAAAGAAACTAAATTAATTCAAACAAAATTAAACTAAATTAAGCAATTAAAATAAATTAAAATAACTTAAATTAAATTAGCAAAAATAAAACCGAATTAAATCAAATTAAATCCACATAAGTTAAATAATATACAAATAAATTAAATAATACTAAATTAAAAAATAAAAAATATAAAATTAAATGAGCAAAAATACAAGAAAATCAAATAAATTTAAATTTAAAAAAATTTAATCAAAATTAGTTAAAACTGAATTAAAAGTAAAAATAAGTAAATAAAATGAATTAAAATAAATTAATAAAAATAAAGCCAAATTAAATAAAAAATTAAATTAAAGTGAAATAAATTAAATTAAGTCGAAGTAATTTAAATTAATTCAAAAAAAAATTAAACTTAGTTAAGTAAACAGAAGTAAATAAAAAATTAACTTTAATTAAATTAGCGAAACTTGTACCGAATTAAATTTAATTAAATAAAAAAAGTAAATAAAATAAAATAAAACAAAATTAAATTAAATTAACAAAAATATGAGAAAATTAAATTAAATAAAAAAATATATATATTGAAATTAAATAAAAATTAAAAATAAACAAATAAAATAAAAATAACTTAAATTATTTTAATACAATATTAAATTTAATTAAAATATAATAAATTTTTGAAAAAAAACTAAATTTAATAAAAATAAATAAGTAAACCAAATTTAAAAAATAATATCTATAATCAAAAAAATTAAGCAATTTAAAAAAAGAAAAAGTAAAAAAAAATACTCAAATATACCAACAAAACTTAATAAACTAAGGTTTATGTCATTTATAAAAAATTTTTGAAAAAATAGAAACCATAAAAAATCATTTAAGAAGCTGAGTCAACAGTGTGGAATACAAAAATAAAAATCACAACAAAAAATAGCAAACGAAAAACCTTAAACATTTACATTTTTTCGAAAATAAAATGTTTACACAAAAGTATAATATACATACATATACGTATGTATGTACATCTACATAGATGCATATGTACACAGCTGACTCACTTGAAGCAATAAAAAAGATATTTATATATGTCAAATAGACACATCTTAATCACCATTATAGACCCATATATAAGCAGATAGGATTTCTAAAACACACACAGACACACTAACACATGCAAAATGTGCGCCAATAAAGTTGTCAGCTATGCAAATTTGCAACTTATCAGACTACTTATAAATAATAATTACTTTTGACATTTGCATCGGCTTTTTTCGCTGCTTTTGTACCGCCTTGTCTCTAGTGTCTATTCAAATGGCAACAAATTGTTTACAACAAGCATGAATGTGCTACCAATTTACTGAGTACATGCATTTGCAAACCTTACAACATTTTTGCGCACACATATATACATTTTTTCATACATACAACGTACATACATACAATATTCCAATATGTGCTTGCGAATATTTTGCTGGCATCCTCTAAATATAAAAATACAACTCATACATTTAACAGCAACAACTATTAATTACATACAGCACTTTTATTGTTATATGATGTCATTGATTTGTTGCTGTTGTTGTTATATACAATAACTGACTCAATGAATATTGTAAATTTGTAATCCATTGAATTATTAATGATTCGCTTGCAACTGTAAAGTACTCGTGGGTGTCGCAACGTCATCATTACATTTGTCTCATTTACTCATTTCTAACAGTAATCTGCTAATTTGCTCAGTGATCTCATAATTGTTGTGTGCTTCAAACAAATTGTGTAACTGTTTACATATTTGGTTGGGTATTTCCTGTTGGGTGTCTTGCGATGCAAATGTTATGGGTTAAGCGTATTTTCAATGAGGTGATGTTGAGGGCAATAATAATTACTATTATACTCATAGTGTACTCTTCATAATACCTTTCAATAGGCAAAGTTACATTACGATGTGGTTTACATGGCGATGTCATTATATTAAGGATTACGATTTACGGGAATGTGCCGCTGCCTAATTAGTTGATATCCTCATAAGAGTAAAGACTGACCATACTGAGGGAACACTTCTCCAGCCTGCTGAATGACAGTGAAAGCACTATACCAGGAGATGGAGAAGCCGATTCCCCAATCGGTGACAATGGAGCAGACGTTCCCTTGCCCGACCGTGAAAAAGTTTGAATAGCAATTACCCGTCTGAAAAACAACCCAGCGGAAGGAGCAGATGGATTGGAAATTAATATCATTGGTCTCAAGAATCGCGCCATTAGTTCTGCTTTCTTCAGACTGGATAAGGAAAAGAAATTGGTCTGGTAGTGAACGAGGGAAAGACGAAATATATCCTGTCATCAAACAAACAGTCGTAGCACTCGCGACTTTTCTCCCACGTCACTGTTGACAGTCATAAATACGAAGTCGTAGATAACCAGCATTATTACCAATAACAACGTCAGCCTCGAAATACACTGCAGAATAACTTTAGCCAACAGGTGCTACTTCGGACTGAGTAGGCAACTAAGAAGTAAAGTCCTCTCATGACAACCAAAGACCAAATCGTAATAGTCACTCATCATCCCCATCCTTCTATATGGTACGGAGGCATGGACGATGACAACAACTGATGAGTCGGCATCTCGAGTTTTCGAGAGAAATGATTTATGGTCCTTTTGGGAACATCGAATATCGCAGCTGGTGGAACGATGAGCTGTACGAGTTATACAACGACATAGACATAGTACAGCGAAACAGCGGCTGCGCTGGCTAGGTCATGTCGTTTGCATAGATGAAAACACTCCAGTATACGGAGCAGTACCCAGTAGTAGAAGTAGACGAAGAAGAAGAATCGCTTGGCGCGCTGTTGTTAACTCGGCTATAATCGCATAACCGGTGTCTAGGTCATTTAAGAGGAAGAAGATCTTAGTATGGAAAAGTTCTTCTAATAAAAAATTATTTTTAGATTTCTTCAACAAAAATGTCAGAGCTACTGCAATAGTGGTGAACCTTTATTTTTTAGCAACGTCAGAGCCTATGTTAATCGAAAAATGTTAATATTCTTTTCTTTTTTAGGTAAAAATTTTGCAAATTCTTAAATAAAATAAAAAAAATATTCCTTTAAAAGTTTGAAACAACTGTTTCAGTAGTTTCTTTTTAGTTCTCAAAAATCGCCTTTTTTAAGCTGTCACAATAGGTATGTTCCTTAACTCTATTCGATTACTTTTTATGGGAATATGTCGAGCCCAGAATCTATTCTTACGAACAAGCTTTGATTATTGAGTTAAAAAAAAATCTGCGCTTTATTAAGACGATAGACCAAACATGGCTGAAAAAAATGCGGCAAAATTTAATGCTCACAAAACATAACATGTGATCTAATTTTAATCAAAAAGTAAATTTAATAAAATTAGACAGCACATAGATAAATAATAATAAAACAATAGTATTGGCAATTTTATTCATTTCTGGGTATTTTAATTAAAAATTAGTTATATAAAAAAGCTATCCTTTGTTAAAGTAAAATATTTGTCTTTTTTGTGCTTTCGGGTTTCAATCGAATTTTTTATAACTATATATGAATAGACATATTTTTACAATTGAATAATTTCATATGCAATTGACGGAATTTCATTTAGTTTTTCTTTTTATTGCAGTTTAATAAATTTATCATTAAAAGAAAGGAAAACTACTATTTTGTTCTTTATTTATCTTTATATATTATATTTTTTTTAAATATTACTAGAGTAAATAATAATACAGATATATATTTAAGTTCAATATTTACCCGCCAGAGTATACTTTTTTTTTATAAAAAGTTATCTTGCGTATCATAAATCATAAATTGAGACAATTATTTCATAGCAGAAAAAATTAGCGGCATTTCATGTCAGAGAAAATTTTCACTCAGTCGGCGCAATTAGCACAAAAACGGAATTTAATTAATAGAAAATATTTGAATGCATTCACTAAATTACAACGAAAAACTTACACAACACAACATGGGTGTATGTGTGTATTCAAATGTTTCCATACACTGCAACACCGCTCCATTTTAACGAGCGCAGCGAATCTACGAGTAAAGCAAAAGGCAAGCAATGACGTAACCTTTCAACCGAAGTGTGTTCATGTAAGTATGTATGTAAGTAAGTGTGCGTATGTCTATGTAACTCCATCAATTCAATTCCATCGATTAGTTGGCGGCTTTGTTGATAACTATGCTAATATGATTGCGAGCGAGCATGTCAAAAGCGCGAGTGCTCACATACAAACATATTTACATGCATATATTTGTATATATGCACTTGCAAGTGAGCGCGTGCACATTTCTCAGTAATGCATATACACACAAATATGCTTGCAATTAGTTGATACCGAAATAGTTTGTATGTAAGTATGTTCACATGTTTTAGTGAGCGCTTTTGCATGGCAATTCGCTTATCTTATCAGCGAGCTGCATTATGCGCATTGGCGCCGTGCACTTTTTATGCTAATGCTTATACAATAATATCAAAAAAATAAGTTTATTTATTTATTTGCCACTTTTATTTACACTCAGTGGAAGTGTTTAATTGCCGCCTATTGTAATGCCATTCCGATAATAACGCCCTTGAATGCATGTACTATATGTATATGTACATACATACGTACTTTTATAAATAGTTATGCAATGTGCGTAAAATTATTGTGAAAGCTGTTATTAGCCCTTTTATTAGCTCATAAACCGATTGATATTAAGTTGAACGTAATTACTATACGTTAACTGTGCAACGGGGCGTATACGTTACCAAATTCATGCAAATTTCTTAGAATAATATTAATTATTAATAATAATAATTCTTCTGCCAATGAAATTTCGAGCAAAAGAGTTTCAAATTGCATGTTTTTCATGATTTATAAGCGAAATTTCATATAAACTTCCTCAAAATAGTTACATTTTTTTGTATAAATTTATTTTTTTGGAAAATTTTATTTTCAACAATATTTAAAATTGAATATAAAAATTCGTTTATATGCTCAATATAATTTTTAAAGTAATTTTTATAATTAAAATACTTGAAATAAATGAAAATTTAATATCACGAATAAGATTTGAATGACAATAATAATTTGTTCTCATACCTTTATACATATGTACATATATACATACGTCCGATTAAATCACCCCTGCTGTATTCCTCAAAGTAAATAAATACAGGGGTTTCTCATTTTATTAAAAGCAATCTTCTTTTTTGTCGGATTTTTTTCCAAACAAAAAAGTAAAAATGAAAAGAAAACGAAATTTAAACTAAATTTTCAATAAATAAATATAAAAATTCAAAATGAATAAAAAAAAAAATCTCTTAAATGCGTGTTTTATACTCTCGCAACAAAGTTGCTTAGGAGAGTATTATAGTTTTGTTCACATAACGGTTGTTTGTAAGCTCTAAAACTAAAAGAGTCAGATACAGTGTTATATATACCAAAGTGATCAGGGTGACGAGTAGAGTTGAAATCCGGATGTATGTCTGTCCGTCCGTCCGTGCAAGCTGTATAAAATGAGTAAAAATTTATATATCATAATGAAACTTGGTACACGTATTTCTTGGCTCCATAAAAAGGTTAAGTTAAGGTTAAGATGGGCAAAATCGGCCCACTGCCACGCCCACAAAATGGCGAAAATCGAAAACCTATAAAGTGTCATAACTAAGCCATAAATAAAGATATTAAAATGAAATTTGGCACAAAGGATCGTATTAGGAAGGGGCATATTTGGACGTAATTTTTTTGGAAAAGTGGGCGTGGCCCCGCCCCCTACTAAGTTTTTTGTACATATCTCGAAAACTACTATAGCTATGTCAACCAAACTCTATAGAGTCGTTTCCTTCAGGCATTTCCATATACAGTTCGAAAATGGAAGAAATCGAATAATAACCACGCCCACCTCCCATACAAAGGTTATGTTGAAAATCACTAAAAGTGCGTTAACCGACTAACAAAAAACGTCTGAAACACTAAATTTTACGGAAGAAATGGCAGAAGGAAGCTGCGTCCAGGCTTTTTTTAAAAATTGAAGATGGGCGTGGCGTCGCCCACTTATGGACCAAAAACCATATCTCAAGAACTACTCAACCGATTTCAATGAAATTCGGTATATGATATTTTCTTAACACCCTGATAATATGCACGAAATATGGGTGAAAACGATTCACAACCACGCCTTCTTCCAATATAACGCTATTTTGAATTCGAGCGAGAGTATAAAATGTTCGGTGACACCCGAACTTAGCCCTTCCTTACTTGTTATTAAGGCATTTAAAAAATATTTAAAAAAAGTTTTGAAGAAAAATTTTTGCTTTCTAAAATACCAAATTTTTTTTCAGTGTATTACGCAATATTTTCTACATTTTTATAAAAATTGTGAAAACACTGTTGAATTTATGTTAAAATTATGAGAAATCTGCAAAATTGTATCTCAAAGTTTCCAAAAAATTTTATGAAACGGTAATGCTTTGAACAAAAATCTAAAAAGTTTAAAAAAATATTTTTTTTTTGTCAGCGCATTACATTCTCAATTTTCTACAGATGGCAAGAACTCTGTTGAATTTGTGTAATTTTCTGCAAAATTTTGATTTAAAATTTTATAAACTGTACTAATTTTTTATCATTTTGAGAAAAAAAATATTTAAAAATAAATATTTAAAAATAAATATTTTTTTAAAAATATTTAAAAATAAATATTTTTTTCAGCGTATTTCTTAAAAATTGTGAAAATTCTGTTCTTTTACGCTTATTTATTAAGTAAAATATAAATAAATTATTTGAAACAATATCGTAGACATTTCAGCCGCAAGGTGGCGCAATAGTCGAGATATTCAAAACATTTGTAACTGTGGTTCGATTTCAATAAAATTACTTGCGTATATAGCATGTTTTATTTTTCAAAAACTGTTGTATGTCGATTTTAAATCTATGTTGATAAAATGTTAATCGCACAGTGTGACAATCATGCATAAATCGTAGTCATAAAACTAAAAATGCAGTAAAATCTCACGAATTTCAAAATATTTTATGAAATGAGGAACAAAGAATGATTTCTAACAAATATTAAAAATATTAAAATATGTTTATGAACAAACATTGCTGATGATAAGCAAAAAATTTTTTTAAACCAAATTGAGAACGATAGCATGATAAATAAATAAAACTGCTACTAAACAGCGCTTATTAATCGCTTATAAGCACATACCAAAACATGACGCTAGTATATGACTTATATTTACATATCTAATCATGTACACACACACATTTGTCCATATACAGCTCGCCATTCATCATTCCACACATACCGCACATAACTAAAATTGTTTGTTTTAATTTCATGCTGCTTTACGTCACTGAGTCGAGTTTCGCCTCTAAACTTTTTTTTTTTTTGTTTTTTTATCTTCTCTTTTTTGTTGTTGATTAACCTTGGCCAAGAAAATCTGGTTGACTGGTTTCAGCGCGAAGCTGTGGGTGTATACAGTTATATAGTATGTGCGTGTGTTTGTGTGCACTTGCTTGTTTGTTAAAAACACTGTTGTTGTAACAGTTGTGTTTACCTTGCAGCAAAAATGCGAAAAATACAAAAAATAAAAACAAACCCGTTGCATGCGTCATAATTGTCATAAAAATGTGATGGAAATAGGTAAATATTTTCACAACTGAACTCACTTTTCTGCATCATGTGGCACATATTTTTAGCGGCTACGGACATATGAGCACTTCAAGCTAGAAACAAACATGGAGAACACTGTGCAACAAAATTTAACATTTGGAAAAATTAATCACTTTTTCGATTTAAAAATATTAAGATTTTTTCTGTATTTTTTCACTTTTTAGGACTTTTATGGAAAACAGTGTGCAAGAAAACTTTACATTTTGAGAACAATTTAATTTTTAGATTTGAAAATATTGAAAATTTAATTTCTTTGTATTTCTTCCCTTTTTAAGACTTTTATTAAGAACCCTATGCAATAAAATTTAATATTTTGAGAAAAATTTAATGAGATTTGAAAATGTTAAAACAAAAGTTCTGTATTTTTTTACTTTATAGGATTTTTATGGAAAACATTGTGCAACAAAATTTAACATTTTGAAAAAAAAAACAGTATTTAGATTTGGAAATATTAAAAATCTTTTATTTTAGAACACAACAGGAAAACAATGTGCACCAAAACTTAATATTTTATAAATATAAAATATTTGATTATATAAAATATCTATCAATCGTATATTTTTATTTTTTAATAATTTGGAGAAAGTTATTTTTCCCATATTGAATGAATAGATTAATTGAAAATTTGGCAAAAATTAGAAATTTAGAAAATAGTTCCATAAAATTGAGAAAAATAGTGAAAAAAAATAAATATTTTTATAAACATTGATTGATAAGCTTTTTAATTACTGATAATTTTCAGTTATTAAATTTTAATATTAAATTTTAATAACTGAAAATTAATTTTCTTTAAAAAAAAAACACAAAATAAAAAAATTTAACTTTTTTTTAGTTTTATAACTTTTTATAAAAATTCACAGAGAAAAATATTTTAGTCTTATTAAAATAAATTTTTAAAAATTTTCCTTTTTAACAGTAATTTTTTAAATTCGATTTTTTTTTAATATACCAAAATATGAAAATATAATCTTTTAAAAGCACAATTTTGGCATCCTTAAATAAAACTAATTTTATTGTTGCCATTTTTAGCCTTTATTCGAACAACAACCACAAAAAACTTGAATTCACACATAAATGCAAAAACAGCTTGAAACCTTTGCTGCTGTTTTATGCTTTCATCTTTTGCATATTTTTATAAATAACTGCTTTTAGCAACTAAATATAGACAAAATGAAATTTCTGCTGAATATATACATATACATAAATTCATAGAACTATAAATAAAAGTACATATATGTATGTATATACACCTAAGTACCCAAGTTGTTGCGGACATAGTCGGCACAAGCAAACACTGACTTCGCCGCAGCTTTGACGAGAGTGACATGCAACTGTGCATTTAAGCACATACAATATATATACACATCTACAAATATTATATATATCCGCGTCCGACCAAAAACAAAAATACATTTAATATTCTTTTTGTGCTTGATTTTATACTTTTGGCGATATTTTCGGAGTTTAGACCAAACTCACTCAGCCAGCTAAAAGCTACCCTAACATTAACGCTACGCAAATCTAACAAATTTTCCATTGATTTCGGTGGCAGCGTACATCCTTGCGCAAACCAGCAATTTATATACTTCAACTACTTGTACGAGTGGGTGAGTAAGTGTGGAGTGTTGCCACTCAGCTACCTGTGCGCCTACACGTCCACACAATTCGTACGGGGGCAAAAGCATCGAAGGTCGTTTAGATTAGAATGTGTATTACCGTTTTGCCGTACTTAAGTCAATGAAATCGATTTTCCGGCTATAAAATTTACGCCCAAAAGTCGCTACGCCTGGGCAACTCAACGCAGTAGATCAATTACTGTTACGCCGCCCCATATTTCGGTTGATCGTTGCGTGTTGATTGGAAAATGTTTAAATTTATTGCATTTTTTTGCGTATACTTTGTGGTTAATTGATAAGGCCGCATGCCTTCGTATCTAAATTGTATTTTAATTTTTTTTTTTTGTTTTAAACAACAAAAATGTGGGACAGTGGAGATTTGCGCGTTGGAACATGCGCCAAGTGATTGACCAATAGATATGAAAACATACATGCGTATATATATATAAATTACTGATAAATGTAAATGTAAATGTGCGTATATACTCACCAATTATATGGTTACCTTAAATGCTAAAGATAAAAGAAAAAATTATAGTAAGTTTTATCAAACGGAACCAATTTTAGTCAATTATAATCCCCGCAGTAAACCGTATGAAAACTTTTTCGAATTTCAAGCTCTTCTTAATGTTTACTAAATTTAATAAATCTTGCTTCAATAGCAGTTATTTCTTTAAAAAAAATTTAATATATTTAAGGAAGATTCTAGAAAATACGAGCTACGTTTCCAGCACGGTTTCGGATTTTTATCCAGTCAGAGAGTGTCAACCCGACAGTGTTTTCCCAATTATTTAATGTATATTTTTTTACCAACAACAACAACGCCAAACTAGGAGCTACTTAGAAGTAATAATCACTGAAGGGTAATCCATTTCGAATTCCCTCCTTTTTTTAGAGAAATAACACAGAAAGTTCAAATTTAACGGGAAGTGTTTATTATCATTCGAAAGAACAGATGGTCTATCCGTTGAGTATAATTTCCGATGACTCGTTAGAGCATTTTCGACTGACGCCGTCTTGTTGAAACCAAAAACATCATCAGCTTCAATTTAAGACATGAAATAGTCGGTTATCATGGCGCGATTGCGGTCGCCATTGACGGTTCTCACCACCATCATTTTTGAAGAAATATGAACCGATGATTCCATCGGCCCACATAACCAAAGTAAACCGTTATTTTTCTGGATGAAATGGCAGCTCTTGAATCTCATCATGTTGCTCTTCCTCCCAAGTGCGGCAATTTTGCTTATTTACATACCCATTGAGGCAAAAAAGGGCTTCATCGCTGAACAAAATTTGGCTCGAAAACGATCCGACGTTCTTGGCACTTTTGAAGAGCCCACATAACGAAGAGATGTCGAGGCTTCAGTTTCTATTTAGAATCATAAATAGTGCTTTATATAATTTTGTATTATAATGGAGTCTGTTGAAATCTTCTAGTTGAGTATCCACCATTTCTTTTCAAATGGGCTGTAGGTGATCCTTACATGTTTTATGAGTTTATGTAAGTTAATTGGTTAGTCGGGTATGCTAATGAGCCGCAGATAGTTCAGTTTGGGTCCTTTATGCCATAGTTAGGCTCCACACAGAGTTCCGTTTAGAAAACTTTGACAGTTTGGGCTCACATAGAATTCCGTTACGAAGTCTATGAGGAGTAGTCATGCTTTAAGACTTCTGACAACAGATTCTGTGCCCTCATTGACGATCCAGCTTTGAGTATCTCATACAGCGGGGCCTCCAAATGTTTAAAAAAATTATTAATTTTTTTGCCTGGTGCCTAGTAGCTGAGATTTCTTGCAGTCTTTCCTCTGTCAGCCCCATTCTGCAAACGTACGCCGACACCAGACTATGTCCAGTGAGTATTCCAATTATGTTCCCACAGTCTCTTCTAACGAGTGTCCGAAGGAACTGTGAAAATTTCCGATAGTAACATTTATATAACTTTCCGGTAAGTTTATATGACTTTAGTATTGGAATTCGTCCCTAAGTATATAAATAAATCATTTAACAACGTCCACAAATTTGCATATATCAAGAAGCTAAAAGTGAAATAAATCTTGAAGCTTAGTTAACAACTATAATCCTTTGCCTAAAACTCATTCGCATTTATCCACATTCATACATACATACATACGTAGATCCTAATATACATATTAACCTAAATGAAATATATCGCAAACGCACTTCTCTCGCTTCTTTCGTCATTCGAGCTGCTTCTGCCATTTCGCGCCTTAAGTGATTGCCTTTACGCGGCCTTCATTAAAGTGATTTATAGCCAAATTTTCAGATTTCGTTTCGCAGCGAAAATTCACGCTCCGCGCATTTGTCTAAATCATTAGTTTACCCCTCTCAGTTAAGAATCTAAACTTTGGATCATTGCGTGCTACACATTTATTCGCCTTGTTGTTGTTGCTATTACTTTAAAAGAGTAATCAACGCTGTTTGCGAGTATCTTTCTCAAATATAATGAGCTGAAAATAGAATTAATTCACAAAAGCTGCCGTCTGAAGTGACTTCCGTCTTCGTGTCGTTTGCTCGTTTGGCTGCGCTGATAATCGTCAGTGATGATAATAGAAATTACAGCATTACCTGATGAAATACAAGCAATGACACCGTTGACTTATGTATTTACATGTATGTGTGATTGTGTGTTTGTTTGCATTTGTGAATGCGAACCCTTGGCCACTTTCGCCACGGCGAAATGCAAGCGTTGACTGGCCGCCGTTGATGATGATGGCGCTTCTATTTGGCACTTTGAGTGAAAATCTAATTGACAGTGGCTTTGACACTGACACCTTGTTGGCAATAGTGCTGGCTGTGCCATTATCAGCTACTAAAGCAACACAAACATTAATGACAACAACTATGATAACAACAACAGCAAGTAGCTGGGTGCAGCAATGCTTCGCCTCAATTCGTTTTAATTAACTGAAAATACGTTTCATTCCATTCATTTGTTGTTGTTGCTATGTGTTTGTCTTTCCTTTTGCTTTACGCTTTGCCGCCTAATTAGCGCTTCATGCGCCGAATCTGCTTCTTCACTTTTAGCGCACGCTATTTATTGCTTGCCTGCTTTGTGCCTACTTTTTAGGCTTTGCAAAGTGTTTACTAAGTTTTCGTCTTTGTGTTTTATATTTAGGTTAGGATGCTTGTTATCAAATGAAAATTGTATAAAAATACTGTCTGCAATAATATTTTGCTGTTAATAAGTTATTCATATTTCTATATTTATAAAGGGTAGTTCATTTCGAGGTTCCCTACTTTAGACTTCACATATCGCCACAGGAAAAAGTCGAACGGTTTGATATCACACGATCTTGGTGGCCAGTCGACCGGCCCAAAACGCGAAATTATCTGCTCACCGACATTTTCTCTCCATAAATCCATTGATTGATGTGATTTGCGTCAAGTGACGCCGTCGCCGAGATCACAAGCTTTCATTTCGGGCATCAAATAGTCGATTATCATGGCGTGATAACGTTCACTATTGACGGTTACATTCTCACTGGCATCATTTTTGAAGAAATATGGTTCGGTGATTCCACTGGCCTACAAACCACACCAATTGTTTGTTTTCTGGATGAAATGGCAGCTCTTGAACCTCTTGTGGTTGCTCTTCGTCCCAAAAAAAGAAATATTTCTTGTTTATATACACACTGGGGGAGGAATGGATCTCATCGCTGAACAAATTTTGGCTCGAAACCGTGGGATTTTCTTGGCACTTTTCAAGAGCTCACAGAGCGAAGCGATGTCGCTTGGGAAGTTCGTGTAGCTTCAGTTCTTGCACAAGCTGTACTTTGTAAGTTTTCAAGTTGTAAGTTTTCAATTTAAGATATGAAAATGCGTCAAGTAGTTCCATACGTCAACCCGAGTTGCTGCGAACGGTGCTGAATCTAATATCTATGGTCTTCGTGTATACTCTCAGCTACAACTGGTATATTTGTAAACCTTTTTCCATGATGAAATGCCAAAAAATACTGAACGAAAATGACATGACGCCTGGACACGACTCACGTGTGATCTGTCAAAAAAAGGCCTATTGAAAAAAGTACCTCTACTTGGATCACACATTAACTACCATACAAACTAAACGATCGGAACAACGAATAATCCGAATAAATGAAAACACTCTATCCTGATTGAGAGTATTCGACGCAATGCCCAACGGAGAAAGTAGAGAAAGAGGAAAACTTCTACTCCATTGGAAAAACCAGCTGGAGGAAGACCTATCTACACTTGGAATCTCCAATTGATGCCAAGCATCGAAAAGGAAGAACGACTTGCACGCATTTATAAACTCGGTAAGAGGTGGCTACGTCAATACAGAAGAAGAATGTTTAACAAAAGTGGTGAGACAGCTAAAACATGCATCATAGTGGCAACAAAAACATATTTTGAAACTAAAATCGCTTTAAAAAATAACTTTAGTTCAAAAATATAACACATAACAAAATCTGCCTTCGCTCTCCATATTGAAAGCCACTAGAAATTTGCAAAAATACCTAAAAGTTGACGAGCAAAACACAACAAAAAACTGCAAAAGTCAGGTCAATTTTAGTCAAAAACACCAAAAATACATGCCCACCTATGCAGCAAGCAAACAAAGAAAAAAGAAAAAACTCGCAAATTCTATAGTGAAGCAAGCTGAAGAGTCATAAAATCGGGAATAAGTGCAGGCCGTTGGCGGGCTGCCTCCACAAGTAGCAACAATTTTAGCAAAGGTACTTAAAAGCAATCACACATACATGTATGCAAATGCGACGACTGCAGTGTCGAGTGTGTCAGCGCTTTGCCCGTTGCCAAAAATAAATAAGATTCACAGTTAAATTGGCAAAGGAGCTGCGCTGCGCGTTGAATTGCGCTGCCAGCAGCATTTCATGCAACAACAAAATCATTTACATACTATATAACACACAATACTGCCACTTGAGCGAATGCAACTAAGCAGATACCTTCATATGTATGTGTTGTTGTACATATGTATGTAAGTATATTCAAAGATATATATTTATATAGATATATTAAGGGCCACAAGAGCAATATATTGTACGTCTTCACCTTTTTTCGTTGTTGTTGTTGTTGTTGTTATACTTAAGCAGTGACACGCGAGCTTCCTACCGCCTGCCAGCTTTTTATTTCGTATTTCGAACCGTAAAAAGCAAAAAAGCACAAAAAATAAGAAGAAGCATAAAAATAACAATAAGAAGAAGAAGTAGCAAAAGCGGACAGACAAAACACTTTTGTTGCTCCTGTTGCTTGCGGCGCGTTGATATTCTCATTGCTCATCGTCGTCGCCGTCGCCGTCGTTACCATTTCACGCCTTTTGTTTTATGCAATATTTTCGCATTTTACCTTTGGTCGCATTTTTATATTTTCTAATGTATTTTGTGCTTTTTGAGAAGGCACGTCGTGCTGCAAAAACGCACGCGCTTACACACACGCACACATACACATACAAAATCACACATTTTCACATAAAGAATTGTGCACAGCCAAACACACATACGCGTTTCAAAGGTGCCAGTCGGTGGTTTCATGCACGAATTTGTTGTTGCTTGCTATTTTTTGCATTTTCATTTCACTCTTCTTTCATGAATTCATTGTTTTCATTTCACTTTTAAGCAATCGCCGGTGTACGATGGCATTCATTTATATTTTGCTTTGTAATATACACAGGTATTTTTCGAAATGCTGCTGAGGATGCTGCTATTTTCAAGGCTTAATCGGGTAGTCTTAAATTTTGAGACACTTGGTGGGCGTTGTCTCTAATACATGTGACCGAAGGAAGTGATACATCTGCTTGCTTATAAATGTTAATGCATTCAATCATAATCTTTTTAGCAAATGGGATTTACTTTTTGTTTTCTTTTGTTTGAATTGCTAATACTTATTTTGGTTTTGGCAATAAATGCTGAACTTTCAGAGTGTAGAAGGCGGTGTTTGTTGCACTCGACACTGAAGCGCAAGAAAAGTGAAACCTTTGTCGTTGCTAAGGTTTATTTTTAACTCAGTGGGTTTGTAGAATATAATTGTTTTGAACAGCTAATTTTTAATTTTTCAAAAATTCATTAAAATTTTAAATATTAAAAAAATTAATTAATCATGTAACATTCCAAACTTTAATAATGTGCTTTGAACCATTTTTTTTAATTTTTACTTTGAACCAATATTGCGATTTTTTTAATTATTTGAAAAAGTATTAGTTGAAAATAAAATTTACATACATATTTTTTTTATTTTTTAATAATTTTGAATAATAAACACGGGATTAATTTTTTTTTTTGTTTTCAACCAGGTATTTCGGTATCAAAACTATTTTTAATAAGGATTTTCGAGTTTACAAACGAAAATTTTATTTTTTTTTTTTGATTTTTTAATAATAAATAGGGGGATTCATATTTTTTTAAATCCTGAGTTTTGGATTAAAATTTACTTTTAATTATCTAAACTTATTAATTATTTCAATACTAGTTTTATTAAGATGTTTGAAATTGCACTTGAAAAAATGTTTTTATTAATTCTTAATAATATAAAAGGATTTATATTTTTTTCAAGCCGAAATTTGATATTAAAACTTATTTTAAAATTTTGAAACCGGTTTTTTGTGAAAGACATTGGAAATTTATTTTTTATTATTATTATCGATATTACAAAATAAAAAAATTAAT
Organism: Bactrocera zonata; assembly: GCA_037783105.1. Classification (NCBI taxonomy): domain Eukaryota; kingdom Metazoa; phylum Arthropoda; class Insecta; order Diptera; family Tephritidae; genus Bactrocera; species Bactrocera zonata. Next base: position 130,199 of record JBAWJQ010005189.1, on the reverse strand, counting down.
TTAATTATCATATAAATTATTTTATTTAATTATCATATAAATTATTTTTTAACGTATTATTTCCATACCACTATCTTTTTTTTTTTGTTTTATTTTTTAAATCGGTAAATTTTTTTATTTATAAAAAACTGTCAATTTCAATTTTTAACAATTTTTTCTTAAAGGCACATTTTTAAATTAAACATTACAATTATTTTTTAACATTAAAAATTTTATTATTTTTTCTATAAATAACAATTGGTTTCAAGAGCTTGTACTATTAAATCTTATGTATAAAAATAACCAATGCTTATTTATTTACAAATATTTTTTTTTTAAATGGTTTATTAAAAAGTATTGCCAATATACACTTCTTTAAACATCAAAAATTAAAAGAAAAAAATTATTTACATAAAAAAAATAAAAAATGGTGTTTATTAAAAAAAGTTAAAATGATCAATATCCACTTATTTGTTTAAAAATTAAAAACAAAAATTTATAAAAAATAAAAATAGCCAACATCCACTTGTTTATTTAAATTTATAAAAATATTTTTTTATTAAAAAAAAATTATATATTATCAATATCCATTATTTTATTAAAAAAAAAAATAAATAAAAACAACTAATAACCATTATTTCTTTAAATTCAAAAAATATATATTTTATACCAAAAAAAGAACCAACTATCAGCTACTTTATTTAAAAACTAGAGAAAAAAATATGTTATTAACATAAAAAAATTAAAAACAGCCAATAACCATTTATTTATTTAAATATAAGAAAACTATTGTTTTTTTTCAAAAATTATGTTTATTCAAAATAATTTTAAATTACATTTCATCAAAAATACCTATTTAAATTTTTCTAAAATAAAAATAATCAAAACAAAATTTTTCTTCAACTGAAAAATTTTAATGTTTTTTGCAAGTTTTTAATAAATTTGAATCGCAGTAGCATCACACTATCCTTCAACGGTAACAAATTATTTTTCAATGTTTAAAATGTTATATACTATACATATGTTTTAGAAAAAATTTTTAAGATTGTTTTATCTTGTAATCGCCGCCCAAAACTCGGTGGAAAATTTCTCTGAAACGACTGGACCGATCGTACTAAAATTTTAACACGACCTTCCTAGATATATTTGTAAAGTAATCGAGGAATTACGATATTGACAATAAATTCGATTTTTTAAGCGACGCCATTTTGTTAAAAATATAAATTTTTAATACTTTTTCGATTATTACTTTTATTAATTTATAACAATAATAAAAAGTTTTTTTTTTTTGGTTTTTGGATTTTAGATATTTTTAGCAGAAAATCTCTAGATACGCTTTTTCGGAGAACCTCTTAAAGATCGGTTAGAAAGGAACCCAACATTTTTCAAAATATATGACAGATTATTGATCTATATACATTAAGTTCTATATCTGTAAATGCCTTTTCAAAAAATAAATCACAAAAAACGGTTTTTCTGACTTAAAAGTGGATATAACCCCTTAAAACACTGAACAGCGTTTTCAAATGTTAGGCGTTTCATTATTTTTTGTAAGCACTTATTTATGGAAGTAAAAAAGTCACATTATTAAGCTTGAAGCAAATATTTTTTCCTAAATTTATTTTGATTCTAAACAACTGTTAGCACTAATTTACAGTAATTACGTGACTGTCATGTAAGGTTTACTAAAACCGAAAATGATGGAACATTCGTGATCAGTATGCCTCAAATACTCCTCAAACCCCTTAATACATCTGTGGCAAATTTCTCTCTCAGATTTGTTGAGTATGTAATTAATAAATGAGTCAGGAAAACGCTTCGAACTTAAAAAACAGAACTTAACTCTTCACTTTTGTACCCACAATTTAAAATATCTGGTAAATAACGGTTATTTTTGTTACTAATAATGTAGCATTTATTGGCTATGAAATCGCATAGTGAAAATCAGACATTACTTGCAATTTATTTTCCATGAAGGCATTTAAATATAAATATTAAAATTTTTTCTTCAGAATTCAAAGGTTTCTCAGAGGTTGTGTTTTATTTTATATATTCTTAAATCATTGAAAAGCATTGTTTTCAATCTAAAATAAACACAAACACAATTAATATTTTTCTGCACCAAGTTTAAACAAAAACAAAGTAGACATTTAACGATTTTGGCTTGTTTTTGCAATTAAACTTTGAACACTAGTTATAAAAAGTTAAAAAAAACTTAGCGTTTATGCAAAATAGAATCATTATAGAATTCTAGTTTTTTTTCTGCTGATAAATAACAAGTTTCAGTGCAGATATGTGTAGCTATGTATATATGCATAGTATCACTTTTTATATGCCTACTTAGCATAATTATTTAACAAAAACAAAAACATGGCGCTGGAAACGCTTTCAGCTCACCTTTTTGTATAACAATTCCTAAATCAGCTACCGCTGCCGCTTTCGTAAAGCAGGAGAACAAACTTTTTTATTTCAATTTACAAATATTAATTTGTTGCTATTGTTGTTATATTCGAATATGAATACTCAAATTGTTATTTTTTTTTTATAATTTATGACACTTTACATACACTTTCTGAACAATAATTTTGAGAGTTAAAAAATCTTGAATTCAACACCAAAACACACGCCCGAAAATTTTTAAAATGAATAAATTTTGACAAAAAACACCTTGAATAATTTTTTAATATTATTTTTTTGTAATATTTTCAAACAACCAGTTTTACTTCCGCAAAACAATAGTTACCGGAAATTTGAAATTACTTAATTTTCACACTAAATAGACCGTAACGCACAACTCTCCGGTTGGCAACTCGATATACGTCTGACTACAGATACGTTGAATTGCCTACGAATCAGTTACGCTTAGTCGTCGATGGGACACACATTTATTTATTGCAAATTTATCATTTATTGCCTGCTTTATTAGACACGTCCAAACTAACCGAATATGAAATCGCAACTGAGCAAAATACAGCAAAGGCGAAAGTTAAAAAATGTGGCGAGGCGCTGTGGAGCACAGTTGGAGCTCTGCGGAGCGCGTACAACGGCGCACTTTGAGAGCCGACAGTGCATGGCTCGTGAGTGTGTAGGTGTGTGTGCCTCTGTATTTGTTGGCGGCAAAACTTTTACCTACTGCCGTGCCTTTGCTTTGCCCTTAACATTGCATTTGCTCGTTTGCCTTTGCCATTTGTATGTTTGCATTTGTGTTTTTGTTGTTGCGCGAAACTCACTAACGTTTAGCCGGCGAGTTGGCGTTGTGGCTGAGAGCATAAAGTCAATGAAAATGCAAAGCTTTGAAACCGGCATAATGGTAGCGCTCTCTGGTTGCTTCAACGCTCTCGCTCTCTCGGTGTGGAAAAATGCCGGTAAACAGTCACATGCAAATTAGTTAGGTGAGTGAGTGTGTTATAGTATGTGGTGTGCTCCAATGGCACATATTTGCACCAAAGTGTGGGTGCTCAACAGGGTTCCCAGTAAATAGCGATGCACTTAATGTATTTTTAGTTATTTTTGTTGATTAAAGAATTGAATTTTGATTTTAGGCAAATATTTTTTGAAAATTTTGTCTATTATCTAATCTACTCTAAATATAACAATAGACCCACCAACAAATCAATTGCTAACTGATTGATTTCAATGCTCTTACATTTGAATGTTGCAGAACAATATCTAGCAACATTGTTGCAGTGGGCTGGTGCTAAGAAAATAATGGATTTAAATACAAATTTTTTAAAAGTAAAACTAAAAAAAATAAAATATAATAAAACGGCTGCTTTCAAACACGTCACATCACGTTTTAAAATAGTTGAAATCGGAATATAATTTTTCAAGGCTCCAGATCCCGAATATGTAGACCCCAGTGCCTATATCTGACTTTTTGCCGAAAACAACAGTCAATCTGTGAGCTTTATTGAAATTATTGAAATTCAGAGAAAATATTGATATGATAACAGTATGCTGTTTATTGCTAAAGCCTTCTTTCCATAGCAACACTGCCAGCAACATAATTAAGCAACATTTCATTTACTTAGCAACACGTTCTCGCTACTGCTCACTCTCTCTCGCTAGCAACAAGCACTGTTTTTTGCGGCCACCGGATGTGCATGGTTTCATATTAACCTACACATACACACACTATTGCATTTGTTTATTGTTTTTGCGCAAATTTGCGTTTTGTTTGCTGTGAAAGCTTTTTCATACCGGAATTTTTTACGAAATTTTTTCGAACTACAAGCGCTAACGCTCATAAGTTGATTTTTATAGTTTTTTTTTTCTTTTATATATACATACATACATATGTATATAAATGTCCCATGACTACATCTACACATACAAATACATATACATATGAACATTGGCAACTGATTTAATTTACGCCAGTTTCTTACGTTCGTTTCATTCATAATTTCGCTTTTTCATCGCATTTTTTTACATATTATTCGTTGTTGCTGTAACAAACAACAAATTGCCTGAATGTGCATATGTAAGTTTGTATTTTTATGTTTTTTTATTTCATACCGTTTAATGCTGCCAAACCGCGCCGGCAACCGCAAAAACAGCTATAACAACAACAAAAACCGCGCTAGCGTAAGTAAACATGACGAAATCAGGATACTCAGTGGCAGCCGCTGTGCTTGCTCGCCATTTAGTTGAGTTGGGTGAGATCATCATTTGCCGATCGTCATTATATTTTTCTTACTTATATTGTTAATGGCTGCTAAGAACACACACACACACAAATACTCATATGCACACACTCACAGCGCAGTCGTTTAGGTGTGGCTTTGTTGTTTTTTTTCCTGTTTGTCACCGTCGAAATTTATGACAATTCATTAAGACTGCAATTGTTATTTGTCTCATTTCGTGTTTTATTTCTTCGGGCTTAGTGCAAAATAAATTTTTCAATGAAGTGAAATTGAAAAGCGGCATGCATAAAATTTATATGAGCACATGAAATTAATACGAGAATATTCACATGCAATGTGTGAGTCGTCAAGGTTACAGGCAAATGAATTAGTTTTTACAACCGTTAGTAATTTAGAGGAGTGTGAGTGTATGAGTGAGAGTGTGTAGTAGAGTTACTGAAGAAGTTGCATAAGCTGCATGTTCCGATTATGCTTCGGAATTTGAGTTGAAATTGTTTTCTTAAGATCATAAGTAGCATTAACAAATCTACATAGAATATTAATACAGTTCATACCATAAATGGAAATCTTTCAAATCGAAGAAAAAAGAAGAAGAAGAAAATAAAATGGGCTTATAAAAAGCTTTGTCACCAAATGCATATGTATGTATGTTTGTAGGTCCATAATATTAAGAAAATTTAATAGGACAATACATTTCAGTGACTGCAAGGCGAATTTTCACATTAAGAGGGGAGTCGGCCTAGAAGCTTCAAAAAATCGAGTTTTTGTTTTGCTTAAATCTCTTTAAAAATTATCTAAGAATATGTCTCCAAAGTAATAGATGGAAATTGGAAATATTTTCAAAGCTAGAAGGGAAAGAAAGCGAAAACTTTGACGCGCGATTTCTCGGTTTTTCATTTTTACAATTTTTCTTAATTGGCGGGCAGGATAAAAAAAAACTAAACGTCGTATGGAATTGGCGTAAAGTTTATTTCCTTGGCATTAAATTATCTTCTATTTAAACTAAAAAAAACTAAGAATAGTCAAGTTTGAAAATATTTTTAAACAACGTAAAGTAAAATTTTTTTGGTCAAAAACCACTTTTTTCAGTTTTTAAAAAATTTATAAAATTTCACACTTTTCTTTAGGAATTTCTTAGTTTAACTAGAAAATAAATTCTTAAAAAATATGAATTTCTTTGAATTTTTTGTTTCCGATGGAAATTGCGACCTCCATCCTGCCCGCCGTCCGACAAATGCACATGAGAGATCCATCGGGTAATTGCTTCCCAAAGGCAAACTATCAAAGATTTCATATCCAAAGAATTTGTGAATACATAACTATAAGCCCTAGAAATTTCAATTATTTCTTTCCCTCCAAAAAAAATCGTCAATCGATTTTTTGAAGCGTCTAAAGCAGGCCACCCCCCTCCCCCCCAAATTTGCATCTTAAGACCCAGCATTCATTATTGGATGATATTCGATCGAATAGACCACAACCAGCACGCAGCCGTAACTGAAAGTGTACACGAAGACCTTGGAAACTCGATTTGGTGCCGTTTGCAGTAATTCGTACTGACGTATAAAATAACTTGGCGGATTTTACATCGAGATCTTAAATTGAAAGCGTACAAAATACAGCATGTCCAAGAACTAAAGTCGTTTGATCTTCCCAAACGACATCACTTCGCTCTATGGGCTCTGAAAAAGGTCCAAGAAGATCCGACGTTTTCGAGCCAAATTTTGGAAAACAAGTAAATTTGCCGTATTTCAGAACAAACAATGGTTTGCTGAGCAAAACGTCACGCATGTCATTCGCCAGATACCAGTCGAAATGCTTAATCGAGTCATCGAAAAATGGACTCAATGGCTCATCATCACAGGAGTAGCCGACCAACATTTGAAAAGAATAATTTTCAAAAAATAAATGACACAGAATGTTCTTTCGAATGATGTTTTTTTCTTTAAAAAAGTAGGGAACCTTGAATTGAGTCACCCTTTATAAACCAAGGATTTTACATATTTATGTATAATAGGCTGATCCAAAAAAAAATTTTTTTTTTCGTTTGGTACTCGGAAAAGTAGGTTCCTAGACACCTCTAAGAAATAATTGTAACGGGAAGGTCCTTCTACATACAGTTTTCTATTTTTTCTTATTATCAGATAGAAAAATTTATATCTCGCTTCCAACTACTTGAAAAAATATCTTGTTCCTTAGATGTTGTAGGAAATTGAATATCTCTCTCTCTACAAAAAAGTTCTCAATGATTTTTACGTAAACCCAACCGTTTAATATCTTAACGGTTGAAGTTAGATTATTTTAGGAAAATTTTTTATTTCTTATGTATTTTATAACTCAATGAAAAAAATCATTATGAATGATAATATAAATTTTTCTATTTGATAATAAGAAAAAATGGAAAACTGCATGTAGGAGGACCTTCCCGTTACAATTAAGAACTCATACCTGGAGAGGCTTTCTTAGAGGTGTCTAGGAACCTATTTTTCCGAGTACCAAAGGAAAAAAATTTTTTTTTTTTTGAATCACCCTAATGTATATGGAAGATGTAAGGAAACAACATACGAAGATTTTATTTATTTACCATATATTTGTGATCAATAAATTTGTTTTACCTCAATTTTCTGGTTTATATTCAACGAAGTCAATTTCAAGATTTTACATTTAGATATAAATAAAAACACTTCTGAAATATTTTATTTAGAAAATTAAACAAACCCTCAAGTATATATGGATGATGTATTTTATCACAAACCACAGAACATGAGTATTTTACAGCGACTTGCACTTCGTGTCACCAGTTCAACATTTCTTATTAATAATAAATAGTTTTTCAAACTAAATTCTACAATCTAAATTTATATGACACATATTAATAAATGTTTGATTAAAAATATTTTATTTGCTGCGCTTGTAAGCCACATTAATCAAACATTGCCAATGACAATACTCTTAATGAAATTCTATAACACAAAACCGAACATGAAAATAATCAAATAATTAAATCAACTTTGTCTATTCGTGATTATACTTAGGTAGTACAAATGTACGCAACAAATCAGCTGATTTCCTGCGTAAAATCATCCGAGCAAATATTTATAGACACTACACTAAATATACTTATAAATGTGTATGTCTGTATGTGCACACACCTGTATTCTGTCAAAGGCAATTATTTGAATTGTTGACATTGTGTGGCAGTCATAAATACTGTTAGTTACACGCTTGTGCATATTACAGAGAATAGCTGCGCTTGCTCTCCGCGCCACAAACAACAAACGCTCTCTGGAAAATCCAGCTTTCGGCGCTTAAATGTTGTAAACACAAAAGCTCTCCCACGCTGAAGGCTCAGCTCGTTTCGTGTGTTTTGTCTTTGCTTACGTTTTGTTTTTCATTTTCATTTCCGTTTTTTTTGTGTTAGAGCATTTTTGCCGGCATCAGCAACAAGCACAGTTACGCGCCAAAAGGCTTTGGTGACATGACAGAATTAGTTGTAAAGGAAAGCATGAATTTGTGAACCTACGACTTGAAATGCTAGACCTCCAGGCGCAATTACTTTTACTTTGAAAACAGTTTTATATGACAATGTCGTTTTGACAACTTTTTTATGAACAAAAAAACTCTCGCATAAATGTTTTTGTGTGTAAACACGCTCAGTCACGTGGAGTTAATTGGCTTTCTTGAGATCATCGGATAGATTTGCATTGCTTTTCTATATCGTATTTTAACCCTTACAAGAACCTTTTGTGAATGACATGGCGCAGAAGTTTTAATTTGACGGAATTAAGAGTTCTTAGCCTGATTTAAATCGAGGTCCGCTCCTAGTCTTTCTCCAACTGATTTCTCCATTGAAATGAAGGACTTCTTCTTCCTTGGCTTCCGGGTACTGAATCGAATACCTTCAAAGCTGGAGTCTCCTCTATCCGGACAACATGACCGAGCCAGTGCAACCGTTGTCTCTTGATTCCCTGAACTATTTCCATTTCCTTGTATATCTCGTACAGCTCATTGGTATTCCCATACCATAAATCTTCCTCCGAACTTTTCTTTTGAAAATCCATCGAGTACGATGAGAGACTTGTAGAGTTTGGTCTTTGTTTGTCGGGAGAGATCTTTACTTTTCAATTGCCTACTCAGTCCAAACCCGCACCGCAAGAGTTATTCTGCGTTGGATTTTTAGGCTGGACAGTTTCCGACATGGAAGTATATTTCTCGAAACGCTGATCTTCTTAGATATATATATTTGTCAGATAATAGTCGAAGGAATAAAGTTATTGATGAAATTTGATTTTTCACCAAAAAATACTTTTATTTTTGGAAGCAGTCATTTTGTTAATAAACAAAACTTTGACTTGTCCTCCGATAATTACCTGTATTTATCTTCAGAAAAATCTTTCTCATCACCAGAAACATTTTTTCGGAAGCCTCCTGGAAATCAGCTACGGAATTTAGAGAACCCAAAATTTTCAAAACTTAATCACCGATTATTGAAGTACATTAAAGCTATGTATATACATATGTCAAATATTTTCTTCATTTATTTAATAAAATTCTCGTAAAAAATTATCAAAATCGCTTTTTCCCTGACTGGCAAGTAGGCTGTGGTGGTGAGGGCAATCTTTTTGTACCGATTTTTCATTACAATTTAGTAGAACCTGATTTCAATCCACTCGTAAAACTTAATTGATGGGGTTGAAATAACCTATACAATGTCACGAAAATCAACTTTTTGTAGACTCCGTTCAAAAAATTTAACCATTAACAGAGAAACCTTGCAAACACAAATTAACCTCGAAATTGAACTCCTTCTTATGTGGCAGCAACAATAAACACTACAATATCCGAAATTTGTTTCTTACTTGTTGCAAAGCCTTTGCTATCATCAAAGTATACATATGTACATTGCTCTTCACATCTCCAACCAAGACCCTGATAGCCAATATTGCCACACATGTGCAGGTCATTATTTTCCCATTCGTCGCATACAAAGTCATAATTAAAGTAAATATTTAAATTTTCTTAAAAAACTGAGCATATTTTTAAATGAGCACATTCCTATGTGGACCCTCATACATACACACAAACACACCACAGCCATAAAAATTATGCCCTAATTAATGAATTATGAATTTTTAACGCCGCCTCGTCGCCTTTCGGTGAAGCAAAAGCAACAAAACTTCGAAAAAATTGTCAGCACATAAACATTGACTTTTAAACAAACACTTGAACCGAACACTGATGTTCGCTGGAATTAGGAAAAAATAACAGAAATAATAACGGAGACACAATGTTGCATTGCAATGTAAACTAAGCTCGATGACCAGAGTTTAGCGGCATGAAAGTAATTGCAGTTTACAATACAGAGATGTACAAGAAAATTTTGTGTTTTTTTATTTTGTAATATAAAACGAGTTACTCGAGTCATTCTTTGGGAATCTTCAAAAATGATGAAGATTTTTCAAGGTCCAATCTCAACTCAACGCCTTAACAATGGATTGACTTGAGTTCAAGGCTTTAAAACGGACTCCATCAGAAGAATAAGTTTGATAGCTATCAAAGTTAAATATAAATTGGTCTATCTTGGTAAGCAATACATATATGAGGTTTTAGACTTTCTATGAAAAAACTGATATGTGATGAATTTTGGAACCGGACTGACCCATTTAAACTTCGCGCTTAAACCAAATCAACTTTTTATGTTCACGGGAAATTTGATCTTCATATTTCAATCAGTCTATGTTTGACGTTAAAAGATTGCAGATTGATTTTACATTAAAAAAGAATTGAACAACGAGTTTGCCCAATGGATTCACGGCTACGAAATTGTTGAAGATCTTTAAGAAGTATAAATCATTGAACGAAGGTCGAGAAGCCATCGAAAACTGTCACATGCACTTCCTGTGGCTATCTATTTGTGTTAATGACGATAGCATAGTTAATGAAACAGTGTTTGAAAATCGTCGTGACACCATCAGAGCAAGAGCAGAAGATCCCTTCTTAAGGACTGACACACATTTGTATCGACATGTTGAAAAAGCCTATGTCAACGCAGCTACAGTGACAGCGGCACTGTCAAGAGTAATGGCTAACACTGGTGGCCTTAGTCAAAGTAGGAGAGCCTTATTAGCTAAAGTCAACAATGATGTACGCGGCTTCTATATGGGGAAGAGTGGTAAAAAAGGACGCACAGGCTCATTAAGAACGTACCAGCGTGGATTGAAAGACAACACGTGGGGACAGACTTTTATCTGACGCAATTCCTGACGGGCCATGAATGTTTAAGGGAGTACCTCCACAGATTCGGCCACGATGACGACAGTCAATGCTCATTCTGCAACAGTGGCGATGAAAACGCTGAGCATATCTTTTTCTCCTGCTCGAGATATGTAGTGGAGAGAACTACCATCGAACGAATAATAAACCAAAGGATGACGCCAGACAATGTTATAATTCAAATTCTGCAATCTAAGCAGAAAAGGGCGAAATTAAAAATTTGGCCACAATAGCAATCCAAAAATTCAGGACAAGAGCACGGCAGCGGAAAAACTTAAGACCAGCAGAATATTCCCGCTAGGAGTTTGTGAAGAGGCATTCTTGCCAAGCTTGGTTCTGCGAAGTAATAGCTAACGGCGGTCCCTTAAGTCCAAATACAAGCTAAAGGAGCCGAAGTTAAGGATTTAGTACGTAGGCGTATTGTTCCGCAAGTCCAATAAAGTTAGATAATACTAACTGGGCGTTATCCTGAAAGAGAGCAATATGAATTTGGCATCTTTGGAAGATGCCCTCCGAAACAAAAAAAAAAGAAGCATTTTGGTCGAAACACATTTGGTAGCAAAAAACTGAATATTTTACAAAACGTCGTCGAGTAGAGGTCGCTCTCTACTGGTGACAAGATGTGATCTGACAATTTAGAGAATGGTGCTCTAAAAATGAGCCAAAACCGAAAAAACCAAAATACACTAAAGACTCTGAAGATCATACCAGTCGAGGCTTATAACAAAGATAATTAAAATTTCAAATAAAATTCGTAAAAATTTTATTTTTTCAGTCCGGATCAATTTTGATCAGATGGTTTAAGTATTATAAAATTCAGACTGCAAATTAATTATAGATTAACCGCTTGTGGCAAAAAGTACTCTTCGTCAGATATCTTTTCTATATGGAATACTCATGAGCAAATAACAAGACCTCATTGAAAGTCAGCACAAGGGACAAAATTTTCTATGTATAACTTTATATTTGTACGCTGTAAAGTTAGAAAATACTCCAATTTAGGGACGGTATATATATTTAAGCGCTTTTTGGTTGTCTAAGTGTAAACAGAATAGAAATAATTCAATTCTCATTGTTCTCTGGGTCTAATGTCTTCTTATTTGTTCGAGATCTGGATCAATATTAAAAGATCCATCATAATTGAAAGAGTTACCAAAGGATTTTACTGGGAAAAATTATAAACATTTGAAGTTAAATTAGAACTAGAACTGAAAAATATTTGAGAATAGTTTCCAGCTTCTCCAAAGGTGTCGTGTGATAACTCTTACACTCGAGATCCACTAAACTGTTATGATCACCTCAATATTATAATTTTACAACTTTAAAAAAGTTCTAAAACCCTTGATTTGACCTTTATTTGAAAAAATTCTTTTTTGCTTTCTTCTCTCATAGCGAAAGTAAGTTTTTTCCAAAAATAATACACACGAAAATAAAGAATTGCAAAACTCATATTAATCCCATGTGTCTGACAGAATTTCACACCCAAAAGACATTCGACTTAAGACCTATTCAAGCAGGTTGCATTTGTTTTTGGAAACACACAACAATAAAGAACGCTTATTGCATCTGCTGATCACAAGCAACTACAAAAGAATACAAAGCTAAAATAAGAGCAAAGCAATAAAAGTGTCTATTGGATCAACTCTTCCAAGCAGCGCCAGCCAAGTTGGCTCAACCGACCGCGTCAGGTCTATTTTAGTAGCATTTTCAATCAATAACCCCATTACTTTCGGCTGTCTTTGTACTTAATTAGCATTACAATTAATCAGGCACTTTATTGATTACTTTTGGCTTGTGTATTTTTGAAAAATTTTCACTCCAATTTAATTTTAGTACATTTGATTTGTTATGGAAAATTGGCTTAAAAATGTATGTGCGAATTTTGAACGAAATAAAAAATCATACACATTGAAAAAATATTATTTCGCACCCGATAACATATGAATTGAGCTAAAAATAATGATTACAAGCGGCAGCTGGACATCGGGTTGTGTGGGAGGAACACATACATACACATAGATATTATATTTACATTATATTTACAGGCCATATTGAGCATATTTAGTACAGAAATTAATATCCCAAAATTTGCGTTTATGTGAGTCACTGTGGCAAACAATTTTCCTGCCTTTTTTGAGTGATTCACAATCATTATTACATTTTACAAAGTTTGCACATTTTATTTTGCCTTCTGTACTTTAAATCTTTGAATTATTTCGATTATACGAATATTTCCCTAAGAGCAGTCCTCATATAACAACATCAAATCAACACAGACATACGTTTTAGCGGGAGATTAATTTAAATATATACATACAATATATATTGCATATATATAAATTGTACAATTTTCAAATCAATTTTCGTTTGAATTTATTTTGTCTGGAGAACACAACAGAAACTATAATAATTTGTTAACATAAAAAATCACATTAAAATGTTGCAAGGATGGAAGTGTGAAGCAGTGGGTGTCTAGATTCTCACCAATTGATGGACTAACCAATACTGAACGGGTATGTGAAAGTCTTTAGACAAATGTATACGGTGCGTATTTTTATATACGTTTCAGCGATAACGGGTGATCTAGGAGAGGTACTTTGCGCAATAGCCTTTTTTTGACAGATCAAGTGTGAGTCGTGTCAAGCTGTCATGCAATTTATATTCCGTATAGTTTAGCATTTCATCATGAAAAAACTTACACCTGAACAATGTTTGCAAATCGTTCAACTTTGTTCCGAAAATTCACGTTCTGCGAAGAATATCTTTCGCACGCTTCGCTCAACTTATGGTCCACATAATCGGCCCACTGAGCGTACTCTTCGCAACACCATCACCCATCTTGAGACCCAGCATTCATTATTGGTTCGAACGAATAGACCATGTCCAGCACGCAGTGAAGAAAATATAGCAACCGTAGTTGAGAGTATACACGAAGACCATGGAGAGTCGAATCGGCGCCGTTCGCAGCAGCGCAGACTGGCGTATGTCTATATTTATCTTTCCAAAAGACTTCGCTTCCCTCTATGGTCCCTTCAAAAGTTCCAAGAAGATCCGACCTTTTCGAGCCAAATTTTGTTAATCGATGAGGTCCATTTCTAGTTTTATGGATATGTAATGTTGCCGATGAGAACGTAAAAGTCGTAGGCGACTGTTATCTCGCCATAAAAACTGACTTTTTGATGTTTGAAATTGAAGCACGTGATCTTGGCAACATTTGGTTTCACCAAGACGACGCCACTGCCCACACAGCGTATCAGTCTATGGATTTATTGAAAGAACATTTCGATGAACAGATAATTTCATGTTTTGGGGCGATCGATTGGCCAAGAAAATCGTGTGATGTCACATGGTAAGACTTTTTCCTGTAGGGGTGTGTAACGTCTAAAGTCTATGCGGACAATCCTGCTTCGAATCAGGCTTTGGAGCAAAAAATCACGTTTGCCACTCGCATGCTATCAGTCGAAATTTTCGAAAGAGTCATCGAATCTGAGTCGTAGCCGCTGCCTACATTTGGAAGAGATAATCCTCAAAATAAAATGCCAAAAAATATTCTTTTGAATAAAATTAATATTTTCCATTAAATTTGCAGTTTCTATGTTTTTTCTTTAAAAAAGTGGGGAATTTTGAAATGAAGCGTCCTTTATAAGTTCGAAAATTCTTTCGGATAAGATAATATAATTAACCGCGTATATGCAAGGAGACACATGGACAGAAGTACATGACTAAAAGGACTCTGTCGAACCATATTGTACATACGTTTCAAAAATGGATTACTTGTATGAGATTTAATAAAAAATTACAATTGTTAATGAGACGAGGCGAATTTTGTTCTGTAAGAGCATGAGAAACCCATATATCAAGTTCCGAAATTAATCCTAGACGTTTCATGTGCTTGTGAACTGTCGTCCTAAACAAATTTATTATTTCAGCAATCTCTTGAGTTGTTGCGAGTATATTCGACAATTTGCATCAATAAAATTTTTTTATTTTTAAAATGAGAAATTAAACGTTAGAAACGAAGACTATGAACCGGCACATCTGACACACCATTTATCTCATTATCATATCCGATTAAAAAAAATTTATAAAATTGTCATAAAGTTATAAATAATAATAAGAAATCTAATATATGTCCTTGAAGTAAACGAATTAAAAAGTTTACATTTGTAATAAGTCCAAACCACACATTCATCCTCATGGACACCTACTTGACTATGTCAATAAAACTGTCAAAAAGTATGTTCATAAACAAATACGAAGCAATTATGCAACAGCTGCCACATTTCAGTTGGCATTGCGTTTCATTTTTACAACAACACACAGACAGTTACATGAAAAGAGAACTGGTTCGCTCAGGAGTTGCAACTTCTGAAGTGTGTGACCCATTTTCAATTGTTGACTTTTGCTACATGTCAACATAAATATGTACGCAGACATACCTATAAGACAATTGTATGCAAATACATATTAAAACATTTACGTATATGTACATATGTATGTGTATGCTTACATTTAAATATGAGTATGATATTGATTATTGCATAAAATAATAAAGTGAGTGGCATCTAGTTGAACTCAATAAAAGACAGCACAGACAGAAAGGCATCGACGGCGCAGCTGGGGCAAGTCCCAGGCATCTTTTTAGAGATGATTTGCCAAGTAAGTATTGTTGTGAGTCAAAAGAAACTTTCATGAAATATTATTATGTAAGTATAACATACTTAGTATTTAATTTCAAAGGTCTAAATTAGCAAAAACTGTAAGTATACATTAGGGTGATTCAAAAAAAAAAATTTTTTTTTCGTTTGGTACCCGGAAAAATAGGTTCCTAGACACCTCTAAGAAAGCCTCGGAGTTCAACTGTTTATATAATTGCTTGGATTCCGATCCTCTGGTTGATGGCTTTCAACTTAAGTTATTTCTCTGGCTTTTATTCCTGCGAGTTTCAAGGGTATGAAATCTTTGTTTGCACCCGAATTTAGCCCTTTCTCACTTGTTCATGTATACATATATGTACAGATTGCTGTCTCCTACACAATGCTTCTGTAATTTTCTGACGTTTTCAGTGACACATCAACTATCAGCAGCAACTTTCTTTCACTGTTCATAATTTTTTGGTCCCATTCGAAATTAAAATTTTCATACTTTTTTATGTACAACAATCTTTAATCCAATATTTTTCCAGTGTGTCGGTCACTTTCTCGTTGAGTTATGATGCCAGCAATTTTGAAAAATGCCGTTTCGAAAAAAACGTGTTTAAAGTTTCACTTATGTATGTTTGCACCTCTGAGCTTTCGCTCTTTAGAGCGCTGCCATCCAAATCTATTCAAGATACGACCTTCCTGATTTCACAAGATATTTATGGAAATATAAGCTATCAAAAAAGAAAATGAAAAAATTTTTGAAAGTTTCACATTGGTATAGCCCTTTAAGCGGACCATAATTATGCCCGAGCACAATTTATTATACAGGGAATTGTCGTAAAATGCGAACTACTTTTTTTTATATTATCCTTTTTCACGTCAGTCGAGTCTAAGTAACCGGGTCCGATTTTTATCTGGTCAAGAACTGGCAACTCGGCACCAGCCTCGAAATTAGGTCAGGAATGTTTTCTGTCGCTACAACAACAACATCGAAATATTTATACACAAAGCTCTCATATCATATACCTTGGAAAATTTGTTCCGTCAACCCGGTAAAAGTTGCCACTGTATGTGTGTATGTACAACACTAGCCACACGCATTCTTTTGCGCATGCGTGTCCGCTGACTGATCATGCTAATCGGCGTTTAATTGCTTTTCGCTGTACAACAACATCTACACTAATTGCCAATGCGCACACCAACAGCATTAAATTGTAATGAAATTGAAGAGTAAAAGTTAAGAGCACAAAACTCTGGACCACATATGGTAAATGCTGACAGCTTACGGTTAGCTTTATTACCGTTGCCGGTTTACAGATTTCTTTACAGTAGCTAGTAATGGGACAGGAGTGATGATTGGTGAGTAGAGAGTACGTTGAAGTAAGCAATCAGCTTTATTTAGCTATACTTACTTCTATGTACATACATACATTCATATGTATATACATAGGTATACACTCTTGATCTACATATGGATGTAATTACGTAAAGAATGGAATAACAACGCATTAATTGAACCAAAAATCCAATTACAGAAAAAATACGGGTAAAGGGATATATGAAAGTTCAAAAATTATTTGTTTAAAACTATTACTTTTTTTAGCTAATTGGGCTGGGTATAACAGTAATAAGCATGGAAAATATTTCATTAGTAATGAAACAGAAGTACTCTTCTTACGAAATCCTCAGATCTGACAAATACATTGTATGAAGTTGTGCCGCGTTTGACGAAAAGCTAGAGACCAAGAAAAAAGTGTTAAGCAAACGGAAATATTTTCATTTCCTCTTACGATATATGTATGTATATACTTATATATTAATTTTTAATAATAAAAAATATATCGTACGTATTTATAAACAAGAGAAAAAATATTGTGAAAAAATATTATTTAGAGCAAACAGAGAAATACAAACTCTTATCTTAAGAGATTTTTTACGATTTTTTTTTTAATATTAGCAAACACATATTTGAAAAATATAATATTTTATATCAAAGCTACAAATTTGGACAATATCTCCTAAAATTTTGATACAAAAATGTTGAAAATTCAGCCGTTGAGACCTCATCTCCCTGCGTGTCTCACAAAAAAGTGCTCTCGCCGTGGACAGCTAACTTATTATTGTTTCATATAAAATTAAAAAACTGAGCATATTCCATTAGTACATATCTAAATCTCGTTTTTGAACGTAGGAAATAAAAAAATATTAAAATTTTTCTTTTTTTCTCAGACTTTGAACAAAAAATCTCATTTTTTGGTCAAACTTCCGCCATTTATTGGTCAAAAAAATAAGTTGTAATGAAACCAAAAAAAGATCCTTCGTTCAATAACTAGAAAATGTTATTTTAAAAACTGGTACACAACACGAACTAAATCGGTCTATAACTCTTCGAGAAATCGTGTCCACCGGCTTCAAAAACACAGTTTTGAGAAAAACACGTTTAAAGACAGAGCACTTAGCGCACTAGCCTCGAACGCACAAGTTCTCAAGGCTTTATCTCCGAAATTATTACACAGATCAACTTTAAAATTTAAAACAATATTCTAGAGGTATTGTAGAATTTAATAAAGCAAACAAAAAAATCGTTTTTTTTTTTTTGAAATTTTCAAACCCACCTAACCCCTTAAGTCACTGCCTTCTAAAATATAACCGCTTAGTTCAAATTACCCCCTTTATCTAAAAAACGTTCTTATCGAAAAAGAATTGAACGAATTTGCTGCAGTGATAACTCGAAGACAAATGATCCGATTATCATATGGTTTATATGTATAATTCTGCTAGTTCAGTATATAATTCTGCATAGAATGACCAAAAATCCATCTGACCTAATCTAAATTCGAATTTTCCCAGGCCAAAAACGACCAAAATTCGCAGAGAAGGCCGGAATCACGGCAGCAATTTTAGCGCCGTCGAAGATATCGTATTACTCAAAAAATGAAGCCTGCAAATTTTAAAAGAATCAATACAGTGTTTTATTTTTTTGTTTTTGTTTTGAAAATTAGACTTTTTAAAGCTGTCAAACTACCTTAAAGTAGGAGAGCCTCAGTTAGGGTGTCAAACATCTCTTTTGGTACGTAACTCCTGTTGCTACATACACACCTGTGCCCAAAAAATAAGGTTACATTGTATTTATTTTAAAAATTCTTTATTTATTCTTCCAAATCAATTTCATCCCCTTCAAATTAATCCCCCCCGATGCAATGCACTTATGCCAACGGATTTTCCAATCTTCGAAACACTGGTTGTAGTCACTTTCCGGGATGGCCTTCAGTTCCGTCTTCGCTGTGGCTTGAATTTCCTCTATCGTATAAAAACGGTGTCCCCGGAGCGGTCTTTTGACCTTGGTGAACAACCAGAAGTCACACGGCGCCAGATCAGGTGAATACGGTGGTTGCGGAACGATATGGGTTGAGGTTTTGGCGAAATGATCACGAATTACGAGGTCAGTTTGGGATGGTGCATTATCGTGGTGTAAAAACCAAGAATTGTCTTTCCACAATTCCTGCCTTTTTAGGCGGATAGCATTACGAAAACGACGCATAACGTTCAAATAATATTCCTTGTAGACTGTTTGACCGGTTGGAAGGAATTCATAACGCACAACACCACGATAATCGAAGAAAACAGTCAACATGACCTTGGTTTTTGAGCGACTTTGGCGCGATTTTTTTGATCTCGGCTCGATTGATCGGTTGTTTCGGGGAAGTAAGCATAGATCCAAGTCTCATCGCCAGTTGTAATGCGTTTCATGACAACCTGGTAGTCGGAAAGCATCGTTTCACACACTTCAACGCGACGCTTTTTTTCCAAAAAATTCAATGTTTTCGGTACCAGTCGAGATTTGACGCGCTTGAAGCCCAAAACATCCTTCAAAATGGTATTGACTGAGCATTTCGATATGCCAACTTCATCAGCAAGGTCTCTAATTGTTAATCGAAGGTTTTTCAACCCCAAATCTTTGATTTGTTGAACGTGAGCTTCGTCGGTTGAGGTTGGTGGTCGCCCTGGACGCTCTTCGTCTTTGACACGTTCACGGCCGGCTTGGAACTCACTATACCACTTGTAAACATTTTTTTTAGACATAGCCTCATCACCAAAGGCTTTGTGCACCATCCTCAACATATCCGCAGCAGAAAATTGATTCCGTAAACAAAATTTAATGCAAATTCTTTGCTCAACAAATTTTGACATCGCAAAAAACGAAAAACTCACTTTTAGTAGCTCACAAAACGACACGTATCTCAAACACTAATGAATATTTTGACAAAAAATTTGACATAAATGTGACTGACAGTACTGCCAACCTAAAAAAAAATAATTCCCCAAATCCTTCGACACGCGCAGTTTAAATTCAAATGTCACCTTATTTTTTGGTCACAGTACACATAGGTATATTTGAACTTCTTTATGCTTGTAGTTACAAGTTCTTGTATGGGCACACACATATTCATAGCAAATAGAGATTTCTTATTGAATAAAAATACAATTTATTTAAAAAGTAACACATATGAACAGCATGCTAACTCTGATCATAAAAAAAAAAAAAAAAAAACGAAAAAAAAAATTTTAACTATTTAATTAACCAATTTAAAAGTCTGCCTTCCCAGTTGTGACGTTTGTGGATATTGGTACTTACTTACTTACATATATACTGCAGTTATGTGTCTGTTATATGCCAACGCTGTCACCGCCAATTCTCTTCCAGCGACCAATTGCAAACGTCAGCAATCATTAAAGCACTAAATTTGGCCAAACATCGCAGGCTTGAAATGAGCGCGAGCAATTGAAACAGCAGCTGAGTTAAACAATTTAATATTTAAGTCAAATTTAATTTCTGAATGGAAACTAAAGTCTATTGAAATATAAGGCAATTATAATATTTTATTTTTTTTTTCAAATAATCGTAATTTTAATGTCAGTATAACCCTTAAATCTCAAATTAATTTTAATTGGTGAGGCAATTCAATAATTTTTGCCCTTATTAACATATGTAAGTACTCGTATGCTTAATAAAACCTGAATGACAGTGCTGACATTGACACCCATTGCAATTAAGATCAAATGTCGGGTTCAATAGTTGAACAGCTGCAACTGTAAAAATCTTTGTACATGTGTACACATGTGTATACACATACATATACACATGAACATGTTCGATTGATTTTTTTCCCATCTAATGCAATTCCAAATGTCAATGTCACTAAAGGACGTCGCAACAATGTAAGTATATAATGGTTTTCCTCTCCACATGCAACGATTACCCACAAAAATTGACATCCGCACGAATTGAGCAAAATATTTGCACTCGACATTTCACGCCAATTGATTGCAGTTTTCTTTCCTTTTTTTGTTGTGCTGAATACACGCACTTCAAGTGTCTGGCGCTAAACAGAGTAATTAATTTTAATTCCAAATCAATTATTGATAACTTGGCGCGGGAATGTTTGTTGGCGTTGCACACGCCATGTGCCATTCAACATTCAAAACGGGTTTAAGTCATTAAGACGATCGTAGAAATATATATGGCGCTGCCTACGAGTATATGCCATATGAATACATAAGTACATATGTGAGACTCTATGTATAAAGAGAAATCTGTAAACGTTTCATTAATATGAAATGCATCAGGAACATTAGGGAGTTCTATTTGTTAACCATAATCAAAAATCATTCGATAATGGAAAAAGTATAGTAACGTGAGATTGAATATAAAGAGTGATCCATTTCGAGGTTCCCTACTTTTTTCAAAGAAAAAAACACAAAAACTTCAAACTTTATGGAGAATTTGTATTATCATTCCGAAGAATATTCTCTGGTATTTATTTTTTGAAGATTATATATTTCTATTAGCAACGGGTAGGTCTCAGATGGCCCATTCGTTGAGTCCAATTATCAATGACTACTTCGAGCATTTCGACTGGTAACTAGCGAATGACCAGCGTGATGTTTTGCTCCAAAGCCTGAATCGAAGGATTGTTCCACAGGAAAAAGTTTAACGGTGTGATATCACATGAGCTTGGTGCTTAATAGACCGGCCCAAAACGTGCAATTATCTGCTCACAGAAGTGTTCTCTTAATAAAGCCATTGATTGATGTGATATGTGGGAAGTGGCGCCGTCTTATTGAAACCAAATATCGCCGAGATCTCGAACTGGGCATTAAATATTCGGTTATCATGGACGGATAACGGTCGCCACTGGCGGTTACGGTTATTTCCCCGGCTTAGGAAGGTCGAGCGAGCAGCCCCAAATCGACTCTAGACGGACTCTCAAACATCGGTCCACCGTAGTATATGCTGCTTTACAAATTGTTCAATTAAAGTGCAATCCTTGTATAATATAAGTAGATCTTTTTGCGCTTTTTGTGGACAGCCATTCAAGTGTTTGTATCTGATTTGTGTCAGAGCTGAACCTTCATAGAGTAAGTGGAAAACTGTTTCCTTATTCCCTTCTAGCTTGCAGTAGCGGCAAGTGTTGTAGACCTATTTTTAGCGTGTATTCTCCAAACTGCCCCGTTATAGTAACTGTAAGTCCGAAAATAGTATTCCTGCATCTAAGTTATAAGTCGTTAGCTCTGGACTTATCATATTTGAGTCATATCTGCTTTGTTAATCTTGCAGTTGGTTATTGATTTCCATTTGCACTGACATATTTGTTCAAAGTGAATAAAAAGCTCTCATTTGATCTTTCCCAGCTTCCAGTCCATTCTATAATAGAAGTTCTCTGGGAAGATGCTGGCTGAGTTTGCTAATCGGATAGAGAGAGATATTTCGAGATCATCGGAGGAAACACCCGCCCCTACTTCGGAATCCATTTTAGGCCCATTGGTGTTAAGGCTATGTCATCCTCTCTTACTAAATTTCTTATCCATTAAAGTTTAGAGGGTATCCTTACCCTGGCGTGGTTATTGAAATCTAATCTTGGGAGAATATTGTCTGATTTACTTATGTTTAGCTGATTCGGAATGGCGATATGTCCATAATCCTTCCTATTCCAAGACGTCTATGGGCAGCAGATGCAGGATTATATTGAGTCCATCAGTCGGACATGACTCCGGCAACCCCTGCACATGCTGCTCGCTGTACTCCAGCTCAGGTCTCCTGATATTATAGAATTTCTCTAATGCTGGTATTCAGAACTGTCCTAACAAACAGTCGTATACATCCACATAATTACATACATATGTATATGTATTTGCTTTAAGTTCTGAGTTAGAAAAATATCCAATGCTGCAGTTTTCCAAAAGTCGCTTTTTAAAAAATTATCTTCGAAATTCATTTTTTTGATATTTTTTTGTTGCCAACTTTCATAATTTTCTTTTAAGGGGGTATTGTAATCTAGAAGCATGAATTTCAGGTAATTTTTATAGTGTCGTAAAAAAAGGCAATTAATATTTTTAATATCCATTTTTTTATTAGTTATTTATTAATTTTTGAAGAGTACAGAAAAAAATTAAAAACTAAACAAAGTAAAAAATTTCAAAAATTATGAGCTGACGAAGTGGGGGTCTCTAAAAATTTCCACGTGACCATGCCCATGATTTCAGCCCTCCAAGTTATATGAAACCAAAAAAAAAATATTATTAATCTAGAATAATGTCGCAATGGTCGAAACTACAAATATCAAAAAGAATAAAAATAAAAATTTGGGGATGGGGCTAGTTCCAACCATAGACAAGCCTATAAAGAAGACTTTATAAAAATTTCAAGTAAATCGGTCCAGTAGAACCTGAAAAATCATGGGCATCGTTCCGAAAAAGTCAGTTTTGAGAAAAACGCATTTAAAGTTTCGCGTTCCAGCCGCACCAGTTTGGATGCCGGGTCAGAAAAATGCCTATATCTCCGAAAATAATTTGAATTTTGAAAAATCCTCGTGTTCACATATTCTTGAATAGTTAAACTTTGAAAATATAAAAAAAATCGATTTTTTTTTAATTTCTAGACTAGAATACCCCCTTAAACATTGATTTTTATAACTGAAAATAATAACAATGAATAAAACATATTGCCTGGCATGTAGCAGTACACCCTAATGTACATATTCATAAATTCATATTGAATTAATTAATCACGTATAAAGGTTTTTATTGTTAGAATTGCAGTAAAGTGTACACACAACCGGAAAAATTCTGCTGACTCTCTGAGCTAATGTCAATAACTAAATATTTTAAATTCTTGTCCTCTTAACGAAACTAAAATAAAATATTTTTTGATAAAAGTATGAGCTAGGATGTTTATATGTGTTCATTGATATAAATTTATTGCGAAAAGAAATTAATTTCATAAATGAAATATTTCCTTAAAATAAATGTTGCTTTTACCAGTATACATAGACTCACTCCTAAAGTAGATATATTCACTGTTATTCACTTAATTGCTAAAAAAATCATTTAGACATTTGAAATCTATATATTTAACGAAAGGCCTTTGCCTTCTAATTCAACTGAATTGTCAAACAAGCTTTTTCTTCCATCAATCATTTGATTGAAAACTGTCAAAACTTCAATTGAAATCGTACAAATGATAAATGTTAAGAATATGGCGTTTAGTTTTTTGCGTATGGCATGATTTACTGAATTAATGGTGGGACAATAATAACTAGAGAACCTTCTTCTGCTTTATTGGTGGAAACATCGCTTATACGGTTGTAGCCGAGTTAACAACAGCGCGTCGTCCTTCCTTTTCACTGTTTGGGGCCATTTGGAGATTCTAAGTGTAGCCAGATTTTCAACTGGTATTTCCAACGGAGTGGAGGTCTTCCTCATTTTTATAGCAAATGATTTTGAAAAATTCTCCTCAACAGAAGCTTATGAAAATCGCCTGGTCTAGTATTTTGCCAATAGAGACGAGGGTTTCGATGAAAGTTTTATGATGAAATTACCTTCAAAATGGCAAAAAACTTATCAAACAAAACGAAACATACTCAGATCTTTCTAACTATGCCAAATAAAACATTTTATTACAAAAATAATGGATTTCTTTTTACTAGATCGTATACCACTTCGGAAATGCAACTTATGGTGTTACCATGTTCATCATCCACGGTCTTGAAACATTTTCATAAATTTTCGTTGATAACTTTAATGACTTGAATGCGTTGAGTTGAGTTTCTCTGAATACACCAAAGTGGATTAGGACCTCAATTTCCTAAAAGACTTTCGGTTCAGATTTTTTTGGTTGTGAATAAAACCATTTTTATTAAAAAAAAAAACACTGTTCTTCGATTCCTTAAGCTTTATAACAAAGCTACATGAAACAAAATTCACAACAAAACGAACGATAACAAAAACAAAGTTGCTTCAATAAAATTTAACGACTTTGCAAAAAATTAAATTGCTTTTTTATAAAAGCTAAAGTGCGCTAAGGCAAAAAATTGTAAAATTGTTTACATCTACATTATTTTCACACTCCACGCTTCCATGGACATGCACTGTATGTGCTCATGTTTCTCTGTGTCTTCTCATGTGGCGCATCTTTCAGCGCCACAATGCAATGAACATCACATAACAGCGCATTTGCCTTACTCACCCACTTTGGCTGCCAATCAAAAGTGTTAAATACAACTTTTATTGCTTTCATTTGAGCTGTTCAAAGCTAAAAAAAAATGCCTAGACCCCCCTTTATTGAGTGCAACTTTGATGGGTTTGATTAAAAATACTAGACGCAGATACATATATATACATATGTATATGGCTGCATACACTTGAATTCATAGTATGTACACCTCTACATTTCGCTAGCAAGTATACTGCTGAGGTGCTATTGATACCCTAATGAGCTTCAAATAATCTCTTGTATTAGTTCCTCATTAGCAATAATTTGCACTCATTAGTTTTAGTCTCACATAATTATCATGAAATTAGGTATTATTCTTATATACAGAATTTCATATTATCTTACTTAGTTTAAGTTGCTTAATCTCTTCACAATTGTTTCCAATTGAGTTAGTTGAATCTCTGCTCTGTGTCATTAAGAAGTTCAATATTTCAAATTTTTTTGTTTTATAACTTCATTGCATGAATGATACTCAGAGTAATGCTCCGTTCACACCAACGAATATTAAGAGATCTCTGAGTTCCTAAGTACTAGAGAATTATATTCTCCCTACCAAGTTCGTTCGAAAATTTTCATACATACAGAAAAAAAATTCTTCCTCTTCTAATAATGTTTTTGTAGCGATGGAAAACATTCCCTAAACAATTTTGAGGCATGCAGCTGTGTTGACAACCTTTAACCAGTTAAAATTCCAGTTCTTTTTCGGTTATATAGACCCAAATGTTTCTTATTACTACTCAGAAATTAAAGAAAAAGGCACAATATAAGGAATCAGCGTGTCAAGCTGAGCCGATGTAGTCATATCGGTCAGTATATACACGAACAAGCCCTTCAGTTTATGAGCTGTCGATATTATTTTGCTCAAGTCTTTTCCTTTCCTTCCAAGGAACTGCTTATTTGTCGGAATCAGACTACTATACAAATTTTTGTCCAAGGCAACGCTACAATCTCCTAATATACTACATATTTTTCAGATCGGATCTCTATAACATATAGTTGCCATAGCAACTGACTGATTCTAATCAAACCTTTTTATGGAAAACTTTTTTTTGACAAGATTTCTTCACAAATTATTGTTCAAAGCAAATCTACAATCTTCAAATATATTTTTAAGATTGGGTCACTATAACATATAGCTGTCATATAAACTAACCTATCCTAATCAAACCCTTCTGTAGAAAATTTTTTGATTTGACAAGATGTTTTCACGAAATTTGACTCAAATTAGTGTCCAAAGCAACTCTACAATCTTATTATATTTTACAGATCAAAGCACTAAAATATATAACTGTCATACAAAATCCAGATAAGGGTCTTTTTTCATTATTTTGTGCATTAAGAAATTGACCTGTGAAAGGCTGTTAATATTTTTTCTGATTTTTCTAAAGATTTAGCTTTTCGAACTCACTGAATTTCATACCTGTATAACCAATAAAGCTATTTATTTATTAGATATTCCTCTCATGCCCCAATAATGAGATTATTTTTAGCTAATCTTATATTAACAAGACATCATCATTTGCCATTTTTGCCACTGGCTACATTCTTTCATCTATTCTTAGCCACTAATTTCTGCGAATTATTGTCATATATGTTACACAAACATTTCACCATTTCTGTCGCTTCCACTGCACTGACTTCATGCACTATTGCAGTGCCTCTTAATCATCGCTAAGTAAACTGCAACTGCACAAATATTTGTCGTCTTTATGCAAAAGCAAAAGTTTCGTGGCGAAAAGCATTTATTAATCAGCGTGTTTGACGTTTTCGAGTGGGCTTCTCCATTACTTATACTTTACCTAGAAAGTATACGGATATTTGTTGAAACTTGCGAATCGATTAATTATTCTGTTTAATTTTCAACATCACTACAAAGTAGTTCAAAAGCTTCTGACGGGAAATATGTTTGAGTAAACAAATCGTCATAGCTGTTTCTCCGCATAAACTATTTTACTAGTAAAGAAGATTTAATTATAATATTGATTTTATTATGGAAGCCAAAGTTCAGGTTTTTTAAGAAGAAAAGCCTTGTCGAGGCTTACTTTTAGTGTTGCAAAGTGGAATACTTAGGAATGGAGGTTTACTAAAACGTCGAGAGGACTTCCTCTTCCTATACAGACCCACTATGTCCACTAAGAGTCATAGATGTCTCTTCCCTTTAACTGCTATTGCTTTGCTATTTTCTCTCTAACAACAACTCAGTTTTTCTATTATTTCAACTTTTCACAAATCTGTTATTATTTTATTAAACTAAAGTTTAACTTCATTTTTATGTGAAAAGGAACCTTCATCTTTCCCTTCATACCCTGTAAGTAAGAGAGCTGATATAGTATAACATCTATGTTCTAGGAAGATTATCGAATTTGGGACTTCTAAAAATTTGTCTGTAACTTTGTGAATCCAGAAAACTCGGGTAATTGAATATCACGTATCATCAAAGTCCCTTGAACCCATCACAAGTCTGCCTTTGAATAGCAGCATTGTACCTTATGGTGTGAGACCCTAGCTTCTGGTAAAAAGTGGGACAATCAAGAGAGAAATGTATTTACCTCGTATTCATTCAAACAACTTTTTCAAATCGCGTCTGATAAGTTTCTTAATATTTCTTAATACTAATTGAGAATATGAAAACCTTTAATTCATCAAAAATCATCTTTGGACTAGCAATTACATACAAAAAACAGTATACAAGGAATTCAAATAATGAAAATAAAATAGTCATGCCTTTAAAAAAAATGTATTATATTTTCATAAATATCGAGAATTTCAAGACATATTGATGAGTTCAAGGACTCTTCTTTAATTTTGTACCAGTCTTATCATAAGACTCTTATGAAATGCGATACCCAATAGCATCAACCAAAACTCGTACTTAGCGAGATCAAGATTTTATCTCTAAGTTTTTCTCTTATTTATTTTATGAAGCTTGACATTTTCAGCCAAACATAAGATTACTTATAAAGGGTATTTTTTAAACATGTGATTTTTAAGAAGAACTAAAACGCATTTTATGTTTTAAATATGCCAGTGGCCGCCGGAGCTGCTTCGAATATATTTCAGCCGAGAGGCCCAATTTTCGAGCACCTTTTACAGCAGTAACACGCGAAATATTCTTTCCTAAGGAGGTCAATCAAGACGTTGAGTTCTCTCGGATCGGCGGTCATTTCGTTTTGGACACACGCTTGATGGTCGTTCTGCCTCAATTTTACACAAATTTTTATACAAATTTTTACAAAATTGTAAGCCCACAAACCAAGATCCTTCTGAGAAATCTTCCACAAATTTAATGGGCACAGCTCCCAATTGTTGCATGTGATGATGGATGTGTTCTTTCGGGTCTTCTTCAATAGTCTGATTCAAAGCATCAATAACGTTTTTTGTACGCTCGATCCATAGTTGCTCGAGTTACTAACTCTACTGGGCGATTATGTCGACCGAATATTAGAAAAGCGCTCAATACGTCGCGCGAACCGAACCATTATTTTGGTAACAAATTTACAAAAACGTTGATCCGGAGCAAATTTATTCTTAAAAAAATGACAAAGCAAACTGAGTATAAATCAAGTAACAGCTATCAAAAAGAACGCCGAAAAATATTGTCTAATTGAAAACAACACCTCTAAAAATCATCGGTTACTATATGTATACATCAAGTGCTAATTGAGCCCGATAGGGATGCACTCCTACCTACATATATGTATACGAGTCCATATACATAATATCTTCTGTCTGTTTTCCGAAAATATTATTCTACTATTATATCTACGGCGTATACATGGAAATATCAAGACTTTCTGATATGTAAGAAATCGAAAATAAAACATTACGCAACATAGTTGAGAACTGTCGTGGTATCGAACATACAGCTTGTATTGAATGTAGTGTGTCATCTATTAAAGTTGAGTTCTCAAACAAGTTCAGATAGCAATTGAAAAAGTTATTTATCATCCGCTTGTCACACGGAGATCGTTCTAAAGATTAGGTAATGATAAAAACCAATAAGAAAGTATGCACAAATATCATAAAATAAATAGTTGAAATTATAGAAAAGACTGTTTGAAATGGGTTTAAAATTAAAGGCAGCATCTTCCAAATAGTCCAACATTGGAACGAATATTCAATGAGGAACCATATTTTAATATTTTTTAACATACATTCCTAATTGTAAATGACATTTAAAATGCATAACCGTATGCTATAGTAATATCAACCAAAAATTGATCAATACTCAGAAAAATATAAGCAACATTTGTAACGAAAATTTTATTCATGAACTCGTCCCGAGACTATCACACAAATAAATGAAATCGAAATCTAATATTTGCAAACACTTTAAGTTCGTTCATTCTGAACGCGCCTTTTGAGGCCTACAAGCACTTGTAAATAAATTATATGTTTACATAGTGTTTTATTTCAATTTTATTTGTTCTTATTGCCCAGCGCTTACATACGAACATATTTGCGCTATGATGACATCATTGTTGTAGAAACGTGTACAGCATCTGGCAACTGAAAGGAGAGCAAAAAATTAGCTCGTTGCCGGCAATTGAAATTTGAAAGCAATTTCAATAATTAAGCAAGATAAGATACGACGGCTAGCCTCCGTTTACGATACCGTACGATGTCACACTACTATCAAATGTAGATACGCCCGAACGCAGGTCAAAATGTGTTAAGTTTCATTCACATTTTCGAATATTAAGACGTGAGATTTTATGGAGTATTAAATTATTCGCACTCAGTGCTCATTTATCAATCTTTCACTTTCCTTCATTTGCTCCTTCCTCGCTTGACCTGATTTTTTCCAATAATTCAATTAAGACCAGAGGCGTTCGACACGTGTTCTCTTATATATACATATGTATATACAGTTTTACATAGATATATGCTTCTAGAATTGTATATTTTTTGAGCTAATAAAGTTTTATTTGAACCCTTTGACATTCAGAACTTTTAATTGTTCCCACATAACAATGTTGGCGACGCAAATAATTAACTATTTTCTTTCATTGAAAACTGTCGCGATGACCAGTACCATCATTTGGTGTGCACCCTTGACCTTTCAACATAAAATCGCTGCTTATTTACGAGGGTAGTTTGAGATGCTAGCGTTTTTTCCAAGAGCAGTATTTTGAGCTTGAAAATTTTTATACTCCGCAGACGTAGTTCTCTGCCTGGCCTCACGAACCTTGCCGTTGAGAGAGAGAGGTAGAGCTGACCAACGCGACCAATTATTTTGGTCTTATGCTGGATTCCACTCTGCGGTGGAAGCAGCATGTTCACCTGACTATGGTCAAAGCGATGGTGCAATCGACTTCTTGGTAAATCCTGGTGCTTCAAGGATTGTCAGGAGGTTGCACAGCATGATCGTGCGACCGATAATCTCGTATGAACGGTGACTTGGGCCTCAAAAGCTTTGCAGACTCCGTAGGCCTTCAACTATCGAAGCTGCAACGACTTGCTTCATCTGCATCTCGGGTGCAATGCGCACATGCCCAATGACAGCACTTGAAGTCATACTTGAGCAAACACCACCTGTGAAGTAATCGGTCAGGTAGTCAAACACCCTCTGCTCCAATCAGCGGATGAAAGAATTAATACCATGAGCTCTTCTCCCAAGGGACAGCAGTATCGATAGGTTAAACTTCACCAAGAAGTTCAAGGTTACCCTTAGCAGCAAGGCTGAATGAAATTATTACACTATCGAGCTATTGCTTAGGGTTAGTACAATCAAGTGGTACACCGACAGCTTGAAACCCTCTGAGGGAATCGGTGAAGAAGTCGCAGGACCACGCATCAAACTCTCTATACCAATGGGAACTTTTCGGCGTATTTTTCAAGCAGAAATCTTTATCATATGTCGGAGAGTAGAGATAAACCTCCCACGCAACCAACGTATAACCATACTTAGCGACAGTCAAGCGGCACTTAAAGCAATTTCTGCCTCTGAGATCAAATCGCTACTGGTGCCGGAGGGTATAGAGCGGCTAAATAGTCTGTCGGAACGTAACCAAGTGCACCTTATCTGGGGGCCAGGTAAAAAAGGTCAGAATTCACTAACATTGTTGCGGTGGCTCCTCAAACCATAAAGGAGCTGCTTCGCAAATAAGAAGGTGTTGGCAGAGAAAGGTATTGTGCTACTTGGCATGTCGCACCAAAGGGGAACCTTATCAGGTTTAAATACGTAATCAACCTCAACAAAATTCAGGCTTCTATTCTCATTCTAATCGACCGCTGTATACTGAAGAAGCACTTATATAAAATTGGCCTACCTTTTTGCGCAAATTGCCGGTTCGGCGGCAAAAAGTCTGAAACTTCAGAACACCTGCTAATTGACTGCATAGCAGTCTGCAGAGGAAAGAAAAAGACCTTGGGATCCATATTTCCCAACAAAGATCACATCGCTTCACTAACACCAAGCAGTATATTGGATCTTATCAATATGCTGGGGCTGGGTGAGTCGTTGTGACATAGGAGGGAGCACAATAGACCTTAGGTTGCGAGGCAATCATCATCTATTTATCTTATCTTATCTTATAGGTATTTGATATTTAAAGTATTCAGTATACTTTGACTCAGTATGAAAAGTCTCTATAAACTATTTAGTTTGTCTGATGTGGTTCTTATAATATTAAATTCCTTCAGGTTCTTTCACGTTTACCGCCTTTAAGATGCGACACCTATTATACATAGTTCAATTTCGAAAAAGCTTAAATCGGTCCACAAAGTAACCCAGCTCTCATATTTTATGTACTATAGTGATTTTAGATTTTCCGATTTTTTTTCTTCGCATTTAATTCCTGGAAATTGTGTCAGAATTTTTAAGTTATAAATATAAGTATACATACATATATACAATACATATGCACATATAGGTATGGGGACTTACATGCGAAAGTCATGTTACAATTTTAAAAGGCAAGGCGAAGCAGCCCGCCAGCAAGTCTTGCGCTCGCGCTGATATCATCTGATGCTATCTTATCATTACCAAAGGCATCCACTTTTATTTGGCTAATATACTCAAGTGCATGCGTCTATATATAGTTAAATACATCAGTGTATGTAGGTATGTATATAAATCTAAATTTGTGATAGCTAGCTACCGGTGGATAGTGCTAGGCGAGCGCTAAATTTAAAACTAAAGCGATATTTCCGCATTGCATTCCAGCAAAGTGCAACTCTGTGTGTATTTCAAATATTTGTAAAGAAAATTACTCACAGTATTTCGTGCTCGAAAGCAACAACTTTTTTTTATTATTTAATATGTTTTATTTTTTAGTTCATGTAGCATACATACCTTCAGCTAAACAAATTTTTTTGAGTAGCAATAATTAAATTTTGATTAAGGTTGTGTAGGCGGTAGAACTTTAGGTGACTAAATTTTTATTTATAGAAGAAAAAATGTCTCATAGCAATTCCTCATCGATAAAGTTGTAAAGAACATATGCTCGTCAATAATTCTCTCGTAGGAAGAAAATATTATATATTTCTTTATGAAACATAATTTCCGGTTTATAGTTTTCGAGAGAACTAAAAATCACTTAAACAAGCAAGTCGACATTCCAGCAGCTGATACAAGGATGCCAGTAAACAGCTTCAAACCAAGCCAACTTATTAGTTGCTCTCTTGGATATTTTTCTCAGTCGTATAGTAATCCCCTACTTCCTTCCAACAAAAATATTTACGTACATAGATATCAGATGACGCCTAAACTAGTATCCTAGTGCCTTAGAATCAATTCGACAAGCAAAGAATAAGTAGTATGTCCAAGGATTAACTAGATCTAAGAGATATTCTGCATTTTCCAATTAAGACATTCAAGTAGCATTCAATTTTCCTCATTAGAAAAAATATATTATTTTGCGGTTGCAATAAATTTTGGTATCATATTAACTATACTGTTGATTTCGAAATATTTTTTTATAAACAGCAATAAAGGTTAAAAAAGTTAAAAGTTAAAAGTTATTGTTGTAGGAAAGTATGAACCAATCATTGTCAGCATCGAATACTACGCATACTAACCTGGTTTAAGGGTTCGCATCAGTTTACGGGTTTCCAAAAATCGATAGAATATTATCTTAAATTCAATCCGAATAATAGTTTAGATAGATACAGCCTTGGGAACTTGTGCGTTCGAGATTAGCTAGGCTAAGTGTGCCGTCTTTAAACGCTTTTTTCTTAAAACTATGTTTTTGAAGTCGGTTGCCAAGATTTCTCGAGAACTACTCAAACAATCTTCATGAAATTTTACACAGGTCTTTGAGATACAATTCTTAAAGACTTGTACGGAGAATTTGTTTTTCACGAAATTTTCAGTGCAATTTTAAATTTTTCGTAAAAACGTCTTCCAAAAATCCATTTTTCAGTTTTATTCCTTCGTTCAAGTTCTAAGATATGATTTTAACTAAAATAAGAATTTTTTCACATTAGATGTTCATGTAAGTAGTTATCCTGCCGACGCGGGCTCATCTTTTTTCCGTGGGGTCACCGAAAATGTCGTCGCAACGGCCGTTTTTAAAATATCTTTTTCCAAAAATGTTAGAATCTCTACTTAAATAGTATATATTTGTAACAATAAAAAATTTTAATAAAATATTTCATTTTTTATGTGTGAAAAAATTTGTTGAAAAAAGGTACTTTTTACCCAAGGAAACCCATATTACCGATAAATTTTGATATGATACCAACCATTATACATAACTCCGATGCAATTCAATACTCGTACTCGGAGGTTCCGAGTAATGACCAATTTCTCCTTTCTTTGCTTTTAGGTCAATGAACCTTTTGTTTTCATCTTATAAGGTCAATGACCTTTTCCTTACATTTCACCTTCAGCCAATTCAGAGACTATTTGCTATTAACTTAAACAAGAACCTTCGTTTACCTTCTATAGCTTCAGCGAACCCTTAAACCGAATATGTCGGAATGGCTCCGCTGAAGCTTACTCTCTTTTAGCCATGACCTTGAGCTCGACACATTTCCAGGGTGAGCGGCAAGAACGAGAGAATAGGAATTGCCCTACGACTGTAACTTACCCAAAGCATGACTATACCCCATCACATTTATGTGCGTGCGTACTGATATTACGCATGCTTTGACAAAGTAAACTTTTTCCACAAAAATGGTAGCTAATTCTGTAAACACAATTGCAAAAAAACAACGTGTTCACAAACAAAATCGTTTTCTGTCAAATTTTGAATAATAAAGCGCTGATTTGCACTTTCATGAATCATAGTTGAGATGACGAATTGGCAGAAAATTGTGCGAAACCACCAACACATGCGCGTACCGCATGATATTGTATTAGAAGTTTGTTTGGTATTGAAGAAGTCTGTTTGGGCTTTGGATGACTTATTCTGCACAATTCATAACAAGCGTGGTGATAAACGAAGTCTTTTCACAGCTTCCATAATGTGCTGAATTTATAAAATGGTATCGAGAACAATTAGAACATATGAATATTTATGAATAAAAAGTACACCGATGACTAATTCCAATCTGTGAAATACTTGTATAGTATTGGAATTAGACAGAAGTAAATATTTGTTTCAGATTCAAGGTGAAATATCGGAAGTCATTATTAAGTTCATCCGATTACATCATATTAGTATTCGTGTGTTTCCTGAGACTCAGAGGAGATTAATGGTTATTTAAAAAAAAATTGTATATCGTAGAATTTGATTCATGATATAGTAAGTTAGTTTAGGTTGGGTTAAAGGTCGATGCTAAGAAGGATATCCAAATCTTAGAAAAGACCATATAAGCTCCCATATACTGGATCATAAGAACCTTCTAGATCAACAACGCGCTTTGAGCCTTTCAGGTGTTAGGAATCAGGACGTATAGCTTAACAAAGGCTCATCATATCCATTATTCTTGTTTCGCATTGATTTTTGTTAGAGGTCGGTATTTTGCTCGGAGTTTTCAAGAAACAATGGACCACAAATGACCTTGAACAGTTGATTTCAGACTTATAGACCAAAGCGAATGAGAAATTTGGT
Source organism: Bactrocera zonata (assembly GCA_037783105.1). Classification (NCBI taxonomy): domain Eukaryota; kingdom Metazoa; phylum Arthropoda; class Insecta; order Diptera; family Tephritidae; genus Bactrocera; species Bactrocera zonata. Next base: position 95,107 of record JBAWJQ010005189.1, on the reverse strand, counting down.
ATAAAAAAATCAGTTTCCAATGAAATCGCGGCAGCGAAATAGTTGAAAACGTTGCAAAAGTGTTTTGAGGAATCTACTTTATCATGAAAATAAGTCGAACAAAGTATTCTGTGAAGGTCGTAAAGTCTTCGAAAACTTGTGAGTCGTAGATCCACCTCTGTCAATGACAATAATATAGAAAAAGTTGAAGAAGCAGTGCTTGAAAATCATGCTACTGATATCATAGAGATAGCAGATGATCACAAAATCTCTTATGGGTCGACTCATTACATTTTGGTTATTATTTTGGGTATGAGGGATGCCAATAATAGAGTCGTACCAAGAGACTTGAATCTTTTGCAAAAAAGGAGTGAAGTAGTGACTGCAAAAGAATGTAGCTGAGAACCTTAGATTCATTAACCACATCATTCCCGGCGCGGTGATGTGGGTTTATAAATACACATCGAAACTGTCAAACAACCTAGTGAATCGCGCTCAAAACGAGGGGCTGACAAAATAAAAAATCACAGAAAGCACTGAAGGTCGTCACAGCCGAAGCTTATACCGAACAAATCATGGAAAACATCGAGTATTGATGTTTGGGTGCCGCATGCTTCGACGCAAAAAAAACCTTCGGGCCCGAATCAACGCCTGCGATATGCTGCTGAAACAGAACGAACTTGACCCAGTTTTGAAGCGGATGGTGACTGACGACGAAAAATGGATCACATACGACAATATCAAGCGAAAGCGGTCGTGGTCGAAGGCCGGTGAGTCGTCCCAAACAGTGGCCAAGTCGGTATTGATGGTCAGGAAGGTTTTGCTGTGTGTTTGGTGAGATTGGAAAGAAATCATGCACTGCTCATATATGGCCAGATGCTTAATTCTACCATATACTGCGAACAGCCGGACCGCTTGAAGCAGGCGATCGAGAAGAAGCGTCCAGAATTGGCCAACAGGAAGGGCGTAGTGTTCCATCAGGACAACGCCAGACCACACACTTCGTTGATGACTCGTCAGAAGCTACGGGGGCTCGGACGGGCGGTTTTATCGCATCCACTATGTAGCTCGGACATAGCGCAAAATGATTACCACCTGTTCCTGTCTATGGCAAACGCCCTTGTTGTTGTAAAGTTGAACTCAAAAGAGGCTTGTGAAAAGTGACTGTCCGAGTTCTTCGCAAATAAGGAGGGGGGCTTCTACGAGAGCTATATTATGAAGTTGCTGTCGATACCGGCGCATATTTAAACTAAATCCGATCACTGTAACACTTTTTATAAAGCATTGAATAAATAGCAAAGAAGCGGAAGGGAGATATCTGACAACCTAATACAAACGTGAAAATTTACCTAAGTACTTTTTCAGCAGTCCGTTTAAAATTTGATCGTCAGATATACAATAAATATTTGAACATACTCTTGCGAATATACATATGTATAAGTACATCTGTACTTTTCGAGCACGCTTATTTTGCTATTTGACCAAAGGCAATAGAAAATCATAAAAAAAAAGTAGTATATCGCATAAATATTTAAAATTTTTATAAAAACTCAACTGCACATGAAATATTTTCGTTTTCTCCAGTTCAAATACTATTTCAACAAGTATGTGAATATCGAATTTATATATGTATGTATATGTCTATGTATATTTATGGTATTTATTATGCGAACTCATATTGTGCACATGTGCTGGCTGTGGTAAGACGATAACAAACTCACACACAAATTCACAATTATGTCTAAACAAATTTTTCGCTCCAGATCAAATGCTTAGATACATTTGTATATTCTTTATACATACATATATACCTGCATGTATGATTTCATACCTACATGGAAGTATGTTCTACATTCATATTGGTTTTCTTAAGCATTCTGGGGTACACCGTTCAGTAGAATGAGAAAACAAAACAGAAAGCTGCAAAAAATTAAAAAGAGGCTAAATTTTATAGACTTTATTTTTTATTTTCAAAAAATTGTGCAATGCGATTTGTTATCACATCTACTACTTTGGCTACGCCCATCTATAAGTATTTGCATACTTACAAATGTATGTGTACATACTTACATATGTGTATAGCGATGTCGGATACCATCTATTACTAATGTGCCATATACATATGTATAATATGTGTATAAAAACATTTTTTTGTCGCAAAACTTAACATAAATCATATTGATTTATTTGCTGTTGAGAAATATATCTATTAACCTTTGGGTGCCATTAATTTAAATTTTTCACTTCTACTGTATATACATACGTACATACATACTTATGTGTACATTTATACACACAAGTACTTCCAAGTTCTTTAATAAAGTTGATATGAGCTTCTATTGCCATTTTGAATAACTTACATCTGTCGCGCAGTCGAGTCATACTTTTGTTGTTGCGAATTTAGTAAACATACTTACATATGTCAAATATATTTTGTAAGATCTATTTTAACAAGAGTGATCGTCTTTGGTTATTATCGTGGTAGATTTGACGCTTGCTTCAAAAAAGTGAGTGAGATTCAGCTAAAGCAATTGAAACGTGAACTTCTGTTGCTTCGAAGCTATAGCACCCTTCACAAACACAAAAGATTTCTTAAAAGAACTTTGACTGGTCAGTTTGTATGACAGCTATACGATATAGTGATTCGATCTGAACAGTTTCTACGAAGATTGCATCATTGTCTTAGGCAATAGCCCATGCCACATTTGATGTAAATACATATATCGTCAAATGATAAAGCTTTCCATACAAGCACTTTATTTCCATCGTTCAATTTGCACAGTAGCTACCTATATGGTACTACCGTGAGCAAAAAATAGTAAATTTATGTCGTCCCCCTTGATACCAGTACACTTGTGCCAACGTTTTTTTCAATCCTCGAAACAGTTGTTAATGTCAAATTCCGGTAAAGCCTTCAATGCGCTTAGCGATTCGCGTTATTTCCGAATCAATCGACTTTTCGAAAGCATCAAACGTCACAACAACATTGGTTGCAACACTGAACATACGAAGAATACATGCTGATAATCGCTTTAATGAAATTTTTTTTAAATGCTACACTTATATACTTACATATGTCTGAAAAATAATATGTTGACGTGAAATACTCCAAAATAAGTGGGCGTCAAAATCATCGAAACAATCACCCATATCAATGCTCTGAAGACTTTTCAGGATTCCTGTATATATTCCACTCATTGACAAGGTCATGCAAGGTTTAAAAAACTCTTTTTCCAATGAATTTCTTGAAGGTTTCAATTTGAGTAAGTTGCTAACCTAAAATTTGAAGAAAAAGATATAACTATACTCATTGAATGCTTAGTTAGATGTTTTGAGAAAATCTTGACAGGCAACAAAGAACTGCCAAAATCGAAGCTCAATGCAGAAGTAGCGCTTTGGCAACAATGGAAGATGCAATGACTAGCGGAACGCAAGTGCTTTCTGCCTTAGAAACCCTCAGCACTTGCAAAAAGGATATACTTGTATATGCGATGATTCATACTCTTCTTCACGTACTTTGCACTATACTATAGTCACAAATGGTACCGCTGAACGATCTTTTTCTTCTTTTCGCCGAATCAAGACTTGGCTCAGAACAACGATGCTCCAGTACAGTAACACATATCTCAAATCAAGTACAAAATTATATAGTTTCGCCAGTTCGGTCGGACGGGTGCAAAATTCCAGATCGATATTTCAATAAATTATACTATATACAGACAGACATACGAACATGGTAAAATTGACTTAGCTCGTCCTGATGATCAATTATATATATGTATGTATACTTTAACAGAAAAAACTTAAGCCATCGTAACCGAGGTAAATAAGACTTTTGAAGGCTTCAAAACGTATTAGGGCAACTGGATATTGAACATAGGAAGAATAGTTATTACAAACACTAAAGGCATGCGCATTTTGGGCTTTAGATATTATCAATATATTCAACTACCTTGGTTTAATGGGGTCCACTGAACGCTGAACCATGCCTGGCATAAAAAAAACTGCTGAAATGCTGTCGACAAACTCATCTAATATTTCTTATACAAGAAGTTAATTACGACTTTCTTAGAATATATCTACAAATAAACTTTGATCGGAGACAACTCACTGGTGTTTCTTGGAATTACTTATCAATTCCTTCTTGGTTTATCTAAAAATTAGTTTTAAATTCCCTTGTAATTTTTACTCCCATTCCTTCCAACTTTTATGCCTTCAATTTGAAGACCTGAACACTTAGTTCTAGAGAGCACTTATTATTTTTCCTTAATGATAAATTTCTCCACAGATGGCGCTCTGAAGAATTTTCATTTATTTTCGTAACAGTAAACTATGGAAATGTCAAGTTTATATAAATTTCGGAATTTTTAAAAATCTCGATACAATTTATCAAACTTTTTGTCAATTATAAACAATTAATGCCGGAGAAATTGTAGCAGCACCCAACGATACTTCTTTAGAACCTCCAGAAAATCAATTCTGCAAAACGCACGAAAATGCGTTTCTTAGTAAGGACTCTCAAGTTTATTACTTTCTATGCCGCAGTGCTTGTCGCCTATAATCTAAATGAATGAAGGGAGTTGGAAGGTCAGCAAATTCCATGTTTTAAAAGTTCGACTCGTCATTTATAATACCATGTTCTGTGTAAATATACAACATGTCCCAATAAGGAATATTAAAACTATATATGGAATAAAATTATAATTTTTCTTGGCGGTAGTTCCATGGATTTGTATATTATTTCGATTAATTTCAGTGATTATATGTTAATCAAACTTAAGTGAGAAATTTTCGAAAGCCATCGTCACATGTCGGGACTTTCCAGCGACAACCCCTACAAAAATGGTTTGAACTTTAAACTTCGAGTGGATTGAGTAGAGATCGAAAGCTAGCAAATTTTTCTTAATATTTGAGGTCAAATCTTCCAAATTGGAAATAATTGTAGAACACACGAAGGGAGCTAGAAGAAAAAGGCGAACCCATTGTTCACTAATAAGTATTTTTAACTTCAAAAAAGTTGTGTGCCCTATTCTATTTAAAACACAAGTCCGAACATTTCTCTGAAATCAGCTATATTTTATTTTATGAATTTTGCATCTTATCACAAGCCGTAATTTTTGAAAAAGAAAATATTTTCATTAGCTTCCAGAGTTCACGCAGAGAGCTCTTCCGCAACAAGTGTGTTGGTCGCAACAAGTTTGTTTTGAGTGTATGACATTTCCATTCCCAGGCGCTTCAATTACATAATGAGATTTTTGGCGTGCAGATTACTCTTTGAACCGATAAACAAAACGGACCACGATTTCTCCGGCACCTCCGTCTTCTTGGACACATTCAGCGATTGTGTTTTTCTGCAAAATGGTTCACTACAGTGATAAGTCAAAAGCTGGTACTTAATCGACAACGCTCAACTCACCGCAAATCGCTAAAGAATTGACTACAATTTTCTGGTATGCAAGTCAATTTCGGTTTGGGTCTCAGCTCAAATGAGAATTCGCTATTGGAGTTTTGTACTTTCGCCTCTTCGCGACAATCGCTGCTCTTCAACGATGATTTGGAGGTCTTGGTCTTTGGCAGAGCGCCGTTGGACATCGTTGGGCGCCGTTGAGTATTGCAAGTGTGCTATAAACTTAATATATTCTTAGCAATACTTATGCTGTGAATCTTAAAGATTTGCGTTTTCTTGATTTCCTCACTGGCGCTTCGCAGTCAGTTGTTCTCGTCGGTGCTTTTTTTGTGCTTTTTGAATTTTGTGTGAATGGTGGATCTTTGACCCCTCCTTGCAAATTACTTATATATTTTCCGAGTTTCCTTATTCTGCCTCAATAGTTTCAAAATACTTAGTCAAGATTGTAAAAAAACAACTTATAAAATTTTCAATTACAAAATTTATAACAACAATTTTTATTTAATTCACAGGCAAAGATATAAATGAAAACTGAAAGCTATTTCCAAGCAATGTCTGCATGAAGTTTTTATTTCAGACTTGACTTATAAAAAGAAACCTTTTTCTATTTCCGTATTCCATTCCATTTTTTGGCAATATAAAAAAAAATACCTCATAGAAATTTTTCGAAAGAAAGCCTACGAGGATATTACAAAAAAGGTTCTCAAAAAATGCATCTACCATTTATAGGCGTCTTATTAACAAACCTATAAATTTCCCTAAATTTCTAGCACACGAAAATTACACAAGAAGATCTAGCTTTGGATCCAAAATAGTCTTGCCGATTCTTGACGATTTTCAAACTCCATATCCTTTCTTTTTTACTATTTTCATCAGTTGAAGAGGTCGAAGGTCGTCCAGAACGGGGCGTGTCTTCCACGAACCCAATCCAAAAAGATCTAGATTTGGATCCAGAATCGTTTTGCGTCACTATTTTCAAACTCCATATCCTTAATTTTTTTAATATTTTCATCAGTTGAAGAGTTCGAAAGTCGTCCAGAACGGGACATGTCTTCAACGAACCCAACCCAAAAAGATCTAGATTTGGATCCCGAATCGTTTTGCGTCACTATTTTCAAACTCCATATCCTTTATTTTTTTTAATATTTTCTTCAGTTGAAGAGGTCGAAAGTCGTCCAGAACGGGGCGTGTCTTCAACGATCTCTTGACCGTCTTCGAAGGCTTTGTACCACTCGTAGGTTTGTGTTTTTGATTAAAACTGGATCACACACGAAATTTGGTTAGAAATACAACATTTGACATAAATTTTTTGTTCGATATTTATATCCATTGTATCGTATTTGGCGTAGTAATTAAGGACAGTCCTACCCACTGAGCAAAATACGATTTTCTTAAATATCATTTACCCGGAGATTAATTACAATTTCCGGCTGCTTTTTTGTCACAATATATTAGGAATTCTGGAAGAATTTACTTTTATCAACCCGTTAAGCTATTCCACAAGCTGTGTAACATATAGCATGATGCTGAAATTTAAGTTCTGGAAAGTAAGCCAGATCCAGATGTTTTACTCTTGAGTCACCATAAGCCATTTTTTCGAAATACTGACCTCAGAAAATATGCTAAAACTGAAATGTTTCAATTAGAATATGAGCGATTGAATTCTGAGCTCAAGACCTTGGCTTTTCTAATAGTCGTTTTCTTTGTGGTATTGGAAATGTGGAGTGTATTCTTAATATAGGATAGAAACTAACTAATTTTCGAAGTCTAAATAGAGTTCGGGAAGGCAATAGTTCACGGCCGAACATATTCACGTATGTACTTTAAAAAACCTCCACCCAACCCTCATTCCTAGGTCGAAGCTAAATTGAGATTATTCGAAGCATATTTTTCTGATCCGTTTTCTAGTGGAACATCACGTATAAAATATAGTTAATTATTAATTAGATATGTGCATACAGTTATGTAGTTTTAAATAAATTATTAAAGCGCTCAATTTCCATGTTACTTCCGATTCAACCGTCGCGGCATACTTTTAGGCTGTTTAAAGAGTAGATGAAAATATCCCACTAGGAAATTTTAGTCGCTTGAAAAAATTTTATGTAACTTAATATGACACATGTACATACTTAACATTATATAGCAAAATATATCCCAAATAAATTCACTTTTACTGAAATCATAAGACAATTTGACCTGTGCTAGTTTCTTGTTAAACTTCCGTGAGAAAACTTCAAAACGTTTTTGCATGACCATGGTTTTGCATTGGCCACAAATGCAATCAGTACAGAAAGGTTTGAAAGCAGCCTTTCTAACGGAGCATTCCAATGGTCCCAAATAGACTATTATAAAGCTTGCAAAGTATTTAAGCATTTTACGTTTGTGAAGAGGTGGTCCAACCATTATTGAGAAACTGGAAGCAAAGATGACAAGCCAGGAAGAGAGAGGAATCATATGATATCTACAAGCGAAGACAAATCTATTTTTCTACTTTTTCTATGATAAGACACCACTACTCAGTCTGACAAACAATAGTAGTTTTTAACCGTACCGTTATAAGGAGAGTGAGCGGGGTTATCATCCACCCTAATTTCAACTTTTTTCATCATCCAGAACATTTACATATACATAACCCCATCTCGCTTAGTTTTAGGTGATACACACAACCTTTAGGTGAACGAAACTATTATTGTACACTGTACCAACAGTTTGCAAAAATATAAGAAGGTTGCATTAGGCGCAAGAAAACATCAATCGTGGTTGGAGCTATGTATAATAATATTTTCCGATTAGTCAACTTTTGTTGTTTGATCAACCCCTTGAGACGGTTTCGGCTAAGAAAAGGACAAATGACTGGTAAGCAGTGCTTACTAAGCACCTCCAAAAGCTTTTCTGCATGTTTATGGATGCTTCTCTGCTCATGTATTTGGAGTTTTGAGGTGCTTTACAGAAAACCTTAACGCTGTTAAAATGATACAATTTTATAAAAAAAAAGGGTTTACTGAAATCAGCTGATATGCTTTAGAGAAAAATAATTATGATTGGATACTGTAAGAAGACATCCAAAGAATTGGAGCAAACTTTGTAATCAATGAATACAATATTTTTACTTTAGATTAGTTATGACAGTCACCATACGCCAAACCAATAGGCAATGCTTGGGCTTTAATAAAAGCCAAAATAACAAGAAAACATTTAACGCCAACAAAAGATTTCATTCGGCTATTCCAACACATCTGAACTCTGGGTGCTGTATATATATTTTCCAGTTGTTCCAAGATGGAACATAGGGCCCCAATAAACAAAAAGTCCATTCAGCTAATACCAAAAATGGGTAATGGGGTTGGTGATGCGAATATATAGCCTATCCCTCCCAAACGTCAACCTCACCTTCGCGCGGTACCCCCTGTTCACTACGAATGAGGCTCTGACGATCGAGGCTCTGACGATCGAGTAAATGCGGTATCCACATACGAGGAGGAAACTCCTACGCCATTGCCTGCCTGCCCTTGAAAAACGTATACTTCATTTTTTGAACGCGTTGTCAATCTGTTCTACAAGAATGCTGCAGTTTTTATAAGTTTAAAAATACTGTTATTAAACGATTTAATAAATTTCTGTTCATAACAGTTATCAACAAGTTCGATATTTATGACCTTGAGCTCGTTTCCGTGAATTTCTGTTTTGATCAAATATTAGTAGTTTAACAAGACGGAGACTCTTACAAAATCTACAACTCTCTAAAGAGATCTAACCCATCAAAGTTGGATTGTTGACAAATATGCAAGAGTATAACGATACAGGTACATACTATATATCTTCCAGCGATGTTGGAATGGTAATATGTAGGAACTCGGTCAAGTCAAGGTTCACTCCCTTGCTCACTAAAATGTAAACGTTGATAGAGTGAAGCCACACACGGTGTAATCATGCAAGAGAAAGGCCACATCCATTGAAGAATTTAAAACAAGGATCTAAACTTCAAAATGGTTGGCGGTCACACAAACGATAAAATACAGCGCAACGATAAAGCTTAATTTGCGAGAATGACGAACTCAATGGCTCGAATTTTCCGCTGGCCTGGGTACTCAAAAATGAACGCTTGAGAAGTTTGAACTACAGAAGGGCCGTGCACTAACGCTTTCAGAGCCTACATGTACATATGTATATATTTATGAATGAACAATATTTATTCGCAAGTTGCGTGAATTTTTTTCTTCAGCAACTCTACATTTTTTACAGTTTAACTAAAGTGTCTATAAAATATATATATTGAATAACGGATTGTACGTTTATATGTTTTTGTTTATATGAAAATGTGCAGGCTAACTAATGGAGCTTCTTCATTATCAAGATTTTCAACAGCCACATATGTCTATTAGGCTCTCTTCTTTACAAGCAGCTTACAGGGTTGCACACATACACTCACCTAATGTATGACAATTTGCAGTTCCAGCATGTCTTTGCCGGCATTGGTGAGTAACTGCACTTCAGAGTTGGAGAGTAATAACATCTGACCGCTGCGACAGACATTTCTGATTTCCTGCGACTTGCGCAATGAATACATCTCGCCCGAATGCACCATATGGCATGTGGGTATTTGGCCCGAACGCGACCACACAGTCAAACTGGTGGTGACGGGAAACTCCTCCGGCACAATACCGGTCAACCAGATCATCAGAAACTCCGGATTCGTATCGCCCTGTTCGGATTTTTCGAGTTCACGCGCATCAATCCCGCATAAGTCCGAGAGGCGAACGCGTGTGGTCATCACTAAAAGTGGCAGGAAATCCTTGAATTTGCTGCTACCCAAATCGGTCACTTTATCACGTATCAGATAGAGCAGGTGGCACTTACTGGTACCGCAATGTGCCAACTTTGGATCGAGAAAGAAATTTTTGCATTGACGCGGCGCTATGCGTTCCATGGGTAACATGCTGTGATCCACAATCAGATGTTTATTAAAGTCCGAAACAAAAATCATGCGTTGACACGACGATTCCGGACACTTGATGGGCGGACGTGGTATGGTCAGGTGACAGGCTGGTGTGGGCTTCATATTAATAAAGCGACCTTTGGAGAGCAAAAGCTCCGCTGCCATTATATTGGAACAGGTGACGAGTTGGAATTGTGGTGGTGGTTCGTTGGTCGTTTGATTAAAAGCGCCATTTATACGACTGTTAGTCGGTGGATTATAGAAGGCACGATGCGTATTCGAAAGCTGTGCCATAATATCAATGCTTGCCTTATCGACCGGTAGCTCACAAGAGCTCAACTGATCGTCATGCTTTTCCGGAATCAACGGCATCGCCGGTTCGGCCACAGGCGCAGGCTCCAAGGCGTCCATGATCTTCAAAAACTTCTTCGACTGATCTATGATGGGCTTATCACTAACATTTGGCGTACGTGGATCTTCTTGGAAAGTCTCCAGCACCTTCTGCATGCGTATATCAATGCTGGGACGCGATACTTTATCCGCATCCGGCAGCGTACCTGGTGTCGGCGTTGCCACACCCGTAGCTTGCATCACAAAATAATCTGGTGGCAAGTGTTTGGCCGGTGGTAACTCTGTCTTCTTAGTGCTGGCCAATGTAGGCTCAGATTCGGTGGATGCCGAGATGTTGCGTGTTTGATTTTGCGAAAGCGTTTGCGACTGCACGACGGACTGATTGCGATTGTCACAAGTACTGGCCTGGCAACTGTGACTGAACGCGTAAGCTGGAAATTGACAGAAGGCAAGTGGTCCATAGTTGCGCAGATAACTCTCGACCAGCTCGGCGGGATGTGCAGTATTACAGGTTTCAAAGTCGTGCAGTTTCTTCATTGATAGTGACTCTTGCGGTTGCAAGTTGCGACTATAAGTGGTCGTGCTTGTGCGTGGTGGTTCATGTTTCACCTTGAGTATCGGATGCATTGTGCCGCCGGAGAAATAGTTCTTCATGCTCTCCGTTGAATCCATAAAACGTATTTCGGAAGTATGTATGACGTCCTCGGTATCCTAGCATTAAATGTTAAGTACCAGAAGTAACGGTAACTGTGACTATACTCACTTCAGCAGTTGTGTTAAGCCCTTTATCCTTTTCGACGCTACCCGCCATTTCACAAGCGCCATCATAGGAATTATCGCAGAGATTAGTATGCTCCGTTGTCAGTTGTATGCTCTTCGGCGCTTCAATCACCTCCAGTGCCGGTCCGCTTGAGTCACGTTGCTGCATTAGACGCATGAAACCGTTTTCAGTACGAAATTGAAAGGTAAAATTCGACGCCGACTGTGGCTGATGATTGCTGCCGAAGAATATGGTCTCCATTTGTATGCGCTCCTGTGCGTTCGGCAAGTACTGATTCATCGACAACGGCACCGACATGGACATGGACATTGGCGTGGGTGATGGCGTCATTGTGGCAGCAGCCATAGCAGCCGCCATTGCATCTGCTATTGTGGGTGGGTAGTTCAGCAATTAGCGAAAAAGAAAGCAAGAAAATTCAAAAATTATATACCGTCTATCAAATGTTGATGAATCTCTTCGCCTTGATCCTCGCTGAAGCAATCATGCGACTCATGCATACTCAGCTGCTCCTGCGAAATGCTCGACTGTGTCTCCATATCGGCATACAGCGCTTTCGGGAATACGTAGGATGAGTCCGTTTCCAGTGTGGCGGCGGCCACCGAGTGACTCTCCATATCTAAACTTTGCGCTGTCGGTGTTGGTCGTGTCATCGGGTAACAGCGTCGCACCGGCGAGGTGTGGCGTTCGCGTTGATTGAAATTCATCTGCACGAAGGAGGTACACGCCTCACAAATACCACACTGACCGTCAGTGCGTTCATTGCAGTCGCCACATTGCATGTGCTCATTGCTGCACAGGTAGCCACCGAACGGTGCGGTCTTCGGACCGATTTTGTTCACTTTGCATGTGGCACAATTCATAATTTAGCCTTTCACGTCCGAAGGAAATATGTACAACGATAAAAATTCGCAAGCTCTCTGTTATGGCTCGGTGCAATGAAATACTCTCTTCTTGCACTAATAATATTTATTTCTAATAATAATTATGTATAAAATAAAAGGCGACCAAATTTTATAAAAACGCGTAAAATTTTGTGTGCCAAATTAGAAAAAAATATGTATGTGATTGATCGACAAATTTTGAACTTAAATGAAAAAGTGTCGTGATTCTGTCGCCGTTGTGGGGAAACAAAAGCAAGGCGGCGTGAAATAGGAAAATAACGGCAAAGCAATTATTCGATTATGTACATAAGTATTTTGGAATAAATAGCTTGCTATAAAATTTAGACTTCTCGAAAATTGTTTCCTAAATTAAAAGCAAATTTACCGACGTCTTATATTGTACAGGCGTTAAACCTTAAAACAAGAAAAAACTTGAAAAAAGACCATTTGATATACCCAACAGTGGATAATATAGCGATATTTTCCCAAGGACTACCCCAACTACCCATCGATTTTTTTATCCACTTAAATAAACCAAAAATGATAAAAAAGTCTTGTTTAAATAACCAGCTCACCTGGATTATAGTATATTTTATAAGCACTGTTTCTGTAAACCCTCAATGTTTCGAGATTAAAATCATGCCAATCTCCCAAGGCATAATTATTAAATAAACCTAGTGCTCTGGAACATAAGTACGAGTATGTGATTCTAACGACCACAGCCCACAGCCCACTTTGGAATAATATCGAATTGAAATTGTCAGGTCGATTTTCCATACAAGTCTATGTAAACGGTCAGCGAATTAAGAAACAGCGGTTACGCTGGTTAGGTCATGTCGACCGAATGGATGAAAACACTCCAAATCTGGTAGTATGCGACCAGTACCCGTCGGGGAAGCAGGATAAGAGGAAGACCTCCACTCCGTTGGAAAAACCAGATGGAGTAAGACCTGGCTACACATGAAATTTCCAATTGGTGCCACACAGTGAAAAGGAAGAAGGACTGGCGCGCTGTGGTAAGCTCGGCTACAACCGCTTAACCTCTGTCTACACCAATTAAGAAGAAGAAGATGCGACAATAGATTTTCAACGAAGCGAATCTCTCGAGCTTGCTGGTACAATTTTTTGGGGAAAACCATAACCTCGAAAAGTTGGCTTAGCATACTCGTTCAATTTTGGTAAAAAATGGGATTTTTACTAATATAAATCCGGCGATAAAGTTTGAAAAGGCGTTCTCATCTATACTTTCCGAAACCGAATCTGCTATTTACTTAATTGCATAGTCTCTAACAATTAGTATAATTGTTGAATATAATAAATATTGTAAATGAGTTGTCTTGCAAAGACAACCTAGGTGTAATGTCTTTGGTAACCAAATAAGTGAAAATTTTCGGTGCCAACAATTTTTGACCTACCGAGTCCTTTAAATTCTTTAATCTTAGGCTCACAGTAACGAAAAAAAAATATGCAAATATGAATCCTATAGTCATGTCGTCAATGTGACGTCGCTGTCATCATCGTCACTACTTGCCACCTGGGCTAGCTCCTAGAACTAGACGATGCTCTCCAATGGCTAGTACTGTACTAGTATGATTATTCAAGCTATTTATGTCGCACGAATGCGGCAGCATACATATATACTAGGTTTCGCGCCACAAGAGCATTGCGGGAAACACAAAGATTTAGGAGATTTTCAAAAGTGCCATCCGCTGGGCTACCAAACCAGTACAGGAAATACGAAAGTCGCTAAAAAACGATAAATAAGGTATTTCCGAAAAGGCTGACAAACGAATCAGGATGAGATGGATTACCTTAAAAATATGCAGGATCGCCATGGGCAAGGGTACGGAAGGAAAGCACGCATGTTTTTACTCACACAGTCTCGAAAATACTTTAGGTCGGTTCTTGGCATAGTCACAGGTCACAACTTGCTAGCATTACATGGTATAAATATGAGCATTATTAACGAAGACACATATAGAAGTCTTCGTTAATAATGCTCATATTTATACCATGCAATGCCAGTAAAGCGCAGAGAAATAGACATGAGAGAGACGCTGAAACACTCCCTCTGCTGCTGTCTTATCTAGAACTCGCCTTAGATATCGCCGAGCTTCGTAGTTCAAGGGACTAGACGAAGTATGAGAATTAGCTATAAAGTCTCTATTAAACTTCGCAGCGTTGACGTCCTGTATGAAACTTCAGCTCTTATTAAACTGAATCTCCATCTGACATAAAAAAGAGTCTATGTATAACGTTGCAGCCAGTCAGTATAACCTAACTTAAACGCCGAAAAATATAATTCCAACCATCACTAACTGACAAGACACATCCAATGCAAATTGGAACAGAAGGTTAAGCCTCTACACAAGCCAACACACTGATGCTTTCGCTTTAACCTTTCTAGGTTAAGCTATAAAGGCAAATAGTTCAACGAACTAAGCTTCATAGAAGAAGGTGATTTTTGAGAACTACAAAAAGCTATCCTGTCAGTTTTTTTTTTTTTTAATTTTGAGGCTATAATTACACATATTTTAAAAATGCACGAATAGATAGTAACAATTTTGAAGAAAAAAATTACCCGCTAAAGAATAAGGTCGTCCACTGCTGCACAGATTACGGCTACTTTGTGGTTGAGGCTTAAACAAAATTATCTTTAGAAGATATTGTCCGTATAATTAGCCACATATGATCGAAAAAAATTAATAATTGACAAAACGGCGTCATTTATAACCAAAAAGTTGAATTTTAAATTTGGTCGTTTTTGACTTGCCAACTGGAAAGAACTACACCAACATTATATAGGGTGGGCCATCTAATGTTTTAAATTTGAATTATCTATATTTCGACATTGAAAACGTCAAATACCATTCGGAAAGTGCAGATATTCAGTAAAAAGTCTAAAATGAATGAAATGGGTCGCTATTT
The DNA here is from genome assembly GCA_037783105.1 of Bactrocera zonata. Taxonomy (NCBI): domain Eukaryota; kingdom Metazoa; phylum Arthropoda; class Insecta; order Diptera; family Tephritidae; genus Bactrocera; species Bactrocera zonata. The sequence goes on along the minus strand of JBAWJQ010005189.1, from coordinate 79,844 downwards.
ACTATTCCACAGTTCGCAGATTGGGCAGAAGATCATTTGACCGAGGATGGTCAATTTTACCGTACGAGGCTCATTTCCACCTCGATGGTTACGTTAACAAGCAGAATTGTCGCATTTGGGGCACAGAAAGCCGCACGTAATCGTCGAGAAGCAAATGCACCCAGCACGAATCACGTATGGTGCGGATTTTGGTCTGGTGGAATCATCGGCCCATTTTTCTTCGAAAATGAAGAAGGAACCGCAACCATCAATGGTGAGCGATATCGCGCAATGTTAACCAAATTTTTCTTTAAGCAAATTGAAGAGGAAGACTTGGACAACATTTGGTTCCAGCAGGACGGCGCTACGTGCCATACGGCAAACGCTACACTCAATCTTTTACGCCCTATCTTTGAAATTTAAAATTTTATATGGCCCACCTTATATGAAGAACTATACTTCTGTAGTAGGACATTTTAATTTAAATTTCGCGCGAAAATCCATTTATCAAAATATTTTTTTCTAGGTTGTTATGACTGTCAGTGACATCTGTGCCAAATATTACATCAAAATAATCATTAGTGCTTAGTATATTATATGCTTGTCTTTCTGAAGTATATAAAGTGTATTTGGCGATTTTTACGATTATCGAAATTATTCAATAAAGAAGTTCCATTAAATTTTGTGTGCGGAATTTTGTGTTCAAAATGTTAGAAAAGGTTTTGATTGGTACAAAATATTGAAGAGGTCGAGATCACGTTGACGACAAACCAATTTCATGACAATCATCAACATCAACTGATGAACAACACGTCAATAACTTAAAGGAATTTGTGCTTGAGGTTCAACTATTAACAGTCAGAGATCTTACTTTCATCGTTGGCCTATAAGAAGAATCATTAAATTTTTTTGGAAATCAGCGTCGCGTTAACGTTTGTGTAACAATGATTTCCGACTAACAGGATGTCATGTAATGTATTATTACGGGGGATGAACCTTAAATCTATGCCTACGACCCGGAAACAGACGATCTATTGGTCGAATATCGTGGTAAAGGTTAGCCGAAGCCGAAAACCATGTAAAAGCAGGTCAAAAATCAAGATTATGTTGACAATTTTCTTCGATAATCAAGAAGTGGTGCACTCAGAATTTCTTCTGACCGGCCAAACTGTCAACAAGGAATACTATTTGAATCTTATGCGTCGTTTGCGCGAAGCTATTTATAAAAAGAGACCGAAATTATGTGCCGACATCGCCGACCGTCGCATACTGTATTGATTCTTCGTGACTATTTCATCAAATTTTCAACCAATTTCGCGTCGCAACCAACGTATTCGTCTGATTTAGCCCCGTGTGACTTCTGGCTATTCAGCAAACTCAAACAGTCTTACCGGGAAATCCGTTTTGAGTCAATTGAAGACATTATACGTAAATCGCTATGCGCAGTGAAGACTTTTCCAGATTGATTGATTGTTAACCGTTTCAAAGATAGGAAAAACCATTGCCACAAGTATTTTGGGGCCAAGGGAAATGACTTTGAGGGGGACGATATAGTCTTACTATTTTTTGCTCATAGTCTAATAGTGCTGGGAGCACTTAACTCCGGGTAACAACTCAAGCACAAATTTGAAAAATGTTGTTTGGAGAAAAAAGCTTTAAGCTTAAGCAAATTGAACTGAACAGTCACTCTTTAAAAGGACAAAATTTTTTTGAGGTATCAGTTTTAAAATCGAGTAAGTTTTTTCTAAAGGTTTGTTTTACTCTCACACTAGGTGTGCGCCTTAAAAGTGTTTGGAAGTTATCTCACACTGCTGACAGGAATTGTCCCACTGCGTTTCAACTCATTCCCAAACGAATGTTGGCCAACAAAATCACGCGGCACTTGCAAGCACTTCTGAATTTATAACAACTTTAAGTGAAAAATTTATACGAAAAAAACTGTTAACCAAAAATTATGAATGCAAAATCATTTGTATAAACATTCGTGTAATAAAAGTTTCACACGTTATAGTTCCAATACATACCACGCGAATGGACAATGAAAAAACCATTTATGTGCACAATAATGGAAAATAAAATCGATTCTTAAGTATCCAATTGTGACCTTGAACCACAATGCTATTTCGCTAAGGTGAGATGATTTTAGTTTTATTGTTCGCTTTATTGCCGCGATCAAAGTCAAAACTATTGAAAATGCGTCTCTTGTTGTTGTTGTTTTTTTTTGTTTTTGGTTTTGCTAACTAAAAATAAATTCACATTCGCCAAATGCGAGCGCATAGCAAAATGTGCAAAATGGCAAATTGCTCTGTAAACCCTTTCAATTACCAACAAATTAACGGTAATCACTTGAAACTGTCAGAAAGTGCGGCAAATAAGTACCGTAAAGAGATTCACTGAAGACCTTAGCCACAACTCAGGTGTTTGGCGGCGCGCACGAATGCGTATCGGTCTTGTGGTTTGACCAACACATAAATGTATGTATGTATATGTGCTTGCGCACGCCGCCAACGCCACATTTCGCTTTAGCAGCATCACGTTTCAGCGGCATCAAACGCGCTTGCGTGCGTACCTTCAATTAAGCATTGCCACTCGCTGCTCCGAAAGCCATGACAAATTAATCGTTTTCATTGATATTTCATTTATTGGCATTAAAGTAATGAGTCAGCGTTACTAAACACCAATACATTGAAATGCACACACACACACACACACGCTCATACGTTATTATTAGGTATCTATGCGGCCTGCTTTGCTTCGCGCACCGATCGTATCTAAACAAGTGAACAACAGCTGATCCCTGAAGCTGTTGAGTGTGATTATTATGGCAGACGAAATTTTGTTTCAATCGCTTATCAGTTCGCGAATCAAACGAGTCGCTTATGTGCGAAAATTTAGCCAATCACTTGATTACGCTCATCTGGCTGGAGGCAAAGATGTTGCAGTTGCCGATTTATTGTCTTGCTGACTGTGTTTTGCTTTTTTGAATGCATGCGCATATTCGTGACTAAAATTTTCGTAAATATTTGTATTTATGAATATCATATGTTCGAATTAAGGCTTTCACTAAATGTGACTTCATAAACTCATCACTCTAATCCCTTACTGAAGACTTTAGTATTTAAGAAGAAAAAACCAAAATCACTCAATGAGTTTAAATAAAAAGCCAGAGATTATTTGATGAGTTAGGGTCAGCTGGTATGAGCTTAAGGTTTTTTGATGTCTCCCGCATATATCTTGCAAAACTAATACCTTTTTTGGATGATATTTATTTATTTATATTTATTTATTTTATTTTATTTTTTTTTTTTTATTTTTTATTAAATGATTATTATATTTTATTTAAGTGCGTTTTTTGTTTAGACTATTATCGTCTTTAAGTAACTTAACAAGGTTCATTGCCTGACTTATGTATTACAAAAACCACCAGATCATAAGAAAGCATAAAATTTATTGTTGCTTAGAGTCGCTATAAATACATGTAAAAATCTATATATAAAATTCATAATAATTTTGAAATTTTTCTCTCATCTCATTTATACTTTTGACTGTTGGATAACTTTTAAGTCTATTAGTTGTACCCTTTGGCATTTCAAACTGAAGAAATCCGAATGAATACAATTATGGTATATGCCTTTGGCAGAAAAATTACTCATACGCCCCTGTATAACATTAGAAGCATACTCAAATATATTAAGCATTCATGAAAATGGGATGAAGTAAAAAGTTAATTAGCTTGCTGAAATTTAAACCTTATCTCAAGATGAAGAATTATTTATTAACAAATAAAGGCATTTGAGATAATACAGTCATAAATCTCTTATTTAAAAAACCAACACAAGCATTAAATAAAGCCGCAAGAATAATTAATTTTAGCCAACGAATACTTGGATACAAAGACAATTTTTGGGATTTTAAAAACAAAAGAACTACTATATCAAACTTTAAGGGTATATTTATACATAGTACTCTAAGCATACACATTGAAATTTTGAAAAATATTATTTATTAAATATTTTTCGAGTTACCCCCAACTCCGACGGCCCTAAAAAAGTATTCCATTGCTGCAGTGATTTCGGCCTTATTTGTGACCAAAACCTGAAAATATAATTCTTTACTATAATATATTGTCCGCTCAAAAGCCAGTGTCCAAAAAGTCAAAAATTACCGCGTTTCTAATAAAGTTAAGTATACCCCAAATTATTGCTTTTGGTAGCTCATTGTACTGTGAACACATTGAAAGGTGAATTTTTAATTTATACTTCGTGTGTTTTTCGAATCGGTAAATTTAATAAATAATTGTAAATAATTTTTCTGTAAGTTGGTAGTACTGTTAGTGACATCCATGCTAAATTTCACGTCAAAATATTCATTTATTGAGAAACACGTCGTTTTGTGAGACTCTGAAAGTGAATTTTTCGATTTTTACTATGTCGGAATTTATTGAACAAAGTATTGCGATAATGCCCTATATCATACTGTATTAGTTATTCGTGATAATTTCGCCACATTTTCAACTACTATCGTGCCGCAACCACCGCAATTGCCTGATTTACCTTCGTGTAACTTCTAGCTATTCAGCAAATTCATATGACCACACCGAGGACACCGTTTTAACTGAATTGAGGATATAAAAGCTGAATCGAGAAAGGCTCTGATGGCCATCATGATGGAGGATTTCCAAGTGCTATGATGACTGGAAAATTTGTTGGCATAAGTCTATTGCAGCGGGAGGGGATTACTTTGAAGGAGATGAAATGAACAGAATTCACCTTTCAATTTGGCACTAATGAGTAAAATATCTTATCTCTTGATCTATCTTTATTACTCTTAGTTTGAATCGGATCACAAACACCCTCAATTCCCATATAACGCTACCCTAAACTCTGTTAGCTTATTTTACTTAAGTAAAGTCAAGCATCAATAAGTTAAAGCGGTTATATAATTTCCCTAGCCCTTAGATACACAAGATATTGAATGATCCACCATCCACTTGACTTCACCCAGTACATATCAGACAAAATGTGAGAAATATTAATAAAATTAATATCACCCTGATCCATTTAAGCACCGCGCTCAAGCCGAATCGATAAAAATTATTTTCTTCGATTGGTATAATTTTTTATGTTTTGATCTTCATATGTCAATTAGTGTGTGTTTGGCAGGTGTTTGGTTATAAAATATTTTGGGGAGTCTATATTATTATGAACACAAGAATTTTAGTGGCATAAAACATTTAGCGGAGGTCATGAAGTCATTAAAAAAATATAAGAATCGGCAATCCACCCCTGTTAACGATGAAAGCATCGAAAAAGTTGAAGAAATAGTGTTTGAAAATCGTCGTGTTGACATCAGAGAGATAGCAGAGAATCTCAACATATTTATCAACACATTTAAGAGATGATTGACTACGAATCCTATATTCATCATACGCATCTAGCGAATAGCGCTTCAAAAATGATCCGAAAGCAAGGAAAATTTTCTGAAAACACTGGAAACATCCTCGCAAGGGCTTACAAAACTGCATGGAAAGCGCTGACATGCTTCTATTGGCTAAATAGCCTCCTTATTTTGAAAACTATTATAAAGATGTAAATTATAATTTTTGCAAATGTAGTCGTTTTTGTCAATCCAGGCAAATTTTGATTCTAATCCTCTTTTTTCTTTTCTATTGCCGAATATATCAGTAAATATTTTAGTGACATTAAGTGAGCATATTTTCATAGAAATAGTAGCGTTTGGTATAAAAATGGATAAAATCAGCCCATATGTTCCCCTAACATTGTAATAAATACCCAAAATAATAATTTCCGTCCGTCTGGTTAACTGTTATATGTTCACAAATTCTCTCGATAACACACATTCATATTTCATTCATTCATCATTCGATACCCGAAAATACTTCCACGCCTTTAATTCTTACAAATTCGCACTCGAACTTAAAACTTCCTTTTTTCTGCAATTATTCAAAAATATTGCTACTTTTTACCATCATTAAGTTGTCCAAGGCAGTTTAAAATAAATGTAACAGTTTCTATTGAGTTAATTTGATATGTATTGTTATATATAAACCCAATTTGGACACAAACCTACTAACCTTAATAAATATTTGTATGTTTTTGTGTACATATTTGAGTGAATATATCCAACTTCTGGTTTTAAGCCAGCATCTTCGCATTGTTATACCCAATTATGTACATATATATTGCAGTATTTAGGTATATGTACATACAGATGTGAAAATGTATACATTATTACGATTCTGCAAAAATTTATCTTCATGAATGTTCGTATGTACCGTTCAAATACTTCCGAAAGTGTCCATCAGGCAATAACGAGTGGAGATCATCTTGAAACCAAACCAAATGTGCAGCCAACAGAGTACACTGAACTCTAATAAATAGCAAAAAAAAAACTAAAAATGAAAAAATATAAAAATAAAAAAATTTAATTAATAAAAAAAATCAGTCATGAGACCCACTCAATCTCGGTATATGCGCATGCGTCTACGCTTCTTCGTAATATTTCAAATATTAATGTGTAACTACTCAAGGTCTACTTGTTTCCAACGCGTGAATATAAAAAGCAAGTGCTCGTTAGTGAATTGCAATCACAATCGAATCGGCAATTTAGCAGCGCGCTTCGCCAAAACAGCACCGCAACAAACGCACACAAAGCACGCACGCACTCACGCACTCATAGACGCACGCACAGACTCAGCGACGCACTTTACACCAAAAAAAGCAACGCAGAGGCAATAATAACAAGAAACAGCGCAAAAATGGTTAGTATTTCAATTGACACACAAATGTGTACCGTTATTAAGAAAATACCGTTTCTAATTTATCAACGCACATTTGGAATTCCTCACAGCGTTTTCTCACTTTGACACTTGTGGCATGCGCGACTTTAGGCGCTGTCAGCGCAGATGTCTCACACTTGGCCAAACACTACATACCGCCAAGAATGATGATGCCACCTGTTGTGGGCGGCAGCGCAGCGCACATGAGCCCGAGTAACGGCATGCGCTTAACTCACCGCGGCGAGCACACTGTGACCACGATTGAGAAGCAGGAATTGCGCGAGTTGCCGACACAAACGGAATATCTGCGACCGGGACAGATGCCTTATGGCATCGGTGGCAACATGGAAAACCACCATGGACCAAGTGACATGCGCTCAATGGAGCATGTCGTCGAGAAACCGTTAGCAATGATGATGCCAAGAGAATTGTTGCCACCGACACCACCACCACCGGCGCCAACAGCAACCGAACCAATCAAACAAGAACAGATGACAACTGTTGCACCTAGTAAACAGTATTTGGCGCCTGAGATGAGCGAAATGAGCGAGGGACAGATGAGGCAGCATAGTGACATGCCTTCGAGGCAATACTTGGCACCAGCGAGGAGCGAAATGAAGGAAGGACAGATGAGACAGCAGCCTTCGAGGCAGTACTTGACACCAGCGAGTAGCGAAATGAGCGCGGGACAGGTGAGACATCATGATGATATGCCATCAAAACAGTACTTGGCACCACCTATGATAGAAATGCAACAACAAAGGCAAGTAAGCGCGACAAGTATGCCCAGCAGACAGTATTTGGCGCCAATGGTGAAAGATCAAAAGCAAAAGCAGACAGAGCAACAACCTCAACAGGAACAGCCACAACCCCAACAACAACAGCAACAACTCCAGCAACGCCAACAACCGCAAGAACAGCAGCAACAACCAACACCAGCTGCACCATCTCGCCAATATCTAACACCAATGCTGATGCAAATGCGAGACCAAATGCATGAAATGCCACCAATGAGTGCACCAAGCAGACAATACTTGGCGCCAGCAACCACAATGTCAGCTAGCAACGAACAACATTTGCAGCAGCAATCAGCGCCAGCACCACAGTACTTGCCACCACAGCAGCAGCTGCACGAAATGCCCGTCAATCAATATTTAGCGCCACATTCCAGCGACAGCCATGCCATGACAATGCAGCAGCTGATGGAGCAACAAAAACAGATGGCACCACAAGCAACACAACCACCAGCCACCCACTACTTGCCACCCGCAATGCAAATGCAGCGCGAGTTAGCCGCTTCGCCAATGTCGCCGGTGCCACCACCAATGCAGCCAACGCGTGAATATCTCAGTCCTTTCGGCGAAGCGGAAAACGTTGCCGAAGCCGCGCAGGAAGTCGCCGAAATGTTCGATGACCAGTCGGCACAACAACCGATGCCACCACCGGCAGCCGAGGGTGAGGAGGAACCCGCTAACTACTATCTACCGCCACAATCCGTGGACGCGCAGCCAATCAACTATCAGCAATACGGCGCGCCATCACAATCGGAACCCTTGGCACCTGTTGATTTTGTGCGTCAGCATCAACAGTTGATGACGCAGTACAATGGCGTACCCGACGCGCCGGTATCTTTCGCTCAGTTTCAATCTATAAACAGCGCGGAACCCACTCTACAAACGGTGGCTGAGCCTACACCTGCACATTACTTAGCCGATGATGGTTATCATTATCGCGATGGCGGCAACAGTAATGTACTCAGCAACGGTAATGACGATGCACGCCGCTTTCGTGTGAGACACTGAGTGTAAAGTGGTTGTGTCTTTGTAACAGTCGTTACTTATTTGTTATATGTTTTTATTGTTTTTGTTGTTTTAGTTTAGTTTTCGAATAAAGTGCAATTAAAATTTATAACTGTCGGAAGTTTTTATTTGAACAAAATTTTGGACTGTTACTCTTGAGAATCTGTGACCATAATTTCTTGAGATCCCTTGAAAGAAAAGAGAATTATCAAGCTCTGCCTAAATTTTTTTGGAATTCGAAAACAGCACATATTATTAAAAATCACAGTATTCCATAACCTCACATTCCAGTAATCCAAATGTGCTCCGGAAATCGGTCAAATTAATTACCAAAATAATTATTCGGTTCATCGACGTCCAATATTCGAACGACATAATCACTCAGCAGAGTCGGTAATTCGAACACCCATGGACCAGTTTCGAACCACGTTTACTCTAGAGAAGCGACTTGAGCAAAATCCACGACGAAGTGCCAATCAAATGGCTAAGGAACTGAAAATATCCGACCGCAGCATCCGACGCATATTGAAAAATGAGCTCAAGGTCAAGCCTTACAAGTTCCAAAAGACCCATGATCTCACACCGAAGCAGCAATAAGTAAGACTTGAGAGAGCGAAGCAGTTGCTTCGCTTGGCCGAAAGCGGTCAAATTCCGAACATTGTGTTTTCTGACGATACAATTTTTCCAATTGAGCAATTCGTAAACTCTCAAAACGATAGGGTTTACTTGACCGACCGTTCATAGGAGAATCTAAGTCATCGGTTGGCCACCAGGAGGCAGCACCCGCCACAAATAAAGGTTTGGGTCGCTTTCACCGCAGATGGGCGCTCTCCAATTGTTTTCATCGAGCTTGGCGTCAAAGTAAATGCGACATGTTATCGGGAAAGTGTTCTGGAGGCTGCTTTGAAGTCGTGAGCAAACAAACATTTCGGTCGCAAACCATGGACGTTTCAACAAGACTCCGCACCGTCTCACAAAGCGCGAGTGAACCAAAAAAGGGCTGAAAAACAACGTTCCGAACTTCATTACGACCACACAATGGCTCTCGAATTCACCAGATGCGAATCCAATGGATTATTCTCTCTAGGCCATTTTGGAGAGCAAGATCCGAAGTAAAAAATTACACCAGTCTCGAGATGCTGAAGAAAGCCATTGTCCGTGAGTGGGCCAAAATACCGGCAAGTCACATTCGGGCAGCTTGCGATTCGTTTTTTGACCGTTTCAAGGCCATAGTTAAGGCAAAAGGTGGTCATATCGAGCAAAAGTGAATTGGTCTTGAATTTATGATTATTTTCACACTTTTTGTACTTTAAAATAAATAAAAACAATTTTCCAAACCGAATTTATGGCTTTTTTAATTGGTTACAGTGCCGGACCCTGTACTACTGGAGACAATAATTCGAGCTGCAGATCTGAATAGAGAAAGTACAATCTTCTACAACATCCTACCATTGCTGGCGTACGCCAAAGACATCGATATCATTGGCTATAACAACCGCGCCGTCAGTTCTACTTTCTCCAAGTTGGACAAAGAATTACTTCGCTTCTTCTGAAGGAAAGGTGAAATATCTCCTGTTATCAAACAAACAGTCGTCGCACTCCAGACTTGGCTCCCACGTCACTTTTGATCATAACTTCGAAGTCGTAAATAATTTTGTCTATCTTGGAACCAGCATTAACATCAACAACAACATCAGCCTTGAAATCCGACGCAGAATAACTCTTGCCAAAAAGTGGTTTAAGCTTTTTTTGAGCTTTTAAGTGAAATCAGGAAAATCTACATTTAAAGATAATTAAAAAAGTAAGCCAGATACCCAGTTTAAAAATATAATCTTACAAATATTATACTTTAGATTCTAATGTGTTTACCAAATCTATTTATTTATTTATAGTTCACAACAGATGTAATTACGATAATTTGATAGCCGAAACACTTAATAAATTTTACACAGTTTAAAAATACGTTCATTTTGCCAATTTAATTATTTTCAACGTGCTCCTCCTCTCCCTCTTCCTCCAGCGAGGCACCCTCGCGCAGCATTTCCACTTTGTGCAGAGTGAAGCTTACATTGTAGTAGGGCACATTGAGAGTCACGACAATACAGTAGAGCAGAACCTGCAAGTGTTTCGTGCGCAACAGATACGAAGCGCCTTGTCCTTTCGGGAACAACGGATGATCTTTGCTCTGACAATCGAACATAAAGAAACCGCCATCAAAGCCCATAGTGCGACCAATGGCCAAAGAGTGTTTGTAGCACTGCAACACACCGAATTGGAAGTGAGTGAAGAAATACATTAGCGCGTCGGCCAAGTTCATTGTGGTGCGTGTGCCCGGATTGTAGAGTTTGCCGAAGGCAACATGCTCCAAATGTACCACAAATTTGATATTCTCCAGAGTGCAATCCAAATTCAAGTCCTCTAGTGAGAATTCATAATCCGATAGTTTGATGTTCTCCAAGCTCTCGCGATGATAACGATCGCCATTGATCACAATCGTGTCGAGCAAGTGTGGACTCCAATCTGTCAAACGATAAACCTTGGCAGCGCAGCAAGCCATCACATTACATGCCAGATATTGTTTGCCACGCGATGCGCTACCAAATACTGGCGCTTCGGGATGTAAATTACCCCACAGCGACCACAAACGTCCATCGATCTCGATATCGAAACGCTTGAGCTTAGTGACGGGCAAATTGCGATAGCGACCCGCAGTATTGCGACGATTCATGCGACTCCATACCGGTAAGCAATTCTCCAAATCCAACCAAGCCATAGTCTCGGGGTGTGCACACATAACCGCCTCGTCTTCGCCGTGCTGCGTCGTCTTGCATTCGATCGGCACCGACAAATCGGTGAGCAATTGCAATATGCGCGTCTTGGGTCCCGCCTTTCTGTACGAGATCACATCGATCACATGCAGTGCATATTCACCAGCCATTTGCCATGAAGCATTCGCAGCACGTTTATCCACGTATTTTAGTAGTGACTCGATATCGGCGAAGAGTACCCACGAAGCAGTGTTACGTTCACCATAACGCTTCACACCCTTCTTGCATTTACCCTTGCGTGGCCCCTGCTTTTCAACATAATCGCCATCATCGTCTTCTTCCTCCTCCTCTTCGCCGCCTTGTGATTTCTCCATAGATGGATAGGGATCGAAAAGATGATAGTACTCATCGTGAAAGATGGCGAATGTCGTATTCGACACTTGAAGCAACATATACTTGCGTGTTTGCATCGATTTGGCAATCTTACGTGATACATTAGCGCCCGCCATGCCGGCCGGTTCGTGTGTCTTAACCCAGACATCGAATTTGTAATCGTCCACCGTGACATTCTTGATAAATCGTTCGAACGCCGAAGTCATATTCGTCACACGACTGGCAATCGTTTTGCCACTTTCGATCACACGATCCACACGTTGTGCCGACCACTGATTGAGCGGACGCAATATTGTGTACAACACCGCCAATGTGCTGGCAAAGAAACAAGGCTTGATTTTATCGACCAAAGCCTCGGAACGTCCTTCCAACGCGGTGGTACCCTGTATCTTGAAGTTACAGTCCTTCTCGCGCATGCGATAGCCGTAAAGGATTTTATGTGGCTTGAAACTGGTATCGAGTTCGCGTTGTAAGCGTTTGCCTGGCTTATGCTTCAACTCCACTTCCTCCTCTTCGTACTCTTCCATCTCCTCCATTTCATCCTCATCGAACTCCTCTTCTAAGTCGGTAGGTTCGGCTGAACGATTCATATTGACTTTCTTTTTACCTATTTTATGCAGAAGACCCAGAAAAACAATAAATTAAACGATTGCACAATAAAATTTTGTCCAACAAAAGAATTTAAAATTTCGAAACGAATATATTGGAAACAAAAAACAAACTAAGCAAATTTTGACTAAAAAAGTCTCCAAAACTTTTCAACGCATTCTGTAATAAGTAGCAGATACAGTGGATTTATGATGAAGAAGTAATAAAAGAGTTCTAGCATCTAATCTTTAATAAGACCTAACAAAAAGAAGCAAAAACCTAACACTGTTACTTGGACATTTCAGCCCATTCCCAAAATAAAATTGATATCTCGAACTATTATTTGAAAATCACAAAATTTGAAACTATGTCGTACCATCTTAACATATTTTCATAACACCTACCTTTTCCTTTAGTCCGTTTCTGCGCACGCGCGGCTATCTTCTCTTCCTTCTCCTCCAAGAAGCGCTGTATACGTTCATTCTCCTTACGCAGCTCACGATCGAGGAAACGTATCTTATCCATACGCAAACGATCCAATTTCTGCTTACGATCGCTCTCAGCCGCATACACGGACTCCTCAACTTCTGGTGGCCATTGCCGATAGCGCTCAGGCGGTATATTTGTCATGTCCAAAACCCTTATAGCGACCGCAACATAATTGGTGATCTCACAACCTTGCGGATTGCAACCAAACTCTATGCGTCGTATTAGCGAGTCCAATTCAACGAAACGTAGCAGACAACCCGGACCAGAGCCGAACTTACGATAACCGACAGGTGTGCATGGAAAACCGATAAACATATAGAGGAAATTATAGCGTTTTACAATCAAACATGAGAACATCTGACAAATGACAATCAAGCGATTATAGGTTATCAAACTCTCGAGCAACATTTGACGCAACGTGCGCGTCATGGAACTTTGTATGACACGCTCTAAATGTAACAGGTAAATATTCTTGCCAATATTTATTTTCGGCATACTCTTCGAAAGGAATGCGCTCAAAGTCGCCTCATAGTTGGAGAACTCTTCGCCAAAGCTATTGGATGACTCCACAGCAAAATCGACCAACTCTTTATTCCATGTGGAGATATTGTACTTCGAACTCAGTGCCGTAGCCACCAAAGTGGAGAGCAGACCATTTAATTTGCTCACTTCGGTCTCCTCTTGCGGTATATACGATTGACCCATCACAACCCACGAGCCGTCGGGCAACAGCTCGAAGTTTGTACGTATTTCCAACTCCTCTTCCAGTGTCAGTGGACGCGGTGGTGGTGAAGGTTGTTTCTGGAACTCGGCATAGACATTGTCATAATCTTCGCCATGCAATAGCTTATAGCGTAAGTCCTGCAAATATTCTTTATCGGAACGTAATAGCACCTTATCGGCTTGTTTGTACAATTGCAAGCGACTCGGTGTGGGTTCAATCATATTTTCAATAATCTCGCATATAATTTCATCCAACAAAGTGTTAACAACGTCGGCATCCTCAAACTCGGGTATACGATCCTCATCCGGTATCGTTTCGATACTGTACGCACGTCCAAGCTTCTTCTTGCCTTTGCCCTTCTTAGATTGGCGTTTCTCGAGATCTTTGGTGGCAAGCTTAGGATAGGTAATTTGTAGGCGTGGATATTTATTTTTCATATTCGCCGCCGACAACATCGGACGTATACAACCGATGCTAATGCCGTGCACGAAAAATTTACCACCGCGTCGCATTTTAAGCGCTTTCTGATAGAGTATTCTGCAAAACGATTCGAAATTTGAGTGCATTTGTAGACAGGCCACACCTTTGGTGAGATAATCTTCCGGGTCCAACACTTGTCCAGCTTTGCCACGTCGGAATGGATCAAACAAATAGTAGTACTCCATATCACGCCATATCGCTATGACGGAATTATCGATTTGCAAGAGCGCCGCGTCGTAATTACTCGCAAAGAGATCGCGCACAACCGATGTCAGTTGTGATTCGAGATATGACTTGCAATTCGTCACATGACCCGTATAAAGAAAGGGATGTTTTTTCATTGTTGCACGAAATGCGCCAAGCATAATCACATCCGGTATATCCACGATATTCATATGTTGTTTCTTCTTCAGTTTCAAGCGTTTCAAGAAGGTCTTATAAAAGGCTTGACCGAATTTGATCAGCTCATCAATGATTTCCATACGCCACGTGGACGCGCGCTCAATATTGGAATATAATAGCGCCAGGAGTGAAATGACTATTGAGCCATTCTGCTCGTTACCCGTTATCGGCTGTTGGATACCATTATTAGCCGCCGGTATGATCGCATATGTACCATTCACCACCGCCCAAAGACGATGTGTGCGCTTCGGGAACGGTTTACCGGCTATGGGGCTGCTTATTTTACCGAAATTTTTTATGGAAATCTCATATAAACTCATCTCACTTTTCACATCGGCTTTGCTGAAGCTAATTATCAAATGCACCAAGTGTTCCACGAAAGTGACGGACATTAGTGAGCAACTGCCATTGGTGAAGTCACGCTGACACAATTCATCGCGTCCGTAGGGATCGAAAATGTAGAATGTGTTGGTGCAACGTTTCCATATCAACATGTATATACCCTTAGCGACTAACACAGCGGCATTATATTTCAAGAAATACAACGAAAGTACTTTGTATATGTTCGGCTCGGAGTCGATCGGCCCAGTGAAGTGGAGCTTAAAACCAATTTCCGCTTGTTTCTCCACAATTTGTGGTATTATGTCGAAATCATTGTCTTCAGATTTGTAATTGAGATTAGTGCTCTTCTTTAAAAGTTTCTCGCCGGTCGTCAATATGCCATCCAAGGTCTCGGAAGTCCAAAAGTCAGGATTGAAACGAAAACTTTCGACATAAGCCGCGAACATACAAGCGATCTCTTTCGGGCGATTGAAGTAACTAAGGAAGATGAATAAAATATATTTATAACAAATAGAGTACACTATAAAACGTATAGTAACCACGCACAAAGCTCTGTAGTTCTACGAAATGTTCGAGAACATCAACTAATAAATATACAAATACCTAAATTTTGGTTTCGGCTTGTCATCTGGTTGTATTGCTAAGGTTCCAAATACGATTTCAGCGGTGAAAGTCTTGTCCAAGTCATTGGGTATTTTAAATGTGGTCAGCTCTAGATGTCTGCAATCTACGATTTTTATTCATAGCTATACTGAGTTGAACTCATTCTCTGTTGTTTCTTTGGTGAAGATGTTTACTTACCGAACTTCGGCACTGAAGCATCGAGAAAAGCGCGATCTAAATTACTTTCATGTTGCTGTAGACCAATATTCCATGTCCATAAATCGTTCGGGTCACGGCCTTGTATCAAGTCAACTCTATCCAGATTTTGTTCATCGAACTTTTGTTGTAAAATACGTGGATTATAGTTGCTATATGGTATGTCATCTTCATCCAATGGTGGGAGTGGCCGCTCAGTTTGATTATGGAACATACCACTCTTGGGGCGTTTTAATTCAAGCTGAGGAAAGAAAGTTTAAGGTTAAAATTTGAAAAAATAAAGAACGGAGAGTTTTATTTTTATTATTGAAGATAGAACAAAGCAATCCGATGATCTTCAGATAATTTCACAGATACTCCAGCAGAAAAGAAAGCATAAATGCTAAAATCTCGTTCATATGAAAAAAAGGACATCATGTCAAATAGAGGAGTATGGATAAATGTACGGCCCAGATTGGAATATAAAGTTTCCTTGCTCTTTCCAGGCCCACATTGCTGCAATACTAGACGTCCTAACTGGACAGTGTCTCATTTGCTCTCGCGCGGTGAACTAAAAAAGATGTTAGAGGACGCAACTTATCAAAGTTGCAATGAGGAAGATGAGGTGGAAATATCGAGACACTGGCATATATCAGACTTAGGTTGAAGCATCTGGATGGCCATATTTTTTTGCAAGCTCTAAGCGTTTTTTCGATATGCGGCACTCCTTTTGATCCATACATAAAGAAACTAGACCCAAAAATCAAACATAAAATCAATGCAAATACGAGTCGGTACTCCGCTCTCGAAATGATGTAAGAATGTAAGCTATGTATGTTTAGGTACTCAATTATTTAAGAAAGTCAGATTTAAAAAATACGAATGAAGTATCAGATCTTGGAAATGCTCCTCGAAAAACACTGTAACATTCTGTGACATCGAGCATGAATATCCGTTGGATCTGCTTTTAGACTACATAGCAATCTGACGAAGGAGGGAGTCTCAGATATCCACGCATTCTAATACGAATGCATCGCCTCTCTAGCGTTCAGAAGGAACTTTGAATTTATAAAGGTGCGGGGACGCAGTCTTGTGAAAAGGAAGGAACAATTCGGAAGCGCAGTTTGCATACGAAGTTCCATGGATCGTACTATGCTAGAGAAGAAATCTTTTTTCCAAATCTTTCGAATAAACCACGTAAATTTAACCACCAGATTGAGAGAATCTCAATTAGTTGAAAATTTGAGATCCCAATGGAACAGTGAAATGGACAACATCGAAAATGTTAAAGAAGCAGTTCTTGAAAATCGTCGGGCTGGTATCAGGTTACTTCCCAATGGAACAATGGATTGGATAACATCGAAAAGGTTAAAGAAACAGTGCTTGAAAATCGTCATGTTGGTATCAGAAAGATAGCAGAGGAGCTTAAAGTCTTGGATATACAAATTATGGATCGACTCACGACATTTTGACTAATGTTTTAGATATGAAGCGTGTCAATGCTAGAACCGTATCAAAAGACCAGAACCTTCTGCAAAATCGACGTCGAATGGTGATCGGTAAATAGATCCTTAACAACGTAGCTGAGGACCTCACATTCTTCAAACGCACGACTGCGGGTAACGAGAGATGGGTTTATGAATATAACATCGAAATTTTACACGAATCTAGCGAATGGAAAACAGCCAAAACCGAGAAAAACACGTTAAAGGCGGACAAAAACCAAAGCTTTCATTGATTACTGTGGTGTGGTTTACCAAGAATCTATTTCATAGCATCAAACGGTCAATAAGAATACTACTTGGCAATTTTAAGGCTTCTAGGTGAAGTAATCCGTCATTAGCGTCCGGGTTTGTGGGAAGAAAATCCATAGATTTTTCCCTACAATAAAGCGCTGTCATATTCTAGCATGATTATGCCTGACTATTTGACCAAACACAAAACGAGAGTCATCTTTCAGCCAACGTATTCGCCAGATTTGACTCCCTGTTTCTGTTTCCGAAAGGGAAAATCTTATTTTTATTGTCAGTAAAGGTGACATTTCATTAGATTAGATAGATATATACTAATAAGAGAGGCAATGGGAAGATTTCAACTGCGTTAAAAAAATCTATATTGATCTATATTGATATAATTTATGTATATATATACTATATATATGTACATATTGCCTTTGGATACATATACAATTTCTTTCAGATCAACACCAACTCAATGAGCAAAAAGGTCGAACAAATTTCTAGCTGCACACATTCATACGTCTATGTGTGTCTTCAATAAACTCTATCGGTTATTGAAAACGAAAATTTATGTATATGTTACTATAGCTCTATACTTTATTATTTAAATTAAAATAATTCTTGTTGTTGGAAGAAACTATTTCACACTTGTAGCTAATATTAACACCGTGGAATGCAAGCAAATAAATTACACTAGATTCAGTAGTGATTAATCAGAATTATGGCATAAGCTACCATTAACAAGTATATTTATATTTCCGCATATATTAACTATTATTTTTTCTTGGCGAAAAAGCGTAACTGTAAAAACTTGCATAGAGCACAACAATCTTATCGGCAAATAAGCGCTCATTGAAACTACAGACTATCGGTCAAAAACATACTTACAGTCATGTATGTATATATATATATTAAGTATATTAGTTAAAACAATATATGTAACGGTGTTTATAGGTCCATAACATTTCGACGTGCAAACTATGTTCTATGTATGGGAAGTTATGGCATGAGAATGAATCTCATACATACACACATACATATATACTTTAGTGAGGGCATGAATCTGTGTTTAAATGTATAAATATACTTTTGTCACACAAGCTGTTTTAAGTGACCAACAAATTTAATGACCGTAATATCTCTGTTGCTATCTATCTATAGTTAGACACATGTACGTGACTATGTAATGCCCATAAACAATACGAGTATGATCATTGGGCGCTCGTGCATAACAAGTGGAGCAAAGTGACACGAAACATTTTTTTTTAAAGAATTCAAAATATTACTAGTATATTTAATATTTAATGTATATATATGTATATAATTATAGTTAAATAATATTACTCTAAAATTTTAGAGGATTTTGAATAGCGAAAGTCAGTATTTTTATTTAAATGTAAGTATTAAATAAAAAAATAGTTATATATAATTTTTTAATCGTCCAGTTTCAACCGAGTTTCACTACTCTTCTTGAACTTAACATAAATAAAATGTATACAAAATTATATTTTCAAAGATTTGAATTTTTGTTAATTACAAGTATGTATTATATTAGGTTGTCAAAAAAGTCTTGCGGTATTTTCGCTAGTTGGCGCTGAAAGCGCGTAGTTCTAGTTTTATTCGTCGCATCGGGTCATGCTATACCTTTTTGGAAAGCTCATTTCACGCGCTTTGATTGATTGTCGTTTCTTTTAAGTCGTTCGTGGGCTATAGCGTCTCAAAAATGGAGCAAAATAAAGAGAAAATAGGGCATATTTTACAGTACTACTACGATAAAGGCAAAAATGCATCTCAAGCCGCCAATAAAATTTGTGCAGTTTATGGACCCGATACAGTTTCCATTTCCACCGCACAACGATGGTTTCAACGTTTTCGTTCTGGTGTAGATGTGGTCGAAGAGGCGCCACGCTCCGGAAGGCCTGTCGTCGAAAATTGTGATAAAATCTTTGAATTGGTCGAAAGAGACCGGCATAGTAGTCATCAAACCGTTATAAACCATTTGAAGAGGCTTGGAGTCACTAAGAAGCTCGATGTATGGGTGCCACACGAATTGATTCAATAAAAATACCGCAAGACTTTTTGACAACCCATTATCAAATTAATATAATAAAATATTAAAAAATTCAAGAAAGTGCTAGTTTCGGGTGTAACCAAACATTTTATACTCTTGCAACTTGTACGGCTCAAACAAGAGAATTGCCTTTAGGTGTAGCAAAACTTTATATTAAGCCTGGGAAAACGTTAGCTTCAGCAGCACCGAAACTAAATTTAGCCAAGACAGCAATCTTTGTTTGCGTTTGAGGTCAATAATACTGTTGTGTACATGTCATGAGTTCAATGACTCCTTAGTTTTTGGTCAATCACCCTTTATTTTCATTTAGCCATGTCCACAACCTTTGTTTAAAATTAGCCAAGACAGTAACTTTTGCTTACATTTGGGGTCACTGACCCATTTTTTTATATTTTATGGGGTCAATGGCCCTTTTGTTTACATATGGCCAAGGTCAATGACCCCTTTGTTTACATTTGAGGTCAATGAACTTTTGGTTTACATTAATCAACCTTTGTTTACTTTTAATTAGTCAACAACTTGTTTACATTTTGGGTCACTGACTTATTTGTTTACATTTTATGAGCTCAATGACCCGAGGTCAATAAAGTCTTTGTTTACATTTGAGGTCAATGAAAATTTTATTTACATTTAGCTAAGTCCACAACCATTATTTGCATTTACCCAAGACAACAACCTATGATTACATTTTATGAGGTCAATGACCCTTCTGTTTACATTTGGCCAAGGTCAATGAACTTTTATTTTACATTTAGCCAAGTCCACAACCTTACCTTAGCCAAGTCAAAAAGCTTTATTTACATTTTGTGTCACTAACCCATTTGTTGGGCCAATGACTACTTTCTTCAAGAGACTAAAATGGCTAAATCGACTCAGCTCGTCAAGTTGTTCATGTGTTAACATATTATAAATAGGTGTATAGGATCTCCGGCGTTTCCTTCAGAGCGTTCGAAAACCGTCGCAAGCTTAATATACCCTGTTCAAGGTATAATTATTTAATGTCTCTTCAGTAGCCATAGAAAACAAAGTTTCAGATTTTACATATTTATATATACATATGTATATGTATTATAAATAAATTTCATTTACATTTATGGTATTCTCTCCGAAAAATTTTAATGTTAAGAAGTTAAATAATCACTTGTTCACGCCCCTCGACATAAATATAGCAGACCTTACTTTGTCATTTTGGGTAGTCGAAAAAGTCTTTTCGTATTTCTAATCAAACTTCATTTTATTTTTTTTTTTTATTAAAAATGAACCAAATGTACCCTTTTGGTCGACCACTTTTTGTTTTCTCTGCGAAAAACTGTGTAATTTTCACAGGCTTCTCTTGAAGTCAACTTCACTCCATTAAGAGAGTTCTGCATTGACCCAAAAAAATGGTAGTCCGATGGTGCAAGGTCAGGGTGGATGCATCAAAACTTCCCAGCCAAGCTATCCCAGTTTTTGCCGAGTCATCAAAAATGAGTGTGGGGTTGGCGTCGTTTCGATGGAAGTCGAAGCCCTTCTGTTGAACAGTTCTGGCCGTTTTTTTTCGATTGCTTGCTTCAATCTCATCAGTTGTTGACAGTAAAAAGTAGAATCAATCGTTCGACCAGGCTGGAGCAACTCATAGTGAATGACTTCTTTGCAATCCCACCGTACACTCAGCATAACGTTTCGAGGCCTCAACCCTGGCTTTGTGACCCCTTGTTGAGCTTCACCACGCTTGGACTATAATCTTATCGTTACATTATTGTTGTATTTGATTCACTTTTCGTCTCCTATTACCATTCGCTACAGAAATGGTTCGATTTCATTTCGTTTCGGCAAAGAATCGCAGATGTTAATTCGGGCCATTAAATTTTTCACAGACAATTCATGTGGTATCCAAGCATCGACCTTCTTTTTGTAGCAGACCTTTTTTAAATGGTTCAAAACCTTTTGATGTCGAATGTTAAGTTCCTTAGCGATGTCAGGGCTGCTTATGTGACGGTTCTGGTAAATTTTTTCCATAATTTCATCGACTTTTTCAACGATAAGTCGACCGGAGCGAGGTGCATCATTAAAATCGAAATTTTCAGAACAGAAGCGAGCGAACCATTGTTGTGCTACACGAACTGACACCGTAAACTTCACAATTTTTTTCTTTTTTATACAAAAATTTAAGAATACAGCGAATTTCCCAATTATTTTCACTCATTTTTGAAAAACTGTAACTTTTTTTCAACTTCCAGGAATTTAATTTTTATTTGTTAAATGAAGCTTAAAATCTCACCTTTCCAACACAATGGTATGACACAATATGATTGGTAGCACTGCAAATATACGACTGCAATGACATCTATTGACAAAATACTTTACAAAGACTTTTTTTTACTTGTATAACCCATTCAACTTGTAATTTCGGGTAGATAGGTATAGTGACTGTATGACGACGCACCTAAGATTTTAGAAAACCCGCAACCTATCTAACACCCTTTAAACGAAAGCTTTTAGATTTTCCGTCAAGGTTATTTTTTGAAAATTATAATTATCGAAAAAGAATTAAGCATCATTTGATTAGTACATAGAGAATGTCAGTTGTTTACTAAATTTTGAAAATAAAAACTATCTATGAGCCATGAATAGCAAAAATCTTTCAGGTGTCTCGGTAATTGATATCGTAATATCGTTTAGAAAAGAATAGAGATTTTAATCTCAACACTCAATTCACTTAGTTACCGCGATTGCCAATTGAACCAAGCAAAATCTGTTTAAAATGCTTTAAAGTTTTCCGCCAGTATTTGGAAACAGTGCGTAAGTAAGCATATGTACATACTCGTATCTATGTATGTTTTTGTACTTATGTACATATAGTGGAAAATAAGAATCTTAAACACGCATGTATCAGAGTGATCGTACTTTGTGCTAAAGTTCAGCAATCAGCAAAAAATGTTGAATGTAAGCGGGAATCCATATGAGTGTAATATATTATGTTGTTGTAATGTGCTGAAACGTTCGCAATTTGCATAGAGAAACACACACACACACAGTAATGGATTGCTATATTGTTTAGTATTTAGTATTAAGCACTGACGCTCCCTCTCACACACTGATTATTTTTATAGATACATCCATACTCGTTCATACTAATGTGAATATAAAATTATATCAAACTCGAATTATAAATTTAAAACAGGGAACGAAGTACATTCATATATATTTGAGCGCTTACTGCTCACGTGTATATTATACATATGTATGTATATAAGTAGAGTGATCACTTGTTTGTTTAACTTCTATCTGCTGTCTTTGCATGTGTGATACAGTGAAATCGCTGTGGATGTTGATTCACTTAAAAGTAGTTGAATGACTAATACTACTAGATACATAATATATATATTCAAAAATGATTTATTAGTAATAAATATATGAGTGATCATACTGAACATGAAACAGGTGCGCCAACAGTTTTGGAGGAAATAGCCAGATATAGAATGACAAGCAAAAACAATCGATCCTATTTTTGAAATTACAAAAAACCATTTTGAATTTGCTTAGGTAATGCTTTTTTATTTACATTACTTCCTCTCGAGTTAAGAAACACAATACTTAGTGTGCTCTCAAAGTATGAGTTCTTAATTGTAACGTTCCATGCGCGTAGCGTTTCCCGATTAATGTCCTCAATTGACTCAAAACGTTTTCCCTGAAGCGGTCGTTTTCAGTTTACTGATTAGTCAGAAGTCACACGGAGCTAAATCAGGCGAATACGATGGTTGTAACAATATATTGGTTGAAAATTTGCTGAAGAATGGGGCGGTGCATTATCATGGTGCAAAACTAAGAGTTGTCGGCCCATAATTCCGGCTTAAATGACGCATAACACTCAAATAATATTCCTCTTTGCTAATTTGGACGGTCGGAAGGAGTTTGGAGTGCACCACACCTATTTTTAAGGAACAGTTGCTTGAAAAAGAAGGTAAGACATAAAGTTCGGTTACACCGGAGTTATAATACCCTTCACAAGTCACTTCCAATAGCATAAACATGTAAAAACCCGATATTTATCGTGTTTTTAGTCGATCAGGTTATGCAAGTACAACAGCTATAGACTACACTTGTCCAGTCGTTAAAACGTTGCCTTGGATAATAATTCATGCCAAATTTTGTGGAAATATGAGGTATGACAATTAAGTAATGAGACTGATTCCATAAAAACCGTATATTTGAAAATTATTCTACAACTCTGCCATCCTCTTCAAAGTAATCAGCTATACAGCGATTCCAGCGCAATTTCCATGCTTCGTAACATTTCAGGAACGTTTCGACTGGGATGTCCGCGAGTACCCTCGTCACGGCCGCCTGGATGTCCGTAATCGACTCAATTGACCACCGATTTTGTTTTAGGAAACAAAAAAAGTCACAGGATGACATGATGGGCGAATAAGGCGGCTGTTGCAACACGGCGATCCCTTTAGAGGCCAAATACTAAGACACGCTGAGGGCGGTGTGGTACGGCGCGTTGTCGTGATGAAGGATCCAGTTACGAGCGATGTCTGAGCGCACCCTGTTGACTCGTTTTCGCAATCTTTCGAGTACTTGGCAATAGTAGACTTGATTTACAGTTTTCCCCGGTGGAACGAATTCTTTGTGGACGATTCCACGACTATCAAAAAAGGCAATAATCATCGTTTTCACCTTCGACTTGCTCATGCGACCTTATGTCGGCCGGGGGGCGCGCGGAGACAACCATTGTGAGCCTTGGCGTTTGGTTTCTGGGTCTAAGAGCACTATCACCATACACTCTTACAATTTTAGCGTACGTTTCCGAAGCTGTTTCGTTTTTTCATTTTGGTGACGAGCACTACAAACACACGTCTATTCAACTCGACGCAGCAGGCGAACTCAGCAAGCTAGAGCGATGGCACATACATATATCATTGGAGAGGGGAGGAATGCCGGAAAAAGAGAAAGGGAATTTCAAAGTCACAGGTTTACCACAAGCGCGGCAATATAATCAGTCTCATCACTTAATTGTCAAACCTCGTATTTAACCTTGATCAAATAATTTGTATGGAGCGATATCCTATAATGGTCCGATATCGGCTGTTCCGGCAAATGAACAGCTTCTTGGTAAAAAGAGGACGTGGACTAAGTTTCAGATCGATATTTCAAAAGTAAAGTTTTAGCCCGTTGATCATTTATACACATACTCGTATCTACCTTCAAAAATAGAAACTTTTTAATCCATCTTATATAGGCATATTTCCTACAATAATAATACGCGATATGTAAAAACAACCCAGCATACCTATAAACATACATATAGTATACATAGTACATATAGTATGTAAATCGCTGTTTTTTCTACCCAATACAATCCGCTCACGCAGGATTAAAATGTATAAAGGAGCTTAAGAGGAGATCACGACTAAATAAATATTGAGTTTTAAGCTCCAGCAAACAAAAATCATAAAAAATACTATACTCGTACATATGTACATATGTATATATAGTAGATAAGTACATTCGAAAATATTCACCTACATAAATGTATAAATATACAATAAAAATAAAAACACACGAATATATATGTGTATGTGTGCATTCGTCAAATTGAAGTGTATCAATTGTCGATGCCGATGCCAGTTAAGTGAGGAGAATTGAAACATTGTCACACAATAAGCTGGAATAAAGAGAGCAAAATGAAATCAGCCCTATTAGACAGTGCAGAGTTAAACCATCAAAGCTTTCCTCCTACAAAACGTCATCGTTTAAACGGCATCATACGCGCATTTGGGAAGTAAAGGCGAAAATTCTGCGCTTTTATGCATTCGCTTTGAGTGTTATTTGTTTTTGCCTTTTTTGTTTTTGTTTGCTAAATGTCATAACGTATGATTGTATGGCATTGAGGTGATGGCAAAGCCTTCAAGAATTCGCCAGAGCAACAATACCGCGCTCTCGACTCTCATACTTCATTCTAGGCACTACCACTAATACAGTTGCACATTGTGTATGCAATTGTGCACATGAAAATCGGCTTGCTCGCTGCTTGTGCACTTGACGCGCATTCGGTATTTTAATTTTATACTACTTGAACAGTGCACAGTGGTGTGCTGGGGAAGATTTCATGCACAAAATTCAAACAAGTATCCTTTGTGTGTGAATTATTATAGACAATTGTTATATATTATTTTTCAAATATAGTACGTACATATAGAAGTATTGATAATTTTTGAAAGTATTGAAAATCTTTATAAGTTGAAACTTCTTGGAAAAGTCCAATATTTGAGTAATCTCAGTGAAAGAACATGTTTTACTTATAACAGTACATCTTTTTTACGCCTAAAATAGATACAATTGGGCGAAAACATCACCTAGCCCAGGCTGAATTTGCTCTATATGATTGGTTATGGTATGTGATGTATGTATCTTAATGAAACCCAGGAAACATTTTTCAGCTGTAGGAATAAGCTTTGAATCGTTTAGTGGGGAATTTATTTACATTATTTTAGTTTGAATACTTTCCATTCATGCCGAAGATTTATGGTTACAATGAAAATAAAAATGTGAAGGGAAGTAATATTTATATATTATAATTTTGATCAAAGTAAAGAGGAAGCATCGAATTCATATCGCTAATATAATAATCTTGAAAAAAAATTGTTCGAATATAAAACACAACATATTAAATTTGGATTTCTGCCACATTTTATTGATTGAAAACGGCCTGACTTCAACATAAAACCCTACTAAAGATGTAAGCAGAATACCAGAGAGCATGGGGGAATCCACATGGTGTCATTGCACGAATTATCATGGGAAATATATCAAATTATTTTTCAACTACTACTTTTTTTAATCCACAATTAATTAATAAAAAATACAAAAATATAAAATTATAAAAATTCATAAGAAATTTGGAAATCGCATGACATACATAAATATATTCATTCCTCGGTTGAAGCTTCCTTTTATTTAATTTTTCACTACATAAGCCTACTGTGCAAAAATATATATATGTACATATGTATGTTTGCCTGCATTTCGTTCTGTTGGCAAATGCTACTGCCGTGTCGTGTCTGCGGCTGCGATTGCCGTGCCAAGGCAAGGTGTTTGCATGCCTTAAAGTCGCTAAAAGTGTCTGTGTGTTGTGTTTTTCGTTTCGTTCTTCTTTTTTTCATTTCTTACGTACTTACTCGCAAGACAAACAAACGCACAAGCAACCACCCCACCGCACACCGACCCCAACCATCACACACGCAAAGGCTGTTGCTTAGCATATGGTTCATAGTATTTTTGTTGTTTGTAGGCTCTAGCCATAGCCTAGCGCATCTTGTGCACTTGCCTACGTCTGTGAGCGCCGTTGTATTGGTGCATTTTTGTGCTTTACGGCCAGTACGAACCGCACATTGACTTCCCGACTGACTGCCACTATACAAACATAAGTATATCGATATGTGGGCGTGTGTATTTGTAAGACTATGAGCACCACTACCGACGACCACTGCTGGTGGTTGCTAGTTGTCTTGTTGGAGTGGCTGAATTTTAATACCCATTACTTGTGCGCTTACTATACACACCCGCAATATCATGCTTTGCCACAGCCATGCCACTATGGCACTGTTTAGGTCGTAGCTATTCATTTACCACAACGACACTGCCATAGTAGCTAGTAGCTAGTGGCTGGTGCTGGCTGCCATGTCTGTTATAGCATATGCCACTGCCAGCTTATTGTCTGCTTGTGTATGTGTGCATATTGTTGCCTAGCACTGTGCAATGTTATTGTTGTTCTCTACTTATCGCTTACGTTTGTATGCTCGACGTCTAGTGGCGTTTGCCATGTGGCTTAATTTAACCAACGTCGTCATTAGTATGTGTACACATACATACATACATATATGCACACAAACACAATCGTGCTACCGGCTGTATGCCCACCGCTTTCGTGGCTGTCGTTGCTGTTGTTGCCTATTAGCATTTCCATGTATTTGTTGGCCGTTGTTGGTTTTTCTCATACGAATACGCGTACGCGGTACGGTTTTTATTTCATATGGCCAAACAACACACAGAACCAACACCAGTGCCACTTAGTCGCTTCGCGTTACTCAGCAGTTAAGCATTACAGCAAAGTCGAAACGCGCTAAAGCACAGCGCACGAGAATAATAGTAGAACCGACCCCGCTGCCGAAGCAACTGAGAATAACAATACAACAACAAATAACAAGAATACACAAAAAAGAGTAAATAAAATTGATAAAAAAAGAAGAAACAAAAGCACACAACAACAATAGCAAGCACAAATATGGGCCTAGCATAAACAAAACCAGGTGTTGGGAAGTGTTTGTGTACCTGTTTTGGCACGCCTGTGTGTGTGTGTGTACACTAAGCGAAATAAGGAGAGCCCAACGCCTTCGTCGCCACAACGCTCGGCTCGACATCACTCGTTGACGGCACAACGAAAACGCGACTTAACGACGAAGTCCACTCAAGGTGAGCCGAGCACCAGCACCAGCACCTTTTTGGTACATGGAGCATTGGTAGTATCCGTTTGTCAAGTGGAGCTGCGCATCCAGTAAAAAGGTGGTGATCGAATTGTATATTATTGCGGTTACGTGGAGTATCACCTGATCTACGCGCACACATATAAACGTGCATGAACGTGTTTAAACTCATATGAACATATACATATGTACATAAACACATGCAAAATGCATACGAGCGCGATCCACTAGTTGGTAGTTGTTGTGGGAGTTAGCGTAAAAACAAAACACACTAAAAACGAAGACGAAAAATTACGAAATAAGCAAAGCTGTGTGAAAGCCAATTTGCTATGCTGTGCTCTACGAAAGCTAGTGGTTAATCACCGTTGAAGCTGCAGCTGCTGCACTGCACCTGTGTAGGTACACACATGCATAAATGAGTATATATTTTTTTCATTTATATGTGTGTGTGTGGAGAGCACATTCGTTACCAATTGAAGCAAATAGCCAACAACAACAAACGTTTTTATTTTTTTGTTGTACGCCAAGCAAAAACAAAACAAGTGTGCATACAACTAGCACTTAATATTGCTAACTGTGTAGTCTTGTCAATGCCTTCGCTTCGTACACACATTTGATTTGACAAAAAGTGCATGGAAAGAGCACACAAAAACAAGTGGGGTGCAAAATTGCGAACGAGAAAGCGAGCAGTGAGTGGGAAAGTAGAATTGGAGATAAATAAACGCAATTGCGCGCATGCAAAATATATCACCTACATACATATATATATATACATGCATATATGTATGTATGTAAGTATTGTACAATATATATACATATGTACATTCATAGAGATGTACTCGGTTGACATTAAAAGAACAGTTGTTTGATTTGCGTGCGGAATTTGGAGAATTTTAAGTGGAAAATACGAAATTGCAGCATTTTGCAGGAAAATTTAGTAAAAAAATTAAAAAAAAGTATTAGAAGTAAGAAAATACTAAAATATAATATAAAATTAAAAACAATAAATTATTAACCAAAAAATTAGTACGATTTAAAAATTCCAAAAAAAAAAAAATTTATGTTACGTTATCAACTGCTTTGCTTTTAAGCAATCTATTGCTATTGCTAAAAAATATAAAACTAATTCAAAAAAGTTAAATCAAAAAACTAGAAATTAAAAAATAATTTAAAAATTAATAGAAAATTAAATACAAATAAAAAAATTAACTAAAACCGAATTAACAAACTATTGACAAACTAAACAAAATAAATAAAATAATATTAAAAAAATTTCAAATACATTGCTGTTAAACAGTGGCATTCTAAAAATATAAAACTTAAAAAAATAATTTAAACTAAAAATATTTAGAATAAAATCTAAAAATTAAAAAAGAACAGTTTTTAATGCTCAACTGCATTGCTTTAAACAAAAAGTTGCATTCCAAAAAATATAAAATTTATATGAAAAAGTTCAAACTAAAAACAAAAATAAAGAAAAATTTAAAAATAGTTCATAAAATAAAAATAAATAATTAAAAAAAATTTAACAGCATAGCTTTAAGCTAAAAGGTCTAATAAACATAAAGCTTACATAAACGCAACGAAATGTATGTATAGCACCTACATCCATACATAGTATATATAAACAGTTAAGAATTAGCGGCAAACCCTTCACGCTTCTGCTAAACTAAGCTAAAACCGCCTATCAGTGTTTACAACAAAAAATATATGTACATAAATTAAAATATATAGTATAAACCACTGACGTTACAAAAACAACTACAAACACACATACTGCAAGGCAGAACGCGCACAACCGCACCACAATGACCGCTAAACCGCCAAAACGTGCCAATAAAGGGGTAAGTTTCCTATTTTTAACACGCATACAAGTATTTGCCACATTTTACGCATTTTCTTAACAACCCCACACAGTTACCTACATACATACATATGTACATTTACTTCGTTAGCCACATAATACAAAGCGGCTTCTGACCAGTTTGCTACTGCCCAACACACGCCACCAACTCAGCCCACCAAACATGGTCAGCGCTTGCAAGCAAACGCGCACACATACATAGATACAAACACACACAGCAACGCTTTAGCTTATCGCCCCGACGAAAGCATATCGTTGGCTACTACAAAGATGGTCTACTTTTTCAATACTCAACCAATATACTGCGACTTGTATAGGCTATAACAAGCGTTCTATAAGCTCTAACAAGCATTCTAAAAGCGCACAGCGTCTCTCTACAACGCACTTGTACACCAGACAAACGACACGAAGTGTACATGTGGTTTTGCTTTGGTGTGTGTGCGCTCGCGTGCACCTTTGCTACTGTAGTATTTATTTTAACCACGTCAAATAACGCATTGAGGGTTATTTTTGTGTTTTATAGAGCAGCCAACAGCTAACAGTCAGTACGGCCAGTAACAATGACAGTTATGCAACAATACAGTCAAAGTGGAACGTAGCGCACACATACAAGCACACTTGCAAGTATAAATTTGTATTTGTATACGTGCGCGTATGTAAATATGTTTGTATATTTGAGCGTCTTTCCCGTTGCCATTGCGACTGCCAAGTTTTATTTTATGTCACCACTTGTGGCAATAACAGAATCGTGCAAACGAACAATGACACATACTTGTACATAAAAGAACGAGTACAAATACATACATATGCAGTTGTATCTATGCGTTTTTTGTTTTTGTATGCATCCATGCACACGCAATTGCTGCCTCTTTATGGCCATAGTGCTTATGGGCTGGCCTTTATGCCTTTGGCTGTCGAAAATGAGCAGTAAGTGAATGCTTTTATAGCCAAGCATGTGACTGTATGCGCCACAATGATCCTGTAAGCGCATGTTGCTCAAAAAGCGATAAAATTCGTGAAGGAAGATTGAAAATTTTTCGGTTGTTGTTGTTGTACCTGCAAAAAATATTCCTCACATAATTTCTAGAGATTTTGTCGAGTTCACAGTCCTTGGAATCCAGGTCTGTTTCGGTTACCTAGACCCAACTGTCGTGGGACGAAGAAGCTGTGAGAATATTTCGTTGGGGTAGCGCTTGCGGGTGGTATTTTTCGATGTTTTTTTTTCATATTTCACAAATATATTGACCACAAATAAAGTATAATATTTTGAATATTAATTGAGATATTTGGTAGGTTTCGTAATTTCTTCTAAATCTCTTACCATCGAATATAGCTTCACAAGGGAACAGAAAAAAAGCAGGCGAATTAATCTGAAAAATATGTTGGATGATGAAAAGTTATTTTAAATGAAGCAGTCTTTATACATATGATCAAAATTGACCGGGACCGAGTCTTTTAAAATGCGGGCACAAACCGAGTAGATAGAAAGGATCGATAGATTAGATCGATCTTGTGAAGTTTGATCTCCCTATGCCAATTTGTGACAGCTTTACGTCGCGAACAATTTATCTGGCGACTTTTATCATGAAAAAAAACTTGAACACATAGCTGATATGAAGTTTTATGTTTCCAATGGAATCACGGCTACGGAATACTTGAAAATGTTGCAGAAGTATTTTGCGGAGTCCACTTTATCACGAAGTTACTGACACAAAGCATTGGGTGAAGGTCCTGAACTCATCGAAAACGTCGAGACGTCGAGAAAAAGTCGCATACAGATGCTTCACAATGTAGCTGAGAACCCTATTTTCATCAAACGCATCATTAATGGAGAGGAGACGTAAATTTATGAATGTGGCATCGAATCTGTTCAACAATCTAGCGAATGGTGACCTAAAAATGAGCCGAAACCTATAAAAACAAAATTTGCTGAAGGCGCTGAATCCATCCTAGTACAAGCGTATAACAAGTGTATGGAAAATTGGATTAATAGTCGGCATACTTGTATTCCGTCATTTTAAAGGCTATAATAAAGACTGGTATTAAAAGACGTGAAAATGTTGTTTTTTCGTCAGTCGGGGTCAAATATGATCAAGTGTACTTTTCCTTTAAACTATCATTTTTCTATAAAGAAATATTGCTCGGGGAAAAAACTCATGCTTTCACTTAAATAATTGTTTCGAAATCAAAGTATCTATATCTATAAATAAATTAGGATTTAAAAATATTTATACTTTCAAGAGCTTTTTAAGCAATCAGTCTGAGCAAACCCTCGACTAAAAAACTTAATTATTTTTAGGCAACCTTTAAGTTCAAAATAAAATAAAAGCTGCATTGGTCTATAATGAGTTCAAGCAGCTTCATTTTATATAGAGTTCTCATAAATCCAAATATTACTTAATAAAGGGTCTCTTCAAAACATTTATTTTATATCTCTGGAGGATCAGCTATCTCGATCAACCTGATTTTACGATCATATAAAATTATTTTTTGTATACTTCGGTAATTTCGTCTTCAACTCCATCCTTTCAATTCCCACTGGATCGTCGTCTTAACTGTTCTATGACCTATATGGAATTTAGCAAATTATTAGCGAATGGTTATTATGTAGCTATTATATATAGATGCTTCGCAGGGACGAATTGTCCGATTGCCACATATTATTTAGAGGTTAAATCTAACTATAAAAGCTATTCAATTTTGGTGACAGCCTCTTGAAAATTATACGACGATTTCAGCCTTTCTGCTATAGAGTACAGAATGCGAATACCCATAGTGCACTTACGATTTATTAAAAGGCTCCCAGAAAGTTTGGTTCAATGTAATAAATGGTCTTGACATATGTACTTCTAGCTTATAACAATCTAATAATAATACAAAATTTTGTTCACAGAAGCGTCAATGTTTTAAATACTTTATCCGTAACATTTCACTTCGCAGACTCTCAGTTATTATACTTTAACAAAATTAATTAGCGATTAAACTTGTTTTTCTAGCATTTTCTTAATGAAATACATTTAAAAATGCTCCTTCATCTCTTACTTCCAGGTCAAACGACGTAACGAGCGAAACATACTGACATTCTATGAGAAAATCGCGGTCATACACTACTATGATGAGACGAGTGTTTCACGCAATCGCCTAGCTAAACTATTCCACTGTTGTGCCACACAAATTCGACGCATACTCGAACACAAAAATGAACTGCTGCAACAATTGGCCACGCTCAGCGAAACGGATGCGACCAATTTCATCGAAGAGATGACACGCAAACGTCGCAAATTCGAAATGAGCGCCATTAGTTTCATACTACATCAATGGGTGGAGCGCTGTCGTGAATTGCGTTTGCGTAAAACCATAACAAATCAGACGCTCAAGGATACGGCGCTCAAAATGGCCGCCATACTGAATTTACCCAGCTTTCGGCCTTCGTATCGTTGGCTCGATCGTTTCCGCAGCAAATACAGATACACAGCCGAAGATTTGGGCACAACGGGTGCGCATGCCGTTGATGGTGAACTGGCCGTTGAGGACATTATTATTGAGTATAAAGATGCTTTACCGAATTTCATGCAAACCGAAATTTCGGAAATAACCTCACTAGACAAGGCAATGCATGCAGAGGTGGAGAAGACTAAGACGCTGCTGCAAAATGCCAGCAATGAGAATAGCGTGGATTATGTGGTTAGCGATGAGGAGGATGAGGTGGAAGAGGTGCCTGATGATGCCGCACAAGTAGACGATGACATAGCTTTGGTGGTGAGCGATTCGAAAGATTCCAGTGGTTGCTCTTCGAACACCCAAGCGAGTACACCAAACATTAACCAGCCGAATGAACTTAATGCTGAGCAAATCAAAATGAATGCCGGCACCACAGCTGTACTGGGCAGTATATTCCCGCATCTAGCTGTTATACATCAGTTTGCACTACTCAATGCCGATGTCAAGGCGCTGGAGTTGATCTCGCAACTGGGTGTGCACATGCAGAAGCAAGCCGTCGACGGCTCATACAAACAACTGACGCTGGCGTCAACAAACGAGGAGTGCATCGCAGACAATACGCAATCGGATGTAGGCGGTTTTTATGCCGCCGATCTTGATGATATCGTGCTCATTGAATGAGTAGTTTATTACCTATATACATAAAGATGTAATACTTATATACATATACATGTATTAGTAGTATGTAGTTTTGTAGTTATTAATTTTTAGATGCTCTAGAGAGCAACATCCACACATTGGCCTTTGAATATTTAAAACATCCACCGCCTTAACATAAAACTATAGTCAGAACTGTGAAGTCACATACTAAGCTAATGCATAAGTCCTCATATTATATACACATACATATATACATATATTTAGTTTACCTAAAAATATAAGAATTTGAGTTCATAAATGAAACCTTTTCAAGCATTAAATATTATTCATCAAAAGGAAGTAAAGTATTTATACCGTAAAAATAATTAGAAGAAATGGTAACAAGATTCACTCATCAATGGACTAGCACTACTTTGGAACTGCACTTTACTATTAGTATGTCCACATAAGTTTTAAAAAATTTTGACAAAACTTTCGCCTTTAAAAGAGGTAGAGCGGTTTATATACCACAAAGAAAATGGTTTAAGTTCTCTAACACTCTTTTTTAATACAGGAAGAATACTAGAGACTTTTCGGGCTTAACGAGAGACGACTGATACTTGAAAACTTATTTTATTTTTTCTGATCAAAATTGACCCGGACTGGACTGATACATTAGTACAACATTTTTTATGTTACCTGACCACTGCAGTATATTTCAGGCTGAGGTCTTTGCCATTTGCGAAAGCAGCGGAGCTGGCCTAAAATGCACACGCAGGCAATTCATAGTCAACATCTACGTAGACAGCCACGCAGCAATCAAGGCAGTAGCCAGAAGTAAGCATTTTAAATTCTACTGGGTGCCAGGCCACAAAGGCATCAAAGGCAATGAAATAATGAACAATATTGCCAGGTATGATGTAAGGCTAACATCCGAAAACATGATCAACATTAGGAAACTTATGCATTGTCTATACGACGACCTCGACAAAAGCATTGTGAAGAAAATCAAAACTTGAAAAGTCATGTGCAAAACGGTAGATCGGAAGTAGGTACACAGCATTTCTATTGGCACTCGAAAGAAGAGACTGTAGGAGGGCCGACAGATTGAGAAAACATCAGGAAATGCCTAGAGCAGGGCACCTGGGAAACAATGAAGCATCTCTTGTGAACTTGTGCCGCATTGGCAAGATTTCGCTGTAAGCTTCTGGGGTCCCCACATTATGAGACATTGTAGGAGG
Organism: Bactrocera zonata; assembly: GCA_037783105.1. NCBI lineage: Eukaryota > Metazoa > Arthropoda > Insecta > Diptera > Tephritidae > Bactrocera > Bactrocera zonata. Next base: position 44,820 of record JBAWJQ010005189.1, on the reverse strand, counting down.
TACCCACTGTGAGGCCGCAGAGTCTGCTAAAATTCTCCATCTGGTATCGCAAAGGACCAAACTGGTCTATGCGTGGCTTATTGGTCTACCAGATTAACCTAACCTTATGTTCGTGTGAAATTTGATCACAATGCGGCAATTAGTGTGTGGAAAAATGGAAAAATAATTGAACAACGAAATTTACTTTACTTGAAATTGTATGTTTCAGTGGAGTCACGACTACGGAATTGTTGAAAATGTTACAGAAGAATTTTGTGCAGTCTACTTTATCACGAACACAAGATTTAAGGGGCATTAAGTAAAGGTTGTCAAATAATCGAAATATTTCCGCAAAGAATCTCATCCACGGATCCACGCAATACATTGTGGTTAAGGATTTGGGTATAGACTCGTTCCAAAAGACCTGAATCTTTTGTCAAAACGACGTCGAAAGAGGTCGCAAAAGAGAATGAATATGAATATAACATTGTAACTTTTATTCAAGTCCAAGACAGATCCCATATATGGTCTACACAGGTATCTCTTTTATGTGCCTGATATATAATCAGAAGGTTCCCGAAAGTTTGGGAAATGTAGAATCTAATCAATACAGGCTAAATTCATTGCGTTGAGTGACATTGTATCTCAATTATTCGACCTAATTATTCTGCAAATAAATTCAACGCTAATGATTGAGGGTACTTTCTCTCCCAGAGAAATGAAACTACAAGTATATTTTGGCAACCTTCCAAAACGACAAAGCAAATCGCATTTGCGAATGCAACACAATAAAACAATTAGTGGAGGAAAGAGAAAGACGTACTCTTACCATACTTCTTGGTATTCAAAATATTGAAAAAATGTAAAATAAAACGTTATAGAAACCCTTATTATTATTTAAATAGGTTTCCAACTCACCATCTTCGCTGAGGGCTTATAAATTACATCCAAACTGCAGGATGGGCTCGCCATTTGTGGTTTTACCGACTTCTCCCCCTCCTCATCTTCTTCTTCGCCCGTCGCATCGCCTTCACTCTCCGCCTGACTCGGCACCGGACTAACGAGCTCAATATGACTAGGCGCCTTTAGGGGCATTTCAGAACCATCATGTACGCGACGCGTCAAATCATAAGCCACGCGTAGAAAGCGTTCGCGCATTATGGAATGCTCCTTCAATTCGCTTGGCGTACGCTGTGGGTTTGTGCACAGCAGATAATCATCGGTTTTGGAGCATTTCTTTTTGATTTCACGTTGAAAGCGTGACTCTTTCACTTTTTGATTGAGACGTCGTAATTCATCTTCGATGGTCATCACTTTGGAAATGGTCGAATTTTCCGGTCGATCGCATTTACGCACTTTTTCGCACATTTCAATCTTCCAGTCGGGTGAGTTCGGGCTGTCGCCCATATAGGTGCGCACTTCATATGGATTATTCGATGGACTGACGTCCGATTGTAAGTTCACAAATTTTTTCAACATTTTTGCGATGCTTCACTTTATTTTAAGAAAATTGTAGAAATAAATTTAACAGCGGGTCGAGATGTGCGGCAGAATGGAAGAGGTTAAATGTATGTATAAGCAATTTCGCGAAAACAGAAATTTTTTTAAATCCTCTAAGCTGACAAAAAAATTTAAAAGTCTGATATTTGACTTATTTTTTATTATAATTTTTTTTTTTCTTTTTTTTTTAAGTGTTCTCTTATACACAGTAAGTTTAACACTGAATTGAAATTTGAAAATATATTTCAATGAAACTTAAATGCCTGCTACATACTCAAAATTTTCTTTGGAAAACAAATTTAAAAAAAATTTAAAAAAAGAAGGATTAGTATAATATTTATAGTTTAATTATATAGTTCAAATTCATATCAGTTTTATATGGGGACCAGTGAGGTTTAATGCCTTTTCAAACCTGCATCAATTTTTTTCCTAATAAGTTCGCGTCTCGAAAGGCAAGCTTCTGAAAAAAACTCTGCCAAAAAATATATCTCATAAAGTAATTAAGTCTTTCGGAATCGTCTTTCAAGGCATTCGATTTATAGCGTTACGTCAATACGAATACCACAAATGGAAGAATAAGCTCATTGAAGCTTCTGTCGGAAATGTAAGTTTAAATTCTTCTTCTTCTTTACTGGCGTAGAAACCGATTACGCGGTTATAGCCCAGTAAACAACAGTGCGCCAGTCGTACCAGCAGGAGCTAACCGACGAACTGTTTCTATGCGACTTCAAAGTCCTTCTGGCCTACAGTACAACGCAATATACTCGTATCTAAAGTTCACCTTGCCGCAATCGTAGTAGCTTTTACTGCACACTGTCCAATCGGCATTCATGCGGTAAAGCTTAGACTCTTGTCGAACGCTAGTTGTCAAAGTTGTATGGAGTGGGGTGAAGTGGAAAAATGCAGGCACTTTCCTATGCATTGTCCAGACTTTGTATGACTGAAGCTCAAACATCACGGTACTCTCACCTTCAGCAGTCCAGAAAACATAACCGAAATCGTGATTAGCAGTTTTTACAATTTTGTGACAGGCTCAAATCGCTTAACCGATCTGTAAGGATCTTTTGATGAAGTATATACGAGTTTTTGGGTAGTACAACGGACTTCTCAACATAAAGTACAATAAGTTTGAGGAATGCTGCTGAGTTATAATTTTAGACCGAATAAAAATCGGAAACCGATCCAGTAAAGTAACGTAGACTTGTCTGTCGTTAGAAAGGCTCTCCGATATATGAGTTACATGGATGAATTAAGTTTGCCACGAAATTTGTTAAGCAAATATATATAAAAATAATCAGCTTGACGAGCTTTGTCGATTTAGCCATGTCCGTCTGTCCTTCAGTTTTTGAGATATTAATCCCAAATTTTGCATTCGATATTTGTCGAAACCGCTGATATCAGATCAGTGTAGCATATATCGATCATTTTGTCCAAGGCAATGCTCCAACATCCGAATAAATTGTCAATAAATAATATTGAGCTGACCTTTTTTAGCTTATTGCTCTCATAAAAAAACCGACAGATCCGAATCCACTCCTTGCAGGGAAAACGTTTGAATGTGAGGAAATATCTTAGCGAACTGTGTATGCGTATATGATAATTATATAATATTAATAATGTTTATAAAAAAATATTTAATTCATCTCATGGGTTAATAACTATAATCGATAATTTTCGATAAAAATAATTTGAAACCTAAAAGGCGTACAGCAATTAAATAGAAAATAAAAACAAATAACTTACTGCAGGCAACACTATGCAAGTACGAAAGCAAAAAATCAGAGAGAAAGCAAAGAAGCAAAACAGAAACGCCAATAAATATGTACGAAAACAAATAAAAGAAAACATAAAAGGTAGAAAACCAAAAAAATGCGGCAACAGAATAGCAAACGATTGAGTTTACGAACAACCGAACGCATTGGGCACGACATACGATGTCGTATTGTAATCATCGTTGAAAAGTGCAGTAGGTAGCGGAAAATTATATAGATTTTTACTTGGGCAACTTGAAAACTTCAAGAAGTGCAATTTTATGTTAATTCAAACACTCTAAAAATAGATATAGAATATGAACAAATAAGTTGAAGAAGCTACAGGCGATTAAAAATCAACAAATAACAAGAATATAGCCAACCGTACACGGTGGTATCAGTGCTAAATATTGTGATGGTGACCGTTTGGAGAAGAACGCAATACCTAAACACATTGTTCATTTAGTGAAGTACACAGAAGTGGAAGAACTAAAAACGTTCTACACAAAGACTTCGTAACAAGACTGGTTGAAGATTTTAAGAAAATATTTTCGACTACACAACTATAAAAATAGACATCCACTAAGGGAGGTGTGAACTGAAAGCTTAAAAATGTGGATACATCCAAAGGAAATACTTATACCACCAGCATTTTGGTAAGTAATTACAAGAAAAATTATGGAAAAGAGTGTCTTGTTTGTGATTGCTAGATAGCTAAATTAGTTAAGATTTTTTACGCAGCACCTAAATCGCGTAGCATACAGAGTTTTCACAATAAATGCAAACACAAAGGCAATAAAAATGAGTGAACAGCTGGTTTTGCGTGCCACTCGGTGCTGCATACTTACAATCGTACAACTGTGCATTTTATGAAGCACCATTCCTCATACATGCTTAGGTATATATTTTATTGTTGGACGCACTTGGTCTTATCAGGAAATCATTGAACTCTGACAAAACTCATTTATCTATTATATAAACATTAAATAGTCTCACTTTTATTGTTTATTTTCATGATCATTGTATTGTTTTTTTTTTTTTTTCTCTTTCAAAAGGGTTGACGAAATGCGTTCGAAATATTTTGTGCTACAAAAACGGCGTGGACATGGAGAATCACGTAGCTTCACCTCGCTTCTTGTCAATACATTGGACAGCGTGTGGGATACAAAGCCACCACCATATCGCATTCTTCATCAAACCCCCAAATCTGAAGTATATTATGGTAAATAACATATGTACATATATTTAGAAACAAAATCACAGCTACCGTAAATATGGTCGATTAAAAATGCTATCTACCCGTCCACTAGCTTGACTTAAGTCTTTTTTTTTTCTGTAAAAATAAGAAATTCAATTTTATCTTTATTTTTTATGTATGCATTGTGTTTTTATGAGTAGGTTATTAATTTTTGAAAAAAATTAAATTATCTGAGACATAAATAAATATATTTATTAATTGCAAATATCAAAATTTCGCATCTACCTAAACTTTTTAGATGAAGGGTAGATTTTCCAACAAAAATCCAGTTCAGTTCTAAATCGGCTTCAATAACAAAAACAAAAGCGTGTATATAGTATGGTATAATACCTAAAGTACCAATTATTGTAAACACAATTTTTCATCTACTATTGATTAATAATCACTTTTTAAAAAATGTATTTCATATTTATATTAGTTTGTCACAAACTAAAAGTGAATATTAGCCCAGGCACCATGCATATTGCAACTTAGTTTTGTCGCCCACTGTACCCATAAGCAATTATGAGTAAATATAAGGCTTACAATAGCCATAAAAACCTAACAAAAGTAACGTAGAGTACATGGATGAAAATTGTATATCGCCAAACACCCAAAGATAGTATGTTATTAATACTTATTTCCTAGTGACTCATCTAATCAATTATAACCGAGGTAGACTAGAGACTGAGGACATTTGCAATTTATTTTCACTAACTGTACAAACGAGAATTCACTATTGTTGCATATATTCTTTTGTTTACCTCGAGTATAGCTAACCCATTTTGATAAGCACCATATGACGTCGAAGGCATGCATATATGTATGTAAATACTAAAAAGTTAGAGCGCAAGGAAGTTAGAGCAGTTTGATAACTTTTTATAGTTATTGTCATTTATTGGAACTGTTATGATAATTTTTTACTTTTGTCCTGAAACCTTACATAAATGAAGCTGCTATTTGACAGAACCGCTGAAATTGAACGATCAGATTCAAGTTATTTTTCGAAAAACTTTTTTATTTAAGAGATGTCTTCACGAAATTTGGCATGCGTTATTATTCAAGACAACGGTACAATCTCAGAATATATTATTTATAGCATATTGTTGCCATACAAACTGATCGGTCAGAATCAAGTTCTTGTAGGGAAAAGTTGTTTTCCTTAACGAGATATCTTCAATAAATTTTGACGTTTTTTCCTGTTATTTATATATATAGTAAATTTAATTATTTTTTGAAACACAGCGTAGCTAAATTATTGTATCTTAAAAATCCTCCTCCTCAACTAATAGAAATCGCTATTGGCTTAACACAAGAAGAAATCGTTAAGGATTGGGAATGGCTTGCCGAAAACCTCTTCAAGGTTCTCAATGAAATGGAGAGCGAAGAAGAGATCACCAATTTTACCATATGTAAAATACAATCGCTTAATGCGCAAAATAATCAAGATGAATCGGATGAATCGGCCAATTTCAAAGTGTCCGCATCGAAATTTCAAACACTTTTCGAAATGCCAAAAGAAGAACGTTTGGTCAATACATATGCCTGCACGTAAGTTAGATTACTTTTACAACAAAATCACTTTTGATTAAATTTCACAAACATATGTACATATATGTATGTGTACGTATGCTTACATAATTACTTACAGCTATGTTAAGAATAAAATACCGAATCAAGGCAACCTATACATTTCATTAAATCACATCTGTTTCTATTCATACATGCTGGGGAGCGAAACAAAGCGCGTCATTCGTTTTGCTGAATTAGAAGACATTAAAAGACACGGACAAATCATATATTTGAAAACAGTTAATAATATGCATTATAATTTTACATTATTAAAGGATGTTAAGGAGGCATATGGTCTGATCGAGCAACTAAATAAAATGGCTATACAACAATTGATACAAGTACAGTGCCACGTGATGTTGACATAAATTATGTAAAACTATATTAAAATCTGTTTATGCATTTTCAGGACCCCGACAGCCCCATAGTCGATCACGATGCGTCGGTATTCCAGCGTTTCGGACGCAAAGCATCAAATAAGCCAGGCCTCTTGCGTGATTTGACGGCACGTCAGAAATCTGAAGAGTATCGCAATTACTTTCGTCTGCCGCAGACCGAAATTATTGATGGTCAAATAAAAGGTAAATGTGTGTTTGATATTTATATATGAAATTATCTGTAGTTATTTTATTTTTCTTTACATTTTAGCCAACATTTGGACACCATATGCTAAGCGTTATGTTGGTGGTAATATTTACTTGTCACGCAATTTCTTTTGTTTCCGCAGTGACGTGATTGATCTTGTTAGCCTGGTCATTCCAATGCGTAATATTAAAGTGAGTTTTTTTGTTAATTTCCGTAAACTTTAAACAAACTTTCTAATTTTAATATTTATTTATTTTTTTTTTAATGCAGAGTGTAGAGCAGAAGAACGATGGTCCACATCGCTATGATAATCAAATTGTACTGCTTACAGCCGAGAATGTGCACTTTGTTTTCGCACAAATTGTCGATCGTGAAGTGTTGGTCGAAAAAATTAGCGAACTACTATCGCAATTCCATGTGTAAGCAAGCGTTTTTATAGTTTAAGTCATTATAAATAAGTTTAATATAGATTTTTAGTATTTAATTATTATACTTTGATTTAAAGAAATGTAAAAAAAAGCAATTGTAATGAGTGTACCGATTTTTCAAAAATTTTGGATTCAAAATCAATATTCAATTTTTAATTACAATTTTGAAGATTTTGATATTCATAATAAAGTTTTAAAACATTTTTTAGGATTAGTAATTAAAATTGGAAACATTTATATTTTAAAAACTGGAGTAACAAATTAAAAAACTACTTTTCAAAATAAAAGTTGGAATTAAAAGCGATTATAAAGGAAAAACTAACATATTTTTAACAGAAACTTACAAAAAATGTATTTTTTTAACCTCTTATTTGAATTTTAACACTTAAAATAATTTATTTATTTTTTTATTTTTCAATATGGTAAATTTAATTGATTTTTTTCAATCCGGTATATTTTAAATATTTTTATTGTTTCTCGGGAGTGCAACATAAAAAATAAATAAAAGGAAAAAAACAATTTATTCGAAGGTTAATTTATTTATTTTTAATGCATTATTAGCAACCCTGATTGTTACAAAATAAAATATAGCAAATTTTAATTTTGTAATTTTGCAGGCCTATTAGTCGCGAGCGCGCCAAGTATGACATATCTTGGAGCAAACAGTCAGCGCTAATGAACTCCTTCAAGACTAATTTGAGTGCGGAAATGTTGAAGATACAAGAGCAGAAGGTAAGCAACTGCAAAGCATTATATCCCTTAACGCTTATGAGCATAACCTGCATAACTGTTTTCAGCTCTCGCGCTGGGAGTCACATTTCCGCGATTTTGGTCGTGGTATTTCCATGTTTCGTACAACGGACGTAATCAATTTGATTGTCGAGGGCATTCCAGATAAATTACGCCAAGAAATATGGCTGCTATTTTCCGGTGCAATACACGAGAAGGATATGAATCCGGGGCTCTATGAAGACTTGGTTGAGAAGGTATAGTTAAGGTTAGAATACTATTCTATATACATGTAGTAAATTTTTAATTCCAATACAGGCTGCTTGCATTAAGCACTCATCCACACACGACGAAATCGATCGTGATCTCCATCGTTCGCTGCCAGAGCATGCAGCATTCCAACATGCCGACGGTATTGGCGCACTGCGTCGTGTATTGCAGGCATATGCTTTACGCAATCCACAAGTTGGCTATTGCCAAGCTATGAATATTGTCTCATCGGTATTTCTGCTATTTTGTGATGAGGATAATGCTTTCTGGTTGCTGGCAAGCCTTTGTGAAAACTTACTACCCGACTACTACAAAGATAAAGTAGTAGGCGCACAGATTGATCAGAGTGTATTGAATGAGCTCGTCGAGACATACCTACCCGAATTGCACAGTCATTTGGATCAGTTGGGTATTATACGCATGATCTCGCTGTCTTGGCTCTTGACGATTTTCATAAGTGTCATATCGTATGAGAGCGCATTGCATATAATCGACTGCTTCTTCTACGATGGCGCCAAAATTATATTTGTGGTATGTTTAATTATTATTATTTGTATTTATCATATTATATATCTCTAATTTAACATTAAAATTTTAAAACGCAGATTGCGCTTCAAATTTTGGAATGGAATTGTGAGAAACTACTTAAATGCAACGATGACGGTGAAGCTATGGAAGTGCTCTCCAGATATTTGGACGGTATCTACAATCCCGAATATCGCCTACCGCAACAAAGTGACAAGCAAAAGCCTGAAACACAACCCATACAGACGCTCATCCATGAGGCGTATACGAATTTCGGTGCTAAAATCTCGCAACAGAAAATCGAAGAATTGCGCAATAAACATCGACGTCTGACAATACGACAATTCGATATTGATAACGAAAATACAATTGTGAAATTTCACGCTGATAATATGTATTTCGATCGAGAAGAATTACACCTACTGCTTACAATAATACGAGAGGAAAAGTCAACGCCACGTAAAGTGTTGCAACAGAAGGCGCACTCAGCGCTGGGTGGTGAGTCGCCAATACTGTTGCCCACAACAACAGCAACAGGTCGCAGCGCTGGCTATGCGGAGAATAATTGCAGCCGTTCTGAGTCGTACAGCGTCGATTTCGATACATTCCGTGCTCTATTCCATGAGTTGACACCTTGGCGCAATTGCGTTAGCATTGATTTGGCCGAGAAGTTATTTAGGGTAAAATATTTTTTTTATATATTTTTTTAGCTGTATTCGCTTAGCGTTTTAATGTAGCAGGTAAAAAATACGATTTAGCTATATTCGTCAATCTCTCGGTCGGTATATGCGCGAAGTTCCCTCAGTTTTTGAGTTATCGTTCTGAAATTTTGCACATGTCATTTTCTTCCAAAGAAGCTGCTCATTTGTCGAAAACACCAATTTCGGACAACTACGGGATATAGCTGCCATACAAACTGTTCGATAAAAAACAAATCCTTGTATGAAAAACTTTTTTATTTGACAAATTATTTTCCCTAAATTTCACACAAATTATTGTCCAGGGCAGCGCCACATTCTCCGAAGAAATTGTTCAGATCGGAGCACTATAGCATATACCTGCCATACACACCAATCGATCAAAATTAAATCCTTGTATGGAAATTGTTTTTATTTGATAAGATTTAGCATGGATTATTATCCAAAACAACAGGTCGGACCACTTTATCATATAGCTCCCAAAGAATCTGACCAGTCAAATATTAAATTATTCTTATTCTGTTTGCCAAGCTTAGAAAATCGGAGGTTAAGAAGACGATTACTTGTTGAGTTTTAGTTTTTGTCGATACGAACCTCCCAGAGTAAATTTACGGCAATGAACATTTCAACAAAATTGAGCTTTCACGTTGAACTACATGTTGCCTTACAGTTATTTAACTAATTAGTATTTTATTTCATGATGCCAGGTGCCTTTCATTTAAATGTATACATCTGTTTATTTCCCGACAGCTGACTGACAAGAAAAGTACCGGTTCAATTGAATTCTCGCAAATCATAAATGCATTGGGTTTGGTATGCTCACACAAATACACCGAAAAACTGAAACTACTTTACATACTGCATTTGCCGCCATTGCTTTCCAAAGCGGAAATTGAGCAGGTCAGACGTCCAAAATCGAAGGCTAAAGAAGATGCTGAAGAGGCCATTGAAGCTGAGGACTTCTTCGGGTACATTACAAATATATATAAATAGGTTTTGCATATTTAATGACATTTCCATTTTTTCTTCCCATCATTTCTTTAGCGATGATCCATCCGAGTCAATTGAGGCACTCCCGTCACCTACTGATAATAATTTCGATGAAGACGATTACGCGCTCATCACCGCCACCAAACATTTACATAGCTTAGCCGGCCTCTCGCAGCCGTCATCATCCACAGCGGGCGCCATTAACGGCGAACGCTCATCAACATTCTATGTCGATTTGCCGCGTCAACATGGCACACCCATGGATGTGGCACGTTCACAAAATGGCGCAAGCGGTAGCACCTCGGATCTGATTGACAATGCATTGCGGCATCAGGGGCGTTTCGAATCCACCGATACTTTTTCGGATATATCCGATTTGGGTGCCGTAAAGGTTACGCCGCCACAATTGAATGTGGAAACTATTTCGAATTTTTCACAAATTAGCGATTTAATAATGGCAACCCGAGTGGAACGTACCGATTCAACAACGGACACCAAAAGTTTGGGTAGTTTGCGTTATTTGCTGGATCAACCAGATGATGGCAATGCGCCGAATAAGAATATACCGAATATGAAGAAGGCGAATTTCCAATTCTTATGGCGCTCACTGATGGAGATAATAGGGCAACAAGACGAGGATATGCGGAAGGCATGTAAGTGCACAAAATGTTATAATAATATGTCAGTGAAGTGGAGGAAAAGAAGGTGAATACTGTTTGAGTCTGAGTGCTTGCCGATACGATCCTCCAAAAGAAAATTCCTTAGCAATGAACAATCAAGCTTTGTAAAACTTTCAAGCTGGGCTACACGTTGCCGCACATTATTTGTCCGCTTATAGATACATACATATATATTACATATAGATATTAGTATATATCAAACCTGATTTACTTATATTTTCCTCTGCAAAATTTTAGATGAAAACCTTTTAGAACTGGGCAACAATAATATGAAGAAAGAGATCAGTCTGGACAGCTTTACTCAATTGAATTTGGGTAACGGCGATGAGGTTCGTATGCACACTTACAAAGTAACAAAATCTAAAATATATACAATATTTTATACCACATTTTCTTGCCAACAGCCTGATAGTAACGGTAATCCGACGACACCCTCCGTCGAGTCGAATGCGACGACGAGACTCTTCCAAGCTTACGAAGAGGAGTTGAAACAAAATTCCAGCACTGGTGGCACAGGCAGTAGCAGCAATAGCTCAACCGATGTCGATAGCTGGGAGATATCTATAAATCAGTTTATAGCCACAGTTTTGGCAGTCACTTCGATCGTACAATGTTTCTACATGAAAACACCGATTAAGGAGAACATAGAGCGTATGCAAAAGAACCGTCGTAAATGTGTTATCACAAATTACTAAGTAGCTGCAACAACAAAAAAGAGAAAATAATAGAAAAAAATATGTTCCGGTAGCGAACAGCCATTAGATGTTTCTAATTGCTTTGCGAGTGTGCGAGCGCGAGTGATAGAGCAAGTAGCAAGAAATGAGTATTCGTAAATACAAATTATTTGATTGTTTTCCTAAAAATACGCAATTCAAATAACTGTAATAAAAAAGTATTGGTATTTCTTTTCTTTTTAAATATCGAATATACATACATATACATATATACACAATAAAATGCATGCATTATATAGCAAATATGTATGTATGTACATACATACATAATTATATACACAGAATTATACAGGAATACCTACATATAAAATATACACTGTGACACATTCGGTGTTTGCTTTGTAAATGATTTTTTGCAAAGGCGTCGCCGCACATATCTACATGCTTCCCCAAATTAATCCGACTAAAATATAATAATTGTTAAAAAAAAAAAACTTTGTAAATTTGATTTTTCAAAAAGATATGAAGGAAAAACAAACGCTTTGTATACGTCGCTTTATATGGTCATCCTTATATCGTTAAAAACCAAAAAAAATTAACTTGACATTTATAGTTAATTGTTCGTCGTTTTACCTTCAAATACAAAAAAATTTCGTTTAAAGTTACAATGTTTTATGAAAAATATTGCAGTCCAAGCAGTTATTTGTTCTAATAAAACTTAAAACAATTGCTGTTTTTTCTGAACATTTCTTTTTGCTGTTATACGTACACTTACAAACATAGCAAATTTTGGAAATCTAAAATCCTGTATAAAAAAAACATGCATACATATTCGTAAATACATAAATATATTATTAGTTGTAAAAAATATCAATAAATACGCTGGTACATACATATTAGTAAAAAAAAACACTTTTTTATTATATAACAAGTAAAAATTATAACTTCGTCTGCACCGCAGCCCTTCACGGATGGATTTCTTACAGCATAAAGGGTCTGTATCTTGATTTTGTTGACTCAATTTAAATGGCAGCTACGTATATATTTGCTATGTATATGCCCGATCTGAACAATATTCATTGGAGATTGTTAAGGCAATATTCTATGTCAAAGTACGTGAAGGTATCTTGTCAATTAAAATAACTTTTTCATACAAGGGCTTGCTATAGATCGATTAGTTCGTATGACAGCATTATGCTATAGTGGTCCGATGTCGATGGTTCCGATCTCTTCATAATTTTCAAAACGAAATCATTATATGGTAAGTAAAAAAATTTAATCTAAGTCTCCTTAACCTCAACTAGTATACGGATATCCCGTTCCCACGGCAGTCGTGTCTACTTAACCGGAACTGTTACTGTCATTTCGCATGGCTCAAAACTATGTGAGGAGTGTTTTCCGCCGCTGCAACGACAACACGTTCTCATATGCAGTAAAAGGAGACAAGAGAGGATTTGAACAGGCTTTGCTAATTTTCGGTACCTACTTTTATACGGTAAACAAAAAGTTTTCTTATAATTATATTCAAATTTCTCTTAGACAGCAACAACTTACCTGTGTAAGATAAACGGCTGAGCGGTTTCGTCACTTTTTTTACAAAAAATGTCATAGTTATTCTTAAGTTCTATATTACAAAGTCACAAAAGCTAAAGCGTTTCCTTATATAAGAGCTATTGTTATTCGATATCCGATTTGTTTATGAGTGCCATTCTTGCCATACATAATCGACTGATGATTGTCGATAGCACTGATAATTCGTGAATATTTTCAAAATTCGTAAATTCATTGAACATGGCGAAAGTATTCCACGACTAAAAAGTGTTGTGCTGTAAAGGCCTCCAATAATGTTGTAGCTGATTGTTTTGATGAATGAATTTGTAGACAAGCTGCCGGGTTGGCACTCTGCGGTCAGACAAAAATCCGAGTCTATCCCGTTTACGTAGACAGTCATGAGAACTACCCGTACGTAAGTTCGTCTGTCAGGGCAACAGAAGGCCACAAATGTCTTCACTACCGGATGATAAAAGATATATAAAATGATATGAAATGTCACTCGTACGACCTTCAATGATGCTAGCGCACTTAGCGGTTATAAAATAGAAATACATATACGTTCCTAGATGTAATTTGATAATTAGCAAGTATTACAAGCAAATATAAATCCTGTCTTCCCTTCTATTCATTAATTGGCATACATCATATTATAAACAAGTCAAGTTCAACCTAACCAAACTTAATGTCTTGCACGAAATGTCTGAACTTAGTAAATATCAACGTTATAGAAAAAAGTGAAACAAAGGCAGACAAAAGCAAAACCGCCTTCTTTCGTTGCACCGAAGCTATAATACCTTTCACAAATCAAAAAGTTTTCCTTGTAAAACAGTAATTTGGATCATTCAGTATGGACTTCAGCTACATAGTGGTCTAATATCAGCGGTTCCAACAAATGCGCAGCTTCAAATTACTTCAATTATCATTTTGAGTTGGTATCCAATATCAAACATATACAAACCTGTGTGCGCACTAGAAAAAAACTCAAATTAATTGCTTCATATACTGATTATTATGTATTTACAGTTATACACTAGTGTTACTCATCTCTAGATAATATTATATAATATAGTTATATAATATATTTGTACAATCATTAACTTTAGTTTTTTAAATTAAATTTCGTGCTTTCTTGTTAACTTCTAATTAAACATAAGGTTCATAAATCTTAAGCTTATAAAATATTTGAAAATAATTTATCATAAACATACATTTATAGTACTTATATAGTACACCGAAGCGTATGACTCGTATAGTCCGCGATTAATAGGCATTCAAGTCAAGTAAAGACAAGGCAATTGAAAATCTCTAGTGAATATTGCTTAAGGATATCAAATTTGATTTGAATTTTGATGCAGTTACTTCTATTTTAAGCATTTATTTTGGTTTTTAATTTTTTCTTAAATATTGTGATGCATAAATTTGTACGCAGTTCAAAAAGAACTATCTACAAGCATTTTCTGTTTGTGTTATACAAAATTGTTGGATGAAATGCAAATACTGTTTGCAACTACAGCGTAGAAATAAAACGTAATTCGTATGCGCCGCTAAGCAAAACAACAAAATTAATGCACTCGAACTCAGGATGCAGGCAATGTTATTTTTCAAGCTCTCTGGTCGCCACAAATGTATCTGATAATAGATTAAGCAAAAAAAAACTGGGCAAGCAGATGCATATGTAAATAGGCTTGTAGCTCTTAGAGGCGTGAACTCTTTAAGCATAATGCAAATATAGTCAATATATGCAAGTTTAGCTGACAAAATTACAAATTCTTCGAAAGACAACCCGTGTTGTATTTTAAAGCATCTAAATACATAGACAGTGCCTGTCCAAAATAACCGCTTTATGTTTAAGAATATACTTTATCGTTCATTTCTTTTGCGCTTTAAGTTTTTTTATAAATATATCCATATATGAATTCACAATTCTTATGCTTTTTAATGCTCTCGTGGTACATTAGATTAGGTTTTATTACTGATTGTAATACATTGACTGTTTTATCTCAAATTATAAGTACTTTTAATTGCTGTTCTATTTCTACTACAAGCATATTTTATATGAAAAATGCAGAATATCAAATTCTGCAAAATGTTAACAAAAATCCATACAACTATAACAACTGAGGAATGTGTCTTATGTAGCCTTAACTGACATTAAATGATAAAAAATGATAGTTTCTGATTTATAGTAATCCACATGCCTCACACTTCCTTAAGTATAGGTTAAACTCACGCAAATATTTTTTATGTTTCGACGTTATTTATCTGCTCGTTTCTTATATGCCTCGTTGTTTATGTAACTGCACTGCAATATTTCTTTCACTTCTTAATTGGTTCTGGCTCATACGGTTTGGATTACAATAATAAATGTGTGCTTAAGACAATTCTGTCTAAAACTAAAACTATATTACATTATTTACAATAACACTTTGATAAAATACAAAAAATAATAATGAGCGATTAATACTAACTATATAATATTAATTTATTTGTTATGTAAATAATACATACTATGAAGAAGTAGTTTTCTTAGTAAATATAAATATTTGTAGGTTATTAAACCCAAACGTAGTACACAAATTCACTCTCACTCAAAGAAAAATAAACAAAAACTTATATAATTCAACATATTTACATTTTTTTCCTGTTTTTGCTTTTTTAATTTGTCAATTTTGCGACGCACTTTTATGCAGCAGAATCCGATTCAGTTTTCATGCCGCTAGACTTTAGTTCACGTTCTCTAAAGAAACCACGCTCTGTTTTGCATTCTCTTATGGTGACAGTCTCTAAATTTACGGTAACATCTGTGATCACCACTTTATCGGAGATATTACATTTATTTGGCAACCAGAATCGTGGTGGCAATGCCTTCGGCGAAAGGGGCGCCAAAGCACTTTGTCGCTGTTGTTGTTCAGTAACGTGTCCGTTACGCTTTGGTGAAGCAGCGCCATCATCGCCCGTTCCCTTGTTATGTGCTGCCGCATGATTATTATCCGTTTGACTATCTGCTTGTGATGATGAATCATCATCGTCTGCATTCGACGCTGCTGCGGCATTATAATGTTGATGCAAAGCTGCGTTCTTTTCTGCGGGTGTTGCTTGTTCTGGTCGTGATGCTGGTGTTTCTGGTGATAGCGGTTCAGTTTCAGACTTAAGCGGCGTCGATATTGATGTAGCTGTGTCTAAACTGGCACTACCACAATGTTGTTTAGGTGGCGGTGGTCCATCCGGTGAGGTTTTTATAGTGACACCTATTTTACCGGATTCCTTTAGCACCTCAGCTTTACGTTTAGTACCCATAGAAGTGACCTCCTTTCGACTTAAGGGCTGATCTTCAGAACTGGATGAATTAGAATCAGCCTCGGGAATGAAATTTAAAGCGGAATTGGAAGCAACAGCTGCTGCGACAACAGCAGCCGACACTGATGCCGACGTCGAGGTATAGGTGTGGCGCTTATTACCACTGTGAGTATCACGCTGCCCATCTGTATGTGGCGAATGCGAGCGATGATGATGGTGATGGGAATGCTCACGTTTTTTATCTTTATCCTTTTCTTTGTCATGGTGGTGATGATGATGATGATGATTGTTATTGGATATTGCAGCGGATGAAGTAGATGCTTGATTTATATCTACATCATCGCCAGTGAAGGTATACTCATCCTCCTCAGATTCTGGTTCAGGATCGTGCGTTTTTTCCTTACGCTTTCCTCCTCGTTTTGATGGTGTGTTAGACGAACGGTTACTTTGTTCGTATATTTCAATTAGCCGACGATCAAGTATATTAACCTCTGGTTCCCAAGTATTATATCGCTGATTCCAACCTTTCCATTTTACGCGGTATTCCAAAACACCCTATTGAGGAGATATTCATAAAGTATTATTGAAATATACAGCAAACTAATCATGTTTTTAGAAAGTACGTTAGAGATATTTGAACTTTCAAATTTTAATGTAAAATTTATAGAAACACATTTTGTATTTTCTTTAAAACACTATCATTGGCAGGTGTATGTACTTTATTGGATCTACATGGAATGCTTACAATTGTCTGCAAAATGTTAATATTAAAAATTAAATAACAGTTTTTGAACCTAAATATGTGTATTCTATAATACTAAGGTACTGTTCCTTTCACCTTCCTAGCGCAAATATTTTCAAGGACTAATACAACAAACTCGTACGTAGTTCGTGACAGGTGGATCTCCTAGATATTTACCTACATTTTGAAACATGACGTTATGAAATAAAACAATATTATAGGAAGAAACATTTGACTGGCGAAGTCATTCTTCATAAGACAATTGATCAGCTTATGTATACATGTACATACATTTTAATGGCAGATGTTTCATGATGGAATACACTAATATATAGCATTAACTATTTTCACTTAACTTGATTGTTTCATACCTTTCTAACGCGTTTTTGTATTATCCGCTCCGCCGCGTAAACGCGGTCATCCGAACTTCCCATGTTGTTATCCAGTTTAACGAATTTTAATGCTTCCGCACCGTATTTTTCATAAATAGAAACACCACTTGCAAAAAAGCGCGGCAAAAATATGTAATATCGAACAGTACAATATAAAGATTTTGCGTATTCTACTAATATATAATTAGAACTACTTTGTACACATTAACTATTCCACAAGTATTTAATAATTGCTTAAGTCGTTAACAAAACAGGTAACCAAGCAAAACAAATGTGCGCAAATTGTATCTTGCAAATATTTTGCTAAAACTATCTGTTAAAACCACTGAAATATCTACTGTTGTAGGAAACATTCAAGCGCCAGCGCTTGAAAACACCGAATAAATAAAAGAAATGCGAAACGTCCTTCAGCAAATGTATCTGCTATTTCACTCTGACCAATACATTTGGCTCGTCAATATAGAAAAAGTACGCAAATCGCTACTCGTTCTACCCGATGCGACCACGGAATATGTATATTTCGAAAATACCTTTTATGTACAGATATAAATTGTCATATTGTATTTTAAACACAGAGTTTTGTTTTATTCAACTTATTTATTGTTCACTGATATTTATTAATTAACAAGGCCGCAAAAAATGTTCATTGCAACACTAAAAACCCGACACAAAAATTTTTACATGTTTTCACCACAAAAACGCGAGAATAATTGAATTCGTTATTTTGGTTCAACTCGTTACTATGCTGTTAATTGTTGTTTTCATGAAACTCGTTACTTTAATAATAGGGTTGCCAAGTACCCGCTTCAATATTCGCATTGCCAACAAGTTAGAAAATATTATGTTACAAATATTTTTTCTTAAAGTCAATTGCTAAAAATAAATCGTAGTAAATTATTAAAAGTACTCTTGTTTCTATAATTTTAGACCAAACGTACACAATGAGCAGTGAAGTTCAAAAGGCAATGCATTTTAATGGCATAGGCTTCTCCATCATTGATTCGAAAAATTATGTTAACTCTACTAATTTATAATATTTCTATTTGTGTTATTTTAATTTGTTACTAGATCAACTTTTTTCCATGTAGAATTATTACGAGCGGCAGTTGAGCGGTACTTTCACAAATACGTTAATCTACACTGAAATAACGGTAAATGCGGAGAGGGTGGTAGCGTAACGCACTTCGTGTCCTATCGTCCTACGAGCTTTTACGGTTTTCTCTCTGTTTTCACGTAAATACTCTCTTCTATATGAAACGTCATTACTAACAGGCTTTATGGCCAAATGTTTTCGTACGAAATGCCAGTACACTTTTGTGCGGTGGACGAAAAGTTTATAATCACGGCGTAACAACAAATAATACAAACAACGTAAAGCGAAATTAAGTTTAACTACATACATACATATACATATATGTACATATGTATGTATATCAAAAAGAAACTGCCGGAAATCAATGTGAAAAAATCGAATGCGAAATGCTAAGGAATATAACTAAAATGCAGGATACATGCAGATACTGGTGATGTTATCAGTGATTTCGAGGATTTCGTTCAAGATATGGGTTGACTTACATATACTAATAAGTACTTGTATGTATGTGGGTCGTGAACTTGCAAAGTACGTACACATCCGTATTGCACGGCGCGTGGGAGGCACAGTATACAAACAAAGGCCGCAAAAACTGGAGCAGCAGTAGAAAAACACGTATATTTGGGTGTATATCAAAATAACTTTTAGTTGTTGCAAGTGCAACGACAATGCAACGGAAGTATTGTAATTGCAATTACGTTGTGACGTCTTAGACACAAAAAGTCGCCATTGGCTGAAGTTGGGGTTAACTATAAGAAGCTCATACCACTGCGTGTGTGAAGTTAAAACCATTTAATACGTATACTATGTACTACCAAAGATTAATCACGTGAGGAGTGAAAACATTAAGTACATAATCCTCCCAATTGACTGTGATAAAATGAAAAAGGGAAATGCGTAAGAAATTAAATTGATATAGAAACCTGGAAACTGTGTTGACGGAAGAAAAATGTTAAAAATTGAAAATCTAATATACAAATAACTAAGAATGTTATAAATGCA
Organism: Bactrocera zonata; assembly: GCA_037783105.1. Taxonomy (NCBI): domain Eukaryota; kingdom Metazoa; phylum Arthropoda; class Insecta; order Diptera; family Tephritidae; genus Bactrocera; species Bactrocera zonata. The sequence goes on along the minus strand of JBAWJQ010005189.1, from coordinate 25,122 downwards.
TAGCCAATATATCAAAGCTTTACAATTCAATTATAATCAGATAAAACGCTATTTATGTATATCCAAATGGAGCGGACAAGTTGTGATAGACCGTGTGGGTGGCAATTGCGCTGAGCAAGGAATGGAGTGACAAATAAATCATGTACTGAAAATCTCTGTCGTCACATGCTTATATCCATAAGTTGAAAGCTTTAGCAAAGAGGAGTAGATAAAAAGAAGCATGTAACTACATTTAATCTAGTAGCTATCACAGTGCTTTAGATGTAAACAAAACACCAATTTATTATTAACTAAGTTTTTTAAATAACAACAAAACCAATAATTTAATTAAATTTTATATTTAACAAATTTAATATAAGTATTAGCTTAAAATTCTTTGAAATACTTGTTATGCCGCAATCCGTATAATACATATAAGTAAGATCCTAACATGCAACAACAAATATAAAATAAGAAGATAATCATGTGACTGGTGTTTTTACTACAAAAACGTCGAATAATATGATACGAATAAATACGATAGCAAAACAACAGACTGCAAGTTTATAATACAAAAAAATAAAAAATGAACTACAAACATAAATATGTAATTTTATAGGTACACCGTGTTTAATTATTGAAAAATCAAATCGCACTATAATAATTAATTAATCAACAATTAACCGACGACTTTACTTTGCAGTAGTTTATGTAGCATATGCAAGTTATGTACATACATACATCTAAAAATAGAAAAATTTATATATAAATATCAATAGTGTTAAAACAAAGTACATCGGCATCAATGCGAACAGAAATTGCTTTAAAAAGTCAAACAGTAGGTGAATAATGAAAAATATCTCTACAAATTGTTAAATTGTGGACCTGGGTGTGTAAAATCGATTTCCAAAAAATTGTTAAAAAATAAACTAAAAAAAAAATAAATAATAATAACTACAAAAAGTATAAAAAACAGCAAAAAATAAACCACAAATTGTAATTACACTAAAATAATTACAAAAAAGAAGAATTTATATACATACAAACATTGTCTTTAATACGCAGTTAATATAAAATATTAGGGAATTTAATGTGTAGTTTGAAAATATTAAATCAATACGCGAAAATAGTAGAAATTTAAACAAAAATCATATACATACAAACATAGTGTCGTGCATACGAAATATACAAACTTGTTGAAAATATAGAAAATTATATACCAGCATAGGCATAAGTGTGTGTGACAACGATTTATGAATTTACACCTATGAATATATATAGGATAATTATATATGCTACGTTAACCAGTTAAAAAAAAAATAATGTAATAGTGTGAGAAAAAACGCGACTGGCCACGTATTTATGTAAATAATAGTATCGATTGTTACTATAACTTCGAAAAATTAAATAGCACCATATAAAATTTAATGTTAAATAGCAACAACGTAACTCGTGCAAATAAATACAAGCATACTCACAAACAAAATTACATTTAAAAACTTCAGTTATTAAAAACAATAAAAAGAGAAACATTGCCAAACCACCGCCACTACTCCGATATTGCGTAGAGTCGGACAGGAAAGACATATGGACAATCAAACTCTAAATACAAAACGTCATAATCTAACATATGGTCATACTGATTAAATTTAATACATGACGTGCAGCAAAGGCTCCCCAAAGCATACCCTTAGCTACTACAATAAGTTGTGAAGTAAACCCACGTAAACACCAATACTTGGAAAACAAACTCTTTCGCAACAAAAACAAAAAAAAAAAAATCAGGAAAAGTGTATAAACAAAACTGAATTGTTTCGTTGTTCGGTAAAAAAGTGGATGTGGGCGAGAGAAAAACGAAAGCGGCCACTGATAGCAATTGTGATTTTAATAAGACAGTGAACTGTAAAAACACCAACCCCATTTTTGTTCAACTAACTGTTAACTGACAGCTGAGCGACTATTATTATATAAAATACATTTCTGTTAACGTGTTTGGGAATTGAAAGCACGCGAAAACTGAGCTTTACAAAAGCTTTGAAACTCCCATTAGCATTTCCTACAACACTTTCAAAACTGTGCCCAAAAAGCTAATTGTATTGTTGTTACGAAAAAAACCTGTTGCTCAAACAATAACTAGAAATTACCGTTGAGTATTAAATAGTATCCCACCAACACCCGTTAAAACAAGTCGTAAAAGTAACTAGTTAATGTGAAACACCAAAAATATTAAAACAAAAAATTATTTAAATAAGTAATATTCGTGTAATGCCTAACCCCAACACTGCTTCCCAAGAAACATCCTTTCACTACTACTACTTCGCTTTATATTTCGCGCACTACAAGGACTCGCTTGTTATAAATCGCCTCGTGTGTGCCTAGTGTGTTAATTGAAAATGTCCCATATACCCGACGATGCCAGCAGTATGAGTGACGACGTTTTCGAAGATCCCGAGACCACGCAACGCCGCCTAGAGGAGACGGCACGCTATCGCGCCAACTATGCAACTAGCGGCAGCGGTCTAGGTGGTGGTGGCAGTAGCGGTATCGGTTCCAGTCTCGGTGGCAGCAGTAGCAATGCTTACAGTACCGGCTATCCGGGTTATCGTCCACCGGTTAAGGCATTGCAAATGTATGCTCTTGAAGACGCCGTCTTTCATGGTGATGGTGATGACGATGAATACGAAGATGGTTGGCGTTCCTATCGTTACGATGAAGTGGGCATGTACTGTCAACCGCCGCAGCCACCGTTCGATGACACGGTCAATCATAAGGTAATTTTTCGAAATCACTTTTTATTAATAAATCGTATTTTTTATGTGTTAATATTTTAAAAGTGAATTCGTCTAAAATTTTTTATTTCGTGTTTTTAGACAATATTGCTGGGCGATTCCGGTGTTGGTAAAACATCATTCCTGGTAAAGTACAATACGGGCGAGTTTCGTTTAGGTTCCTTTTCTGCCACAGTCGGCATCGCTTTAACGGTAAATGTTAACATTTATTAACCATTGCTAGTTGCATACTTTAGTAGCCGAGTGGCAAAAGAACAGGAGAGGGTTTCATTGTATTGAAATAAACATGTACTATCTGATCAAATATTACCCAGACTGGCAAAAACAAAAAAAAAAACAGATTTTCACGTTTCTGAATAGATATATACATATATATATATTATCGCCTTCAAAATATGCTCTAGCTCATACACACATGAGCTTAATCCTATTTTCCATACAATTGTTATAAGCCTCAGCTGGGATGACCTTCAATGTCTTCAGCAAATTGGGGTTTTTTCGGTTTCGGCTGTTTTTTAAACGCCATTCACTAGATTATTAAACTGTTTCGGCTTCATGTTCTCGCCCTAGTAATGATGCGTTTGGTGAGAGGGTTCTCAGCTACGTTGTCCGATGCCGTTTTGGCAAAAGATTCAGCACAAGTCCAGCATTGAGACGCATTATACGCAAAATTTTAACCAAAATATGCAGGGTCGCTTCATAAATAATTTTGAGATCCTCTGCTATCGCTCTGATTTTCAAGCACTTTTTCTTTAACTTTTTTGATATTACTCTAAGGAGCACTCGTAAGTGCCATGCGATAAAGTACACTCCCCAAAATACTTCTGCGACATTTTCAATGATTTTGTAGCCGTGATTCCCTTGGACACATAAAATTTCAACCAAACTCCTTGTTCGATTTTTTGTTTTCCATCGTAAATTCGCCAGAGCAACCTTTCTAACTATTGACATATGAAGATCACATTTCATCTGTATATATAAAAGGGTTATACCAAGTTAGGAAAAATTCTTTTATCGACTAGATTTCGCCCGCAGCTGAATGGACCAGTGAGGATTATGTTTGATCAGAGACACTACTAGAAATTTAGTTAAACTACTTAATTTTTTGTGCTTCTGCTGGCAAAGCGGAACAAAAAGAGCTTTAAAAAATAAAAATATTTGTTTACAAAACTAATTATCTGTAATATCCGCTACAGACCTGCAGCAACACAGAAAATTAATTGAATTAAATCTTCTTTTCCGGATCGGTTACACAAGCAAGCAACTAATAAGCATACATACATATATAATTATTAATATTCTGTATTAAACACTGCTGGAGACATGCACCACTAATATTTAAAAAAGTTTTTAGCTAACCTAATATTTTAACTAAACCCAAAACTCACAATTAGCCTTATGAAATCAACTTCAAATATTTAACTAAAATATACTTATGTTCTTATTATTATTATTTAACAAAAAATAGAAGTTAAATACAATATACTCGTATCAATGTGGGGGTTCAATAGCAAAAAAATTTGTGTAACATACTCAGTACTAAAATTAATTTTTCATTAAAACTGCGCCAATATTAAATTAAGTGGTTTAATTATGTATCATTTAAAAATCCTTATTTAGAACATCTGCTGCCAGTAACTCCAATTTTTAGACCTTCGCTTATACTAACTGCATTTACAATTTAAAATTAGTTATTTTAGCGTGGTACCGCGAATGGTACATACTAATAGAAACATCTATACAAACCTGTCCCTTATATAGCATGTTTGCAAGCACTTGCCAGCCACCGCATCGCGCATCACTCATACGCCCTGGCATACACTAAGTAATGCAAGCTTGTATGGGACTGTTCTGCATGAGGTCAACCGTTTCAAATATTGGCTTCTGGCAATTTATGTGAATAAACCAATTATAACAGGGTTTTTGTGTAGTGAATACACTTTGTTATAACCTTCTAAATTTGTTTGACAGATTTAAACTTTTAATGGTATTTATTAAAAGCATTGTGTAGCTTGTTGATTATTAGAATCAATTTAGAGGATTATTTATACTTACAACATAATTAGTATTATTGGGGGAAAAATAAACTCAGTAATGATAAAGTAAGTTACCTGAGTATGGTGGAGTTGTAGTAGTGATAAAGATGCTAAGTAAATATGTAACGAGAAAGCTGTGATTCAAATAGGCCAAAGAGATTAAAGCGATTCGGCTTGCTTAAATTAAATTAATTAAATTTTCACTTGAGTGAAAAAATCGTTGTTGTTTACGCTTCAAATGAATGACATATACTAAAAAGGACGCACAGGGATAATACTGCGGAATTCTATCTCATATAAAATATTCAAACTTAGACATAATCCATATTCAATGACAACAAACCGACAATCGTGTTATCGATGTCTTTTTGAATACAACTGCGAACAATTTTGACAGTTGAAATCCAATAGAAAAAATGTCCGCCTCCAAATCATAATTTAAGCTGCGAAAACATGGCAGAGGACAAAAAAGGACTATAAGCACATTTTAATATGAAATTTTTTCAATGAAGATATAAAGATTCAAATCACACATACTAGTTTTATATACATACTTAGATATGCTCATAAAAACCACGAAAATCTACAATTGTATACAGAACAACATGTTGAAGGTAGACGCTTATCAACATGTTGCGCACCAGTTAGACAACATGACAACACAGCGGCATGTTGGCTACCGCCTGCTGCTACCACGATTAATGGCTTCAATGCAGCCATACAGCATGCGCTGATTTCAGTTTTCTGCGCATTTCCTGCCCATACGGTCCACTCCGTCTAGACAGACGCCAGCGCTATACTTGTACCCTTGTGTGCGATACAGTGAATCTTGCACACGGAAATTAATTGTTGACCACCTTGGGGGCCACAAAGTGTAAGTGCGTGTGTGCAAAAATATAGTATACATACATACGCACATCCATACATAGTTAAGTATATGTGTGTAAACAGCGATGTTAGCGCTCGAAGAAAATACCGTTATTCGTGTGTTTATGTACACGGTCATGCCTACAAGCACGGACAATTCGTTCTAAGCGTACTTCATAACTCGCACAGTGCGCCAATTTTTCACCTGCTGCTGCATTATTACTACAACAACAACCAAGAACACGCATGCGAGGCCATAGCACCCACTACAAGTAACGACGCAACTTCGCTGTTGCTGCGACGGCAGTCGCCATTGACATTGAATTTCGTTTCAGTTAATTTAAACGCCTGCTGCATTCCGCTGTGCTCGGTCACTGCTGTCGTGCAGCGCCTCGTGAGTGAACGTGTGAAACAGTGCAAATATTGTTGTTAAATCAAATGAAACATTTTTAAGATGTTGTGATTTAATTAAATTTGATATTTATTTCAAAAGTGCTCAGAAATTAATTAAAATACTAATTTTTGTTTTGTTCACGCTTGAAAAAGGTAATAGCTTTGTGTATTTAAATCATGGTACTAGATGTTGGTTGAAGAAATAGTAAAATTCACATCAAAACTTATACACATTCCCACAAGTGGATCGTATAACAAGTATTATGTGTGAAGTGTGACAGTTTTCGCGCTCAAATATCTGCTGTAATTATAAACAAATATTTGAAAAAGTTAAATTTGAGGTAAAAACGTGCTTCACATTCAGAAGACTACTGCGCATTTCTCCCGCCATCTTTGCAAAGTATCCATAGAAATGTAGATGAGTGTATATTTACTTTACTTTTAACTCATATTTTTGTTTGTGAATTTTCTAGTAGCTCAGCGTAGCTTTTCTCCTTTTTGTGGCACACCACTTCATGTTTTTTTTTTTTTTTCAAATGTAAGATGCTACAAGGCTAAGTAACTTTCGCTGCAGTTTCTTTTCAATCATTTTACTTGAGTTAATGTTGCCAATGGAGACAATATGCAGGTATTGCTTATGGTAAGCAGTAATTAACAGATCTTCTACAAAGAATACACTATGACAACATATGAATAGAAAAATTCTGACGGCACTCAGTTTCTTTCTATGCATTGCTGTGTTAATTAATCTTAATTTTAACTCTGCAATGTGAAGATAACAGAAGAAAAACCTTAACGAAAGCTATAATACCCTTCACAGCTGCATTTCTTATAGCATAAAAGGGTAAAAAAAAGCTTTGATCTTGGTTTCAATTGATTAGTTTGAATAGAACGCCATTTTGATCGGTCAGTTTGTTTGACAGCTATATGCTATCGAGATCCCATCTTAAAAATTTTTTCGGGCAAAATTTTGAGAAAACATATTGTCAAAAAAAAAAAGGTTTCCATACGAGAATTTGATTTCGTTCGATAAGTTTATATGATAGCTATTCCCTATAGTGGTTCGAAATCGGCGATTCCAACAAATCTCAAATCCCTCTCTTCCGAAAGGTCTATATCTCAATTAAAGCCAAAATTAGTAAAGCTGTCTCAATTAATCTTCCCGTATATTTATAAATAAGAAATTTTTGGAAGCTTGAATAAAGCTCTTCCGATTAACATATTCTTTCCACTAACAATCTAAATTTTGGTTAGAACAAGTAATACTATTTTATTCTTAATGCTATCGTTATTAGGCTTTAAAATGTCCCACTACACCTATAATTAGGAACGAACGGAACGGAACGGAACTCAAAATATCCAAAAAATGTCCTCTAACCCTGTATCTTAGGGTATCTTAGGTTAAAAAACAACCTTTTTTCAACAATTTTTTTCTCATATAAAAAAATATTTTATTAGAATTTTTTTTTTGTTACAAACATACACTATAAATTTTTGAAAAAAAAAAATATTTTAAACTCGGCCATTGCGACACCATATCCGGTGACCCCTCAGAAAGAAGATTCGCCCGCGTTGGCAGGACCATCTAAAGTGAAAAAATACGTATTTTAGTAAAAACCTTAAATTAGAACTTAAAAGAAGACATTTTTACGAAAAAATTAAAATTTCAGTGAAATTATCCTTACATTTTTTTTAGTAGTTGTAATCGAAAAAAATCTTTCGTCCAAAGACTTGTGCCAAATTTCATGAAGATCGGTTGAATAGTTCTTGAAAAATCTTGCCAACCGACTTCAAGAACACAGTTTCTAGTAAAACGAGTTTAAGGACAGCGCACTGAGTCTAACTAGCCTCGAACGCGCAAGTTCTCAAGACTGTACCTCCGAAAACTATCACTCAGAACAACTTGAAAATTTAGGACAATATTCTAGAGATGTTGTAGAATTTAATAAGACATAAAAAAATTCGATTTTTTTAAACCCCAAAACCCATGTAACCCCTTAACAGATAAATTTCCTTTGGAAAAGGAGCTAAAAATGTCATGACATCTTGCAAGCATGTTAAATAAACCACCAGCGACCGCACCACTCAAAAGCTCGATAGATTTGATAAAATTTTCATTATTTTTTCACCATATTTTTTCAATTTTTTTAAATTTGAAATGTTATTATCACGAAGACTTATCAAATAAGTAGTAATGAACTTTTGACAATATTTCTCTCAATACAAATGAAAATATCTCTGATCACAGCGTTCTACTTTCATTGTGTGCAGTTTTTTAAAAAAATAGTTCTCTGTAACTATATACCATGTGATCAAATTTGACCCGGACTAACACGGATTTTTACGTATTTTAATATAAAACTAGTAAAGATCGCCTTGAAAATACTCTCATGAGCCAATACAAGCATGCCAAAGCTTAATCTAGTTTATCCTATACTTGTAATCTTGTTGTAATCCTCGGTTGGCATGGTCTTCAGTGCCTTTAGCGATAAATTTATAAATTGTATGTGTTCAAGCTGCGGGTAAAAAAAACCGCAAAGGTAAAAAAAATTACCTTGTAAAATTTCGTGGAATTCTCCAACCGCCATCGTATTGAAATTGGGGTAAAGTTGGTAATTAACAGCGCACAATCGTTGCCCTATTTTCTGCTGCTATGTATGTATGTATATACATACATATCTTTAGAAAATATATTATCTGCCTTTGTAGGGTTTTATTTTACATCATCAAAAGTGATTAAAATTTGACCGAATCATAATTTTTTTTTTCAACCATCAACTTGTGTGAAGGTCAAAGTAAACTTTTGAAATTAAAAGAGCAAGGACAAAATGTGGAATTAGAGTGGTTTAATTTTTTTTATTGGAGTAAATGAAGACAAATAAATTATTTTATGTACATATACATAGATAATTGTGTTTGCATATAATTATAGCCCGAACAGGGAGGATTAAGTTTGCCCCGAAGCTAGTAACACCCAGAAGGAAACGTTAAACATAGTAAATAGCGCGATGAGCTCAGCCGATGTCCATTTGTCTGTCAGTCCAGACGGACTCGAATCTATATTATACAGGAACTAGTTCCTTAGTTTTTGAGATAACATTCTGAATTTTGCACTCGTCTTTTTCTACCCAAAAAGCTTCTCATTCATCGAAACCATCGATATCGGACCACTTTAGCATGTAGCTGATCAAAATAAAGTTCTTGTATGGGCAACTTTTTTATCTGAGAATATATCTTTACGAAACTTGCCACAGATTATTATCCAAGGCAACGTGATAATCTCCCCACAGATTGTTTAGATCGGACAACTATAGCATATGGCTGCCATACAAACTGAACGATAAAGATGAAATTCTTGTATGGGAAAGTTTTTTATTTGATAAGATATCTTCACGAAATTTGGTACAAATTATTTTCCAAGTCAATACTACAATTTCCGAATATACTGTTCTGATCGAAACACTATAGCATATTGATGCCATATAAACTAACCGATTCAAATAAAGTTAAAGATGTTGTGATACCCTTTCATGCTATTCGAATTGCAGCTGTGAAGGGTATTATAGCTTTAGTACAGCCGCAGTTAACGGTATTGCTCGTTTTTCATATAAAATATTTACTTTGCCATAAAAACTTATCCGTCATATTATCATATTTATGCCATACTAGTTATTGTGAAAACTTGAAAACTATTTATAATTACGTAGTGCAGTAAAAAATATGTACATATGTACTATACATATGTACGTACTCGTATGTGCATGCTTCAATTCACCTGAGCACATGAATTATTTGCGTACTGTCGAAGGCCGCTGAAATGTGATGCCGCAAAAATCGATAATGTACACAACTTATTAATATGTACTCGACTTCATGCTGCACGGGAGTAATGAAAAAGTAAAGATAAGGAAATGGGGTGAGGGCAGACGGCAAGTGGGGGAATTGTGGTTATCGGCTACCACAGTAAATTTGAATATTATCAGAGTCAAAGCGTTTGGGGTGAATCCCACATAAATACACATATAGATATATATATTTACTTGCTTGCAGATGCGCCCCCCCACAAGTACATACAATGTTAAAAAGGCACAAAAGATGTGGAAAAACTTATTGAAAATTTAAAATTACATTTAAGCAAACGCATACACGCATTTAGCTTTAAATAAAATATGACACTGGCATAATAGGAAGCGTACCAAATCTCAACAGTTGAGAACTGTACCCTTACTGCCAGTAGCGCTGTTGAAAATATTGAAATATATACATAAATTGCAAACGTTTGCCTTAAGGGTGGCTTCTGGTTTGCCTTTGCTTACGCATCTATAGACACGTGAAGAAGACGTTAGCAACTCCGATTATTATTTATTTGCCTTTTTTGTTCGAACAGCCTTCGTTAGGCTTAGGTGATGAGTATGAAGAAATTGCACGCTCAAGCGGAAAAGCTTTCAAAGCATTTTTTCTGGAAAGTGGATAAATTTATTTGTTATCTGGCCTAAATAATCGGTCAAAGAGTGCTCAAATACACATGTAAAGCTACATGCATTCATGTGAACATAGCTATTATCCTTGTACAAGTATTAAAAAAACGTGCAGTAGATTGTTGTTATTGTACTAAGTACAGTTGATGTATAATTTTTGAGTGTTATATATATGTGTATAATAAATATTCTTATGTGACACAGCTTCGCTTCAATTTAATAAAAGCAAGAAAAAAATATCTTTGGCTACACAGAAGCTGTAATACCCTTCACAAGTGCATTTTTATAGCATAAAATAGTATAAAAAGTTCTTTACGTTGATTTTCATCGATTAGAAAAATATTCATCAGAAAAATATCGTGAAGATATCGTGTCAACTAAAAAAGTCTTTCGTAAGTTCGTAAGGCAGCTATATCCGATATCGGCTGTTCCGACAAATGCGCTGTTTTGTGGAGATAAAAGAACGTGTACAAAATTTCAGATCGATATTTCAAAAACTGAGAGATTATTACTCATATATGTATGGAGAGAGACAGACAGACAGAGAATTCGACTCAGCTGGTCAGGCTGATACTGATATTTGTATACCTACATATATATTTTTAAGGCAAACGTGGGAGTTGGTTCTGGGAACTACAAACCTCGTCGTAAGCTTAGTATACCCCAATGAGAGAACACGAAAATTCATATTTCCTACTGTCTCGAAAATTACTTCTTCTTTACTGTCGTAAACACCGCTTACGTGGTTATAGCCGAGTTAACAACAGCAAGGCAGTCGTTTCTTTTTTTTCGCAGTGTGCCGCCAATTGGAGATTTGAAGCGAGGCCAGGTCCTTCTCCACCTGGTCTTTCCAACGGAGTGGAGGTATTCCTCTTCCTCTGCTTCCTCCGGCGGGTACTGCCTCGAATACTTTCGGAGCTGAAGTGTTTTCGTCCATTCGGAGGCATGACCCCGCCAGCGTAGCCGCTTTCTTTTAATTCGCTGAACTATTTCAATGTCGTCGTATATCTCATACAGCTCATTGTTCCATCGAATGCGATATTCACCTTGGCCGACGCGTAAAGGGCCATAAACCTTTCGCAGAACTTTTCTCTCGAAAACTGTAACGTCGATTCATTAGTTGTTGTCATCGGTCATGCCTCTGCACCATATAGCAGGACGGGAATAAAGTGTGACTTATAGAGTTTAGTTTTCGTTCGTCGAGAGAGGACTTTACTTGCATACTCAGTCTGAAATAGCACCTGTTGGCAAGAGTTATTCTGCGTTGGATTTCGAAACTGACATTGTTGCTTCTGTTAATACGAGTTTCAAGATAGACGAAATTATCTACGTCTTCGAAGTTATGACTGTCAACAGTGACGTGGAAGCCTAGTCGCGAGTGCGACGACTGTTTGTTTGGTGACAGGAGATATTTCGTCTGGCCCTCGTTCACTACCCATTACGGAGAAAGCAGAACTAACGGCGCGGTTGTTGAGGTCAATAAACGTACGCCAGCAGATGTACACTCTTATGGAAGATGATACCTTCTCTATTTAGCTCTGCAGCTCGAAAGAGAGTCGGCTTGTCTGAAACCGTGTTTGATATCAAACGGCTCGGAGAGATCCTTACCAATCCTGAGGAGCTTTTGGTATCGCTCTACGTTACTTTTCATTTCAATTTTTTTCTAATAACTGAAAAGTACGAACTTTTATTTGCATTCTTTTAATTTGTAAGAAATAAATTGAACTGCACTTATTAAAACTTCTGGCATAATTATCCCCTCTCACTCTCATTATGGCAGTAAGAGTCCATAATTCTTGGAATAACCGCTACTGTATGATTTGCTTAAGGCAATCAAAACTTAATTAATTTTCCTAACCTGCGGACAAACAAACTTTCAAAACAAACAACCGCATGAATATATGTATATACCTATGTACTCTGCAATATAATAGTAATTATTACGTACGAGTATTTACTAGAAACGAGAGAAAGAGACGCAGCAGCATCATAAAGTACGACTATAGTACTTGTATAACAGTAAGACTTGTTAAATCGAAGAAAAGTGCAGGATTACAAAATTTAATTGTATTCAAGGGAAGAGGAAGACTTGTGAGATAATCCTCTTCCACTTATTACTGTTATATTAATTTCTTCTTCATAATGTACACTGTAAAGGAAGGAATCAGATGGAATTTAAAACTATGTTTTATAGTCCGGTTGCATTTTCACACTGTGATATAAGAATATTAGAAAAATATTACGTACTGAAATTGGTTGAAATCGGTGGAGAAGTTTCTGTGATATGTGATTTTATCTAAAACTTAAAATTTTTACACCGGCTCGCATAAACCCTTTCTTACCATTATCTTATGCAAAATTTAATGCCTTTGGCGTATTTAGTTAATGATTCATCGTTTAGTAGTCCTCTGTGCCAAATTACAGTTCTATATCTCATTGTAGTGCTCAGTTATGGCACTTTATAGATTTTCCTATGATGGTGATTTGTGGTCTTGGCATTGGTCCGATTAGGCCTATCTACGAACTTCGCCTTATTTTTTTTTTTTTTTTTTTGTCAAGGAACATGTGTACTAAGTTTCATAGCGATATCTGAATTTTTACTCAAGCTACAGCTTACACGGATAAACAGGCAGACATCCACCGAATTTCAACTCCTTTCGTCATCCTAATCATTTATCTAAATATAATCCTTTATCTATCTGGCTTAGTTTTAGGTGATACATACAGCAGTTAGGTGAGCAAAACTATTATAAAAACAAAATTTAGCGTTGTTGAGGAAAAATCATAGAATTCGTAAAAATTTAGAAGCAAATAAGAGGGAATGGTTTGATAGAGAGCTTATATTGATGGACCTTAACTCAAGTGCTGAAAAATTTCGGACATCAAAAAGTTCCATGCGATGCGCACATATCTGCGGGCAGTTCTAAATTGTACAACTCTGCAACTAAGTGCTATCCGTGGACTTACCATATATGCCCACGTCGGTCCATAAACTTTTAATACGTGGGTCAGATATCATAAAACAAGTTGCTCTTCCGATAGGTATGTTAAGATGTTAACAGAAGCTCTGAGGGAGAAAGTAATATATCTCATCGAAATTTCCGGTTAAAACATACTCGAAAAAATTGACAAAAAGACACGATGGAAGGCATACTATTTATATCATTTGATCCATTCATTACGGTGCTGTAATAAGGTTGCGTTTCCACTTCTCAAAGGGGTGAACTAATAAATAAATATACTCGTATTACCAGTCTAGTTCTAAATAAATACTTAGAGTAAAATTTTCCAGATTATACATTTTCAGATAACAAGTAGTGATACTACAATAAAAACTGTTCTAATTTTCATTTTGGGCATATTTATCTACAATGCAAAATAATCCGTACAAAAATAGCGTGAATTTTTCTTAAGTTATTAAAACATCGCCTCTAAATCAGTGGTTTTCCCACTATAGAGCATTTCGCAGCCATTTATTCAGAGTTCTCTTTTTCTACTTATGGTTTGTAAAACGTGTTGCTTCGTACCTGCTCTTTACAAAAACTTGTATGTTGTTGGTCGAAACATTTCTAACGATCACACTATGACGGTCGCACTACTTTTTGTCTTAAAGTCATCAGTATGTCTTGTACTGTTTATCAAAGTGATAACTTCGAAAATTTCACTTTAGCCACACTCGATTTTTTGATACTATTTTTATGTCAAAAATGTAATAGAAGGGTCCATATTTTAATTTGAAGTCGCCACACAAAGGAAGCGGCAACTATCCGAGCTCTTATATCGAATGAGTGAATACATTAGTTTTAACTCATTTCACAGCATATTTTTTAACTTCGTGAAATCAGCTGTTAATATTAAACGTACCGCAAACTGTTTATCGATGTCGTTGTTGAATCTTGAACTCAAATCGGCAAAGTGAGAACTAAGCCTAAACTTCTTCAATGTCAAACAAAAAGTTAAAAATATAAATATAAACAAACAGCACATTTTTCCAATCAAAAATATTTTTATTATGACACACATACGCTGGTGCACCCGCCAGTTGCTGAATATTCAATGCACTCACGTAGCATGGCCAACGCGCTCACACACGCTCGTGAGCGTTATCGCCACCACTATCAGCACCCTCGACCGGATTAGCACAACAGCTGGTGGTGTGAGCTACGACAATGACCAAGTGACGGTGCCAATAGTTAGTTGCTCAGCGAACGCCGATTTTATAAGACGTGTGTGGGACAAAACGCACGCTCAACACACAACTAACCGAAATAGAGCGTGCAAAGAGATAGTTTCATACGATTTAAGTGAGATAATACGAAGCAAAAAGAAAGTGCACGACGACACTGACAAAAACAAGAGCATTTGCCAGCGGCTAGAAGCTATGTTAACAGCAGCAACAACGACAAGCGTACAAAAGACAACAAAGGTGAAATCAATGAAATCTGCGCGTATTGTAATTATTGGCGCCGGCTCTGCAGGTATAGCTGCAGCCACAAAGCTCCTGCAGTCGGGATTCGAAAATGTTCTGCTGCTCGAGGCTGAAAATCGTTATGGCGGACGCGTACACACGATACCCTTTGCGGATAACGTAGTCGACTTGGGCGCACAATGGTGTCACGGTGAAAAAGGTAATGTAATTTTTGAGACGGTGCGCAATTTGGATATGCTGCAGCCAACAGGTGACATATACGATGACTACAAATGCGTGCGTTCCAACAAGGAAGTGCTTTCCGAAACAGTGGCAAATACGCTCAAGTCGGTCGCCTTTAATTTGATACCCGAACGACAGGAGGGCTTGAAAGGCTACGAAGGCTCTTTAGGCACATATCTCACAGAGGCATTTTGGCGCGATTTGCAACAGTCGCCGGAAATTGATAGGACTGTGGCGCGTGAGTTCTTCGAAAACTACAAGAAATTCGAAAGTTCAATAGAAGCATCAGATCACCTTTTCGAAGTTTCCGGCCAAGGTCATCTCGAATATTGGGTATGTGAAGGAGATCTACTGCTAAACTGGAAAGATAAAGGCTTTCGCAGTTTTCTGCGTCTACTAATGCAAGCCAAGAAGGATGAAACAGCAACGGACGATATGGGTTTGCTAAACAAGCGCATACAATTCAATGCGCGCGTTCAAAACATTGATTGGCGCACAAAAACCGGTGACGTGCGCATACGTCTTTGGAACGGTGAATTAATCGAGGCGGATCATGTCATTTGCACCGTATCTTTGGGTGTGCTCAAGGAAAACCATAAGGAAATGTTTACACCAGCACTACCGCTGGCTAAGTGCCGCGCCATTGACGGTCTCAAATTGGGTACCGTTGACAAATTTTTCTTAGAATTCACTGAACCTTTCGCACCAGTCGATTGGTCGGGCTTTTGTTTTCTTTGGCGTGACGACGATTTGGCGGAATTGCGTAACTCTGAGTACTTTTGGTTGGAGAGTGTTTTCGGCTTTTATCGTGTCTCCTGCCAACCGCGCATACTACAAGGTTGGATTATCGGACCACATGCGCGTCACATGGAAACTCTGCCCGAAGCTGAGGTACTTAAAGCATTGCTTTGGCTCTTCAAGAAATTCTTCATATTTGACGTGCCGTCACCATTGAGATTTCTACGCACACGCTGGTACACGAATCCCAATTTCCGCGGTAGTTATACATTCCGTTCCGTGTATGCCGACGAGCTGCGCGCAGGTGGTTGCGATTTAGCCGCACCGCTTACCGCTGACAGCGACGGTAAACCGTTGTTACAATTCGCTGGCGAAGCGACGCATACACATTTCTACTCGACGGTGCATGGCGCGGTGGAGAGTGGTTGGCGGGAAGCGCAGCGCTTGATTACCTACTACCTGGGACGCACTTCACAACTGTGAGCAGCGTTGCGAAGGCGGATGTCATGGCAATATTGCGAAAATCTACGGCGATAGCTTAATGAGTAGAAAAGATTATGTGCATAATTTGTTCACTATCTTGTTTTGTTTGATTATACGAGTATAGCGTTTGTATGCCAGAGAAGCTGATAAAATACCACACTTGTGTAGCCATTTGATATTGTAAATAAAATAAACACTAAGTTGATAAGTACCTATTATACGAGTATTACTGCTGAACTTAGTTTCAAACAATAATTTGTTAGTGAGCGTTTGGTGTGATATATCAAGTTGAGATAAGCTTTTATTTGTTCAACAATTTTAAGCGCTTACTGTCTAGAGTTCAAAGAATTTCATAAAATATTACAACAATAATAACACTGTGATAGTCAAAAAAAAAGACAAGACCAAATTCGACGGTTTCCCCCTATTTCGGGTCCTACGAATCGAACTGCATCTTTACTTTTTTGAGTTACAATCATGGTTTCATACAAAAATTTTTTTTGAAGTTTTTCATCAAAGTGGCCCATTGTAAGAGAAAGGCACATTTTTCTTCGGTCTCTAACTTTTTTAATGTTGACTTTTTTGGTAAACTTTCTTTGGCAAAGCTTCTCAGAATAAGTCCGTCTTTAAGTTCTTAGATGACTGTAAACCCCAAAATCAATGTTTTTTGTGTCCTTATAGCCAATATGTCGAAAAAACTGAAATTTAGTCCATTTTTTTATGTTTTTTCCCTCTCGTTTCGTCAATATTTTAATTTACCCTTTGATGATAAGTATTGTCGCCATTAACCTCAAAGAAATCTAAAAGCTCCTCCTGTCTTTTGCGGTATCCATACACCTTCACATCTTTAGACAATATATTTACCGATCGAAGATGATGTGCTAGACAAATCGCTTGGCTTTGCAATAATTTCAGCTGTCGTACCATCGTATTCAAACGGGCTTGGGAAATCTCCAAGTGACGACATGGGCTTTCAACTTCGGTTGGGTTATACATTGAGAGTAGATCTGTAGGCTCGGTGGAAAATGTTGGCGAAATATATCTGTCAGTTGGACTTGGACATCTTGGTATCGGAACATTTTCTGAGTGAGATACTGGTAGCTGTGCAGATTGAACACTTTTGTAAACTGTATTTTTTTTGTTGAGTCTAGCAAATTTGTTCTTGCACGCGTAGCAGTTACCAGTATGATGCCATTGTGGATCTATCCAAATCATTGGGATGCCGAACCCCATTTTTAGGCACAGTCTTTTTGACCAGTTATGCAGGTTGTTGTTGCATTGCGTGCAAATGGTATTTGGCACCCAATCTACGTCTCTTATAACGGGCAAATCGAAATATTCCTCGTAGATGCCGGCAGTTCCCGAAGATATTTTGCGTCTACTCCGAGGGCTTGTAAATTTTCCACATACGTAGCAGAACAACGATAGGCCAATTGGACAATTATTCATTTTAATTTATTTTCTTAATATACAATTCACTAAAACAATGTTCTTTCCGCGAAGTCAAAGTCAAATTAATTACTGCAATCTATGCTTAAATTTTGACTCTTAGGCAAGCATTTAACGTTTCTTTCAGTGGTTAAAAGCTTGACTCGTTGCTTGCTGATTTGTGTTGGATTTAAATATTGTGTAAAAATTAATGATACTTATTGATAACACTTATAAGATACAAAAAAAAAAAAAAAAAAAAAAAAATGGCACACAAACATAGTTAGTGTAGCTTTTTTCAAAAATCCAAATTTTGTCAAGTTTTTTTTCTAATGGCTAGTTTGCTTAGAACGTTGTCTTTGCTTAAGTTTCTTACTATTACAAGATGTCACTTAATCTATAAGTATCAAAGGGTAAATTAAAATATTGACGAAACGAGAGGGAAAAAACATAAAAAAAATGGACTAAATTTCAGTTTTTTCGACATATTGGCTATAAGGACACAAAAAACATTGATTTTGGGGTTCACAGTCATCTAAGAACTTAAAGACGGACTTATTCTGAGAAGCTTTGCCAAAGAAAGTTTACCAAAAAAGTCAACATTAAAAAAGTTAGAGACCGAAGAAAAATGTGCCTTTCTCTTACAATGGGCCACTTTGATGAAAAACTTCAAAAAAAATTTTTGTATGAAACCATGATTGTAACTCAAAAAAGTAATGATGCAGTTCGATTCGTAGGACCCGAAATAGGGGGAAACCGTCGAATTTGGTCTTGTCTTTTTTTTTTTTGAAAAAAGCTATCACAGTGTAATCAAATAATGATAAACAGCTGACTTTGTTTGACCTGTGATCGTGTTTCGATAAGTGAAGAGTTCCACAAGTTCCATTCTTCTAAACAATTAACATATTCTTACGAATAGTTTTCAACATGTTGGTAATACTTTTAACATTTTCTCTGGTGTCTACACGGATTTCAGTTAATTTTCGATAGAGTGGTTGGTAATCGCTTTTATTTGTAGTGGATATTCTGCAAGAATGAAAATGTCTTTTAATTCGCTGAACTATGTCAATGTTGTCGCATATCTCATACAGCTTATCGTTCCATTGAATGCGAAGAAAAGAAGAAAAGAAAAGACCATAAATCTTTCCCAGAACCTTTCTCTAGGAAACTCGTAACGTCGACTTATCAGATGTTGTCATCGTCCATGCCTCTTCACCATATAACAGGATGAGATGATAAGTGACTTGTAGGATTTGGTGTTTGCTCGACGAGAGAGGACTTTACTTGCATACTCAGTCTGAAGTAGCACCTGTTGGCAAGAGTTATTCTGCGTTGGATTTCGAGGCTGTTCTTGTTGTTGCTGTTGATATTGATTTCAAGATCGACGAAATTATCTACAACTTCAAAGTTATGACGACAGTGACGTAGAAACTAAGTCGCCAGTGCGACGACTGTCCGTTTGATGACAGGAGATATTTCGCCTTGCCCTCGTTCACTACTAGACCCATTCGCTACGGTTCCTTATCCAATCTGGTGAAAGCAGAACTAACGGCGCGGTTGTTGAGATCAATTTTATCAATATCATTGGCGTACACCAGCAGCTGTACAGTCTTACAGAAGATTGGACCTTCTCTTTTCAGACCTACAGTTCCAATTATTTTCTCTAGGAGAAGATTGAAGAAGTCGCACGATAGGGAGACGCCTTATCTGAAATCTCGTTTGGTATCGAACGGCTAGCAGAGGTCTTTCCCTATCATGACGGAGCTTTTGGTATTGCTTAATACCAAATTCAGACAAATCGGCATAAAGACAGCTCCCTTTCGTGCTGTCAAAAGCAGCTTTGAAATCGACGAAGAGGTGGTGTGTGTCGATCCTCCTTTCATGGGTCTTTTCCCAGATATCGGTCAATATGTAAGTTATTTCAATGGAGATTGATCTTTGACTAACTTGTGAAAAAGTTGAAGTACGTTTCTACTATAAAGAGCTTCTCATAAAAAAACAGATAATTCCTCTAATTTGACTAAAAACTTGTAGGTTCCTCTTCAACCGAGCAACGTCAAGGATCACACCAGAAGAACCAGAATTTGATCGACGTAGATTCTCTAGATAAAAAGTATTTTTGTTACAATCCTAATGACTTTTATTCGCTAGAATACGATGTTACTAGCTTCGAAGTGTTTTTACTAAATATTTCCAACCAACATCTAGTACTAATCTATATTTGACATAACAAAAGCTGCAAAACAGTTAGCTAATGTACATACATAAAAATATTATAATTAAAATATCACTCACAACATCAACTCACACCCAAAAACGTCAATAATTTAGGTTAAAGCAAACGAAATCAAGAACACAAGCACAAAAGGCTCAAACCTTCGCCGAGTAATTTAATTACTAGTCATCAATCACAACATCTCCTTAGTGCATGCAAACAATGCGCCGTACAT
Source organism: Bactrocera zonata (assembly GCA_037783105.1). NCBI lineage: Eukaryota > Metazoa > Arthropoda > Insecta > Diptera > Tephritidae > Bactrocera > Bactrocera zonata. The sequence goes on along the minus strand of JBAWJQ010005189.1, from coordinate 4,830 downwards.
CAAGTGTGTGCCGCGTCAGTCAGCCCACTCCCCACCCCACATCGCATCCCACTTCCGTACTTGCAGGCAGCTCATCAACTGCCACAAAAATGCCAATAAATACACGCGCACAAAGCGATGACACCGATCATGACAACGCCGACATACCGCGGCGTGAGTCCCTGCACAAGCCTACATGGCAATACAATATCCCCGGGCAGTCGCAACCGAGCACGGATGCCACAAATGCGCCCAGCAAAAGCATAAATGTCACATCAGACTCAGACGATGAAGATGATGAATATCTGCGGCGCCCAAGTATCGTTAAGCATCATCACTACTATCAGGAGAAGGAAGTACAGCAGCAGTTGCAATTACCCACAAAGCCGCTACAACAATTGCGACGTACCAGTCTGCATAGTGGCGTTTGTTTCAAAGGCAACAAAAATAGTGGGAACACAAAAATTACGCGACATCACACCATCGCCAGTGCTGATTTAAAACCGACTGCCGACAGTAGTTTACCTGCGCGGCGCAGGAGTAGTTTGACACAATCGACAAGATCATTCGGATTGATGATGCACAATACTGGGGAACTATCAAGGACTGGCAACGCTCACGATACAACAGCGGCATGTCCTAACTTCTCCAGATCTATGGATGGTGCAACATTTTGTAGACAGGCTGGGCGTGCTTTAATGCGTATGGTTTCGTTGGGTACACAGCCGAATGTTCATGTGGCGCCACCAACCACCAACGTCAAGACCTATGCTGATGGTGAGGAGGAATACGACATGATGGGAAAGGTGATGTCAAAGAATCCTGTTTTTTTTTTTTTGCTTACTTTTTCGTAACCTATATAAATATTCAAGGTGAATGTTACCATTTTCCATATAAGAACGAAATTGAATATAAAAGCATTAAGCGAATACTCTCACTCATCTCTTAGAGGAGTCAGTTAAGGCAATAATCATGCCTCAAGTTCTCATATTGAGTTAAGAAAGTCTTCAAAATATAAAGATTTTTTATTTTCCCAAATCAGATATTGACCTTTGGTCATCTTAAGATCGCCAAAGGCTTCGAGGTTCTCAAAATAAAAGTAAGAAAGTAATACAAAACTTACTGCAGAACAATTTACTTCCAAAAAAAGTGTAGGGGTCTGTATATGAGAACCAATATCTCATCCTACATATAGGAAAACCCCCTAATTTCGCAGTTACGTTTTCAATAAACTTCTATTAAAACATAGGCGTTCCGAAAAAGACATCTCTTATAAAATATAATAAGAAAAGAAAGAGAAAATAGACTACCTTTCAAAAGCTTTTGAGTCACAGTGAGTCTATTTTCGAAATATTTCTATTATCTGCACCTCTCTGAGTGCTACCCATGAAATATTGTGTTTTTGATGAACTCGAATTTTCTAACGCTCCTTTCGCTTCACCGCTTTAACTTTCCAAAAGCCTTTCAAAGCTACAAAACTTATTTTGTCTGTTCTTCATTTTACTCTCCATTAATTGCGGCTCTATAGGTGATTATGTTGGGCGACTCTGGTGTTGGAAAAACTTGTCTGCTCATACGATTTTATGATGGAAAATATATGCCACACTATTATATAACTACAGTAGGCATTGATTATCGGGTAAGAAACGGCTCTGTCAACTGTCATCAGGGCTGATGTGAAATGGACAAAACTGTTGCACGCGTGTCTTTCTTAACTTTAGTGTACGTACCTATTTGTGTGTTCTCCTCTTTACGCGTATGTATGTATCTATGTTCTAATTTTAATATATATACAATAGTAAATATTTTAAGCCTGTCATGACATGATATTTATGAGGAATTGTATAAATGTTAAAATGAATCACCTGAAAATGGTGGAATAAACTAAATGACAATCGTAGACTTATGAGTCGTTATATAATACCTCACGTTATCATCATTGTCAATTTCTGAGCTTATACTGTATATGAACATACTATATGTAATTGGATTTTTTTATATAAAGCGCAGTTTGTCTAATTTAGGTTACTCATACGCCATGTATTCGTGTTTGTAGAATATTTCGACAAATTTTAAATTAATAATGGCAATTGCAAAAAGCTGTATCAGTAAGCATTTGCAATTTCAAATACCATCTGATCAAACTTGACCCGGACTAACAAAAAACCCAACATTTGAACGTATTTTAATACAAATATTTATTATCGCCTTCAAGTGTGACTGCTGAGCCAATGCAAGCAGGGCAACGATTAATCCAACTTTGCACATATTTATTGCAGAACCCGGCTGGGATGGCCTTTAATGTCTTCAGCTACTCGTAGGAAAAAATATTTATCAAATCAGTTTGCGAGCACAGTGAAATGGATCAATCCGGGTTAAATTTGATCAGATAGTACAAAAGAGATTTTTAATAATAATTTTTATCTCATACTTGTATGTATAGAAAAAAAGCGAAAAAAATTATTTAGCACAAAATAAGTAGTATCCAAAATATACTGGCCGCTTAAATTATTTTCTTTTCTTTTATATTCAAAACTCAAGGGTATAAATAATAAGCAAGTTTGTATTTTCTTCAATTAAAATCCTTTAGATATAACGAGTTTAATACTTTTCAAAGACCCCAACAGTCTCAGGTAGTTGGTTAAAGTTCTATTATGTTTTCTTGTTGTTTTATGTATTTTGTAATACTGTTTGACGATTAAAATTATTAGCTTTTGATTTAAATATACATACGAGGATGGTCCGATAAGTACTTAGCGCACAAGGAAGCGAAGTTTAAACTTATTAACTCTTCTGATAAATACATTTTCTGTAGGTTTAAAAAGTACATCTTCGTGACGACACTTTTATTCAACTAAAATTTCTGCCCGGCGAATAATATTTTAAGTTTAGTATCAAAAAAGGCCGACAGGACCAAATCTAAAGAATGCGGGGCCCATATCAGCAAGCTAATTCCACCAATTTGGACGTGGTGACGACCAAGTTTTAGATGCGTTGTGGAAGAAATTTTTTTCCTTTGTCACATGAGAAGTTTTTCTGCAATTCGATGTCAAATCGGCACATGCCGTCCAAGTCCTAACAATAGCTATCAAAAGAGAAGAGTTGGCAAATAGAGCTTTTCAAGTTTTTTCTTTTTCATTCAACTATTTTCATTTTTTTATCAAAACAAAAGTAATTTGCAATCGTGCAATGAAAATAAATACTTGTCGGACCACCGTCCTATATAATCTTTTAGAAAAAAGTTAACATGAAACAAATCCTTCACCGACGACTTATAATTTTAAGAATTTTATAAGTTATCTATAAATATAACCACATAAAAATTAGATAACAAGTAGTTCATATATAATATTTCTATAAGTGTTCTATGGATTTACATATACCATCTGATAAAATTCGACCCGGGCTCTTGATTACTTATTTATGTCGATTCGGTTTGTGCGCGCATTTGAAATGGACAGTCCGAGTCAGATTTGATCAGTTGTTAAATACAGGGTGTGAATGTCGTATATGTAAATATCGTGTGTAATTAAGCCAAAGTGCTATTTAATGGCATGTATGTGAGTCCCGTTTTTTACTAATAAAGTTTTCGTTGACGTTAAAGAACACTGCTTTTGTTTGCCAACCCTGTATTCAATACCATGTGTGTATCTCCAGCAGTGTTTAGTACAATTAACATAATTTATATGTATTTTTGTTATAAGTAAACAGCATATACACATATACATATGTATATAATATATAACGGTACATGCCTAAGCTTTTTATCTATACACATTTTTGGAATTATTAGAACAAAGTTGTGGTTGTGGATGGTACACGCGTAAAATTGCAAATTTGGGACACAGCTGGTCAGGAGCGATTTCGCAGCGTCACACACACCTATTATCGCGATGCCCACGGTGAGTTGAGAAGATTAAAAAAAATTCAATGGATTTTAGAGTTTTTTTTATTATTATTTTACTTTTCGTAGCACTTCTACTCTTGTATGACGTCACCAATAAAACCACTTACGACAACATTCGCGCTTGGCTGGGCGAGATCAGAGATTATACTCAGGACGATGTTGTGATTGTGCTTATTGGTTTGTATTCAAATACATATCCATATATGTATATATTATACCTTTTTATTTAATCTTAATTTAGCCAAGCAGAAATACATACATATGTATGTATGTATAAATGTGAAGATGCAGGGTGATTATTTCAGGTTGTTTACTTTGCGTCTAATACTTCTTAAAATATATAAACTTTATTTATAAGAGACTGATTCTACCCATACGTGCTAAGAATACCATCTGATCAAATTTGACCCAGACTGAAAAAAAATCTTGATGCAAATCCTTATTATCTCCTTTAAAATAGGCTCCTGAGCCAATACAAGCATGTCAACGCTTCATCAAACTTTTCTTATCACTCTACACTTGTTATCGTCCCGGGATGGCTCTCAGTGCCTTCAGAGAGTTTTTTTTCGGTTTCTCGAATCTCTTCTCTCGGCATCTCTTTTGCGACTTCTACTCTATGTCGTTTTTGCAAAAGATTCAGATCTTTTGGCGCAGTTCCAGCATTGAAAGTAAATCCATCAGAGATGTTGAGACCCCGTCTCTCTGATACCAACGATTCAAGCACTTTTTTTAACTTTTTCGATGTTATCGTCTTTAGCAGAGGTTGATGAATGAAATTGACCGATAATTTCGTTAAGAGCCGAACATGGTCCTATGGTAGTAATAGTGGAGAAACCGTTGCCGCCAAATGCATACATACATAGTAATTGGCATATGAAGATAAAACTTCACATGAACATAGAAAAATGTAAACCAATGTAGAAAAAAATGATATGGACCAGTCT